>JBAMJR010000052.1:1907500-2039015 GCA_038501785.1 Myoxocephalus aenaeus | reverse complement strand
ATGTTCTATTATAATGTAAGAGTACCTGATGCTCTCATCACGTTTTACTACCTTAAGCTGCATTTCCAACTTATATGTCAAAAAACGACTTTTCAGAGTCCAAAAGTGGATTCTCTTCTAGAATACGTAGATTCCATGATTTCCTTCAGTTAATGTATCTCAGACCACCAGACTTTCATGTTTCATTATAATTTAAGAGTACATGATGCTCTCATCACGTTTTACTACCTTAAGCTGCATTTCCAACTTTTTTGTCAAAAAACGACTTTTCAGTCTGGACAGAGTCCAAAAGTGGATTCTCTTCTAGAATACTTAGATTCCATGATTTCCTTCAGTTAAGTATCTCAGAACACCAGACTTTCATGTTTCATTATAATGTAAGAGTACCTGATGCTCTCATCACGTTTTATAACCTTGAGCTCCATTTCCAACTTTTTTGTCAAAAAACGACTTTTCAGCCTAGGCAGAGTCCAAAAGTGGATTCTCTTCTAGAATACGTAGATTCCATGATTTCCTTCAGTTAATGTATCTCAGACCACCAGACTTTCATGTTTCATTATAATGTAAGAGTACCTGATGCTCTCATCACGTTTTACTACCTTAAGCTGCATTTCCAACTTATATGTCAAAAAACGACTTTTCAGAGTGCAAAAGTGGATTCTGTTCGAGAACACTTAGATTCCATGATTTCCTTCAGTTAATGTATCTCAGACCACCAGACTTTCATGTTTCATTATAATTTAAGAGTACATGATGCTCTCATCACGCTTTACTACCTTAACTTTATTTCCAACTTTTTTGTCAAAAAACGACTTTTCAGTCTGGACAGAGTCCAAAAGTGGATTCTCTTCTAGAATACTTAGATTCCATGATTTCCTTCAGTTAATGTATCTCAGAACACCAGACTTTCATGTTTCATTATAATGTAAGAGTACCTGATGCTCTCATCACGTTTTATAACCTTGAGCTCCATTTCCAACTTTTTTGTCAAAAAACGACTTTTCAGCCTAGGCAGAGTCCAAAAGTGGATTCTCTTCTAGAATACGTAGATTCCATGATTTCCTTCAGTTAATGTATCTCAGACCACCAGACTTTCATGTTTCATTATAATGTAAGAGTACCTGATGCTCTCATCACGTTTTACTACCTTAAGCTGCATTTCCAACTTATATGTCAAAAAACGACTTTTCAGCCTGGACAGAGTCCAAAGCTGCATTTCCAACTTTTTGGTCAAAAAACGACTTTTCAGCCTGGAAAGAGTCCAAAGCTGCATTTCCAACTTGTTTGTCAAAAAACGACTTTTCAGCCTAGACAGAGTCCAAAAGTGGATTCTGTTCTTGAATACTTAGATTCCATGATTTCCTTCAGTTAATGTATCTCAGAACACCAGACTTTCATGTTTTCATTATAATGTAAGAGTACCTGATGCTCTCATCACGTTTTACTACCTTAAGCTGCATTTCCAACTTTTATGTCAAAAAACGACTTTTCAGCCTGGACAGAGTCCAAAAGTGGATTCTCTTCTAGAATACTTAGATCCCATGATTTCCTTCAGTTACTGTATCTCCGAACACCATACTTTCATGTTTCATTATAATGTAAGAGTAGCTGATGCTCTCATCACGTTTTACTACCTTAAGCTGCATTTCCAACTTTTTTGTCAAAAAACGACTTTTCAGCCTGGAAAGAGTCCAAAGCTGCATTTCCAACTTTTTTGTCAAAAAACGACTTTTCAGCCTAGGCAGAGTCCAAAAGTGGATTCTCTTCTAGAATACGTAGATTCCATGATTTCCTTCAGTTAATGTATCTCAGACCACCAGACTTTCATGTTTCATTATAATGTAAGAGTACCTGTTGCTCTCATCACGTTTTACTACCTTAAGCTGCATTTCCAACTTATATGTCAAAAAACGACTTTTCAGCCTGGGCAGAGTCCAACAGTGGATTCTCTTCTAGAATACTTAGATTCCATGATTTCCTTCAGTTAATGTATCTCAGACCACCAGACTTTCATGTTTCATTATAATGTAAGAGTACCTGATGCTCTCATCACGTTTTACTACCTTAAGCTGCATTTCCAACTTATATGTCAAAAAACGACTTTTCAGAGTCCAAAAGTGGATTCTCTTCTAGAATACGTAGATTCCATGATTTCCTTCAGTTAATGTATCTCAGACCACCAGACTTTCATGTTTCATTATAATTTAAGAGTACATGATGCTCTCATCACGTTTTACTACCTTAAGCTGCATTTCCAACTTTTTTGTCAAAAAAAGACTTTTCAGCCTGGACAGAGTCCAAAAGTGGATTCTCTTCTAGAATACTTAGATTCCATGATTTCCTTCAGTTACTGTATCTCCGAACACCATACTTTCATGTTTCATTATAATGTAAGAGTACCTGATGCTCTCATCACGTTTTACTACCTTAAGCTGCATTTCCAACTTTTTTGTCAAAAAACGACTTTTCAGCCTGGAAAGAGTCCAAAGCTGCATTTCCAACTTTTTTGTCAAAAAACGACTTTTCAGCCTAGACAGAGTGCAAAAGTGGATTCTGTTCGAGAACACTTAGATTCCATGATTTCCTTCAGTTAATGTATCTCAGAACACCAGACTTTCATGTTTCATTATAATGTAAGAGTACCTGATGCTCTCATCACGCTTTTACTACCTTAACTTTATTTCCAACTTTTTTGTCAAAAAACGACTTTTCAGTCTGGACAGAGTCCAAAAGTGGATTCTCTTCTAGAATACTTAGATTCCATGATTTCCTTCAGTTAATGTATCTCAGACCACCAGACCTTTCATGTTCTATTATAATGTAAGAGTACCTGATGCTCTCATCACGTTTTACTACCTTAAGCTGCATTTCCAACTTATATGTCAAAAAAACGACTTTTCAGAGTCCAAAAGTGGATTCTCTTCTAGAATACGTAGATTCCATGATTTCCTTCAGTTAATGTATCTCAGACCACCAGACTTTCATGTTTCATTATAATTTAAGAGTACATGATGCTCTCAT
This sequence comes from Myoxocephalus aenaeus, assembly GCA_038501785.1. Taxonomy (NCBI): domain Eukaryota; kingdom Metazoa; phylum Chordata; class Actinopteri; order Perciformes; family Cottidae; genus Myoxocephalus; species Myoxocephalus aenaeus. Next base: position 2,035,994 of record JBAMJR010000052.1, on the reverse strand, counting down.
CACGTTTTACTACCTTAAGCTGCATTTCCAACTTTTTTGTCAAAAAAAGACTTTTCAGCCTGGACAGAGTCCAAAAGTGGATTCTCTTCTAGAATACTTAGATTTCATGATTTCCTTCAGTTACTGTATCTCCGAACACCATACTTTCATGTTTCATTATAATGTAAGAGTACCTGATGCTCTCATCACGTTTTACTACCTTAAGCTGCATTTCCAACTTTTTTGTCAAAAAACGACTTTTCAGCCTGGAAAGAGTCCAAAGCTGCATTTCCAACTTTTTTGTCAAAAAACGACTTTTCAGCCTAGACAGAGTGCAAAAGTGGATTCTGTTCGAGAACACTTAGATTCCATGATTTCCTTCAGTTAATGTATCTCAGAACACCAGACTTTCATGTTTCATTATAATGTAAGAGTACCTGATGCTCTCATCACGCTTTACTACCTTAACTTTATTTCCAACTTTTTTGTCAAAAAACGACTTTTCAGTCTGGACAGAGTCCAAAAGTGGATTCTCTTCTAGAATACTTAGATTCCATGATTTCCTTCAGTTAATGTATCTCAGAACACCAGACTTTCATGTTTCATTATAATGTAAGAGTACCTGATGCTCTCATCACGTTTTATAACCTTGAGCTCCATTTCCAACTTTTTTGTCAAAAAACGACTTTTCAGCCTAGGCAGAGTCCAAAAGTGGATTCTCTTCTAGAATACGTAGATTCCATGATTTCCTTCAGTTAATGTATCTCAGACCACCAGACTTTCATGTTTCATTATAATGTAAGAGTACCTGATGCTCTCATCACGTTTTACTACCTTAAGCTGCATTTCCAATTTATATGTCAAAAAACGACTTTTCAGCCTGGACAGAGTCCAAAGCTGCATTTCCAACTTTTTGGTCAAAAAACGACTTTTCAGCCTGGAAAGAGTCCAAAGCTGCATTTCCAACTTGTTTGTCAAAAAACGACTTTTCAGCCTAGACAGAGTCCAAAAGTGGATTCTGTTCTTGAATACTTAGATTCCATGATTTCCTTCAGTTAATGTATCTCAGAACACCAGACTTTCATGTTTCATTATAATGTAAGAGTACCTGATGCTCTCATCACGTTTTACTACCTTAAGCTGCATTTCCAACTTTTATGTCAAAAAACGACTTTTCAGCCTGGACAGAGTCCAAAAGTGGATTCTCTTCTAGAATACTTAGATCCCATGATTTCCTTCAGTTACTGTATCTCCGAACACCATACTTTCATGTTTCATTATAATGTAAGAGTAGCTGATGCTCTCATCACGTTTTACTACCTTAAGCTGCATTTCCAACTTTTTTGTCAAAAAACGACTTTTCAGCCTGGAAAGAGTCCAAAGCTGCATTTCCAACTTTTTTGTCAAAAAACGACTTTTCAGCCTAGACAGAGTGCAAAAGTGGATTCTGTTCGAGAATACTTAGATTCCATGATTTCCTTCAGTTAATGTATCTCAGAACACCAGACTTTCATGTTTCATTATAATGTAAGAGTACCTGATGCTCTCATCACGCTTTACTACCTTAACTGCATTTCCAACTTTTTTGTCAAAAAACGACTTTTCAGTCTGGACAGAGTCCAAAAGTGGATTCTCTTCTAGAATACGTAGATTCCATGATTTCCTTCAGTTAATGTATCTCAGAACACCAGACTTTCATGTTTCATTATAATGTAAGAGTACCTGATGCTCTCATCACGTTTTACTACCTTGAGCTGCATTTCCAACTTTTTTGTCAAAAAACGACTTTTCAGCCTAGACAGAGTCCAAAGCTGCATTTCCAACTTTTTTGTCAAAAAACGACTTTTCAGCCTGGTCAGAGTCCAAAAGTGGATTCTCTTCTAGAATACTTAGATTTCATGATTTCCTTCAGTTAATGTATCTCAGAACACCAGACTTTCATGTTTCATTATAATGTAAGAGTACCGTTTGCTCTCATCACGTTTTACTATAAGCTGCATTTCCAACTTTGTTGTCAAAAAACGACTTTTCAGCCTAGACAGAGTCCAAAAGTGGATTTTGTTCTAGAATACTATATTCCATGATTTCCTTCAGTTAATGTATCTCAGAACAACAGACATTCATGTTTCATTATAATGTCAGAGTACCTGATGCTCTCATCACTTTTTACTGCCTTAAACTGCATTTCCAACTTTTTTGTCAAAAAACGACTGTTTTGCCTGGACAGAGCCAAAAGTGGATTTTGTTCTAGAATACTATATTCCATCATTTCCTTCAGTTAATGTATCTCAGAACAACAGACCTTCATGTTTCATTAGAATGTCAGAGTACCTGATGCTCTCATCACTTTTTACTGCCTTAAACTGCATTTCCAACTTTTTTGTCAAAAAACGACTGTTTTGCCTGGACAGAGCCAAAAGTGGATTTTGTTCTAGAATACTATATTCCATGATTTCCTTCAGTTAATGTATCTCAGAACAACAGACATTCATGTTTCATTATAATTTCAGAGTACCTGATGCACTTAATGCGAAAAAAAGACTGTTTTGCCTGGACAGAGCCAAAAGTGGATTTTGTTCTAGAATACTTAGATTCCATTAATTAAAATGGACTAACACTTAAAACATACACATGTATGCTTTACATCTGCCAAATGTGAGCCCGTTTTACTGTAATTGATCTCCTTGGAGCAGAGGCTGCTTTTAGCATGCCCTGCTTCATCAATTTGTATGAAACACTGGGACAGTGGGAAGCTGTACTGCTGCATATAGAGCGTCCTTTCCCTTAAACTATTTCAATCTGGGTCTCTTACGACCACGACATCACGTTGTTGGCTAAGCCCAACTACGTGATTTGATTCATTCTACTTTGAGTAAAAAAAAAATTAAAACCTGCAGCGAGCTCCGCCGGTGTGCCGGTTTAACGTTAGCGAGTGACTGTGTGAACTGAACCAGACCGGGGGGTTACAAGCATGTTTCACCACGTTACGTTTTTTTACAAGCAAGACTAACTGTAACGGAACATAACGGAACTTTAACGACAATACACAACTCAAACACGTTAGCTAACGTGATAGCAAGCTGGCGGAAATGAAGCCGCTGTAGACATCTTAACGCTGATTGGCCAAGACTCGTCACATCAAAGATCTTCTATTTTTGCTAAGATCACGACCTCAGCGTTTCTCAGTGTCTCACTCCAATCTCAGAAACGCTGGCAGGCCAGTTGCTCTGCTCCGCTCTTTTTTTTTCTCCGCGACTTATTGACTGCCGTAATAATCGTGCGACACAACGAATCGATAATGAAATTCGTTGCCAACACTTTTGATAATCGATTTTTATCGATTCGTTGTTTCAGCCCTACTTGCAAGCTTACTGGTAACATGCTAGCAAGCTGGGCCATGCAGCACTGTTCCGTCAGAATAGCCCATCAAGCTTAGTGGTTCTCAACTGGTGTGCTTGAGTGCTGCTTAATTTTCTGTAAAGCACAATGTTTTTCAGTATTTACCTACTGATGAGGTAATCACAAGAAAAGTTAATTTTTTATATATGAATCCTTTTGAATTGCACTTTTTGTTTAATTTATTTTGAATTTGTGGAAAAGCTGCTCCTTAAGACAGTGACGTTTTTGTAAAGTGTTTGTCATAGATTCAGTGAGTGTGTATTTAAGCAATAAGGTAATCGAGGCAGTACTGTATCGTCAATAATGTACTGTTCAAGGGTGTTGTTAGGCCCGACGCGCAGCAGAGGGCCGGCAAACCCTTGAACTGTATAATACGGGTAACTACCCTTATAATACGGGTAACTGTGACTTTATAAATAGTAATAGTGCTCACATTCCCACTTGTGAGAAGGCTAAACAATGGAGTCACCTTAGCTGATGAAATGCAACCGCTAAAAGACTGAAGTAGGGCTTCTGATAGGCTACAATTGTTCCAGAGCAATTGTTACAGAGCAATGGCACCAAGACATCCTAGGAGGAGATGAGGAATCCTATGCTGTACGGACGGATTTCGGATGGTCTATTGTGGGACACTCCTCACAAAGCAATGACTCGCTGAGCCCAACTCGCCTGTGTCATAGAATTACCATTAAAGAGCTACCTCTGGTAACGCCTGCAGATTCTATTCACATTCCAGAATCTGACTTCAAGGATGGCAGTGAAGACGGCAAGACAGTATCACAAGACAACAAAGATTCAGCCATGCTACGCCTCAACCACTTGAAAAGGAAATTGCTACAGAACGAAAGGGTTGAGGCGCATTATGTCAAGTTAATGGAAGATGTCATCGAAAGGGAAGACGCAGAGCAGATCGTGGACGGTGGGAGTGAAGGTGAGAAATGGTACAATTCCAGTGGCGGCTGGTGGATTTTTTTTTTGGGTAGGGCCAGCCAATCAATTTCAGCAAACATCCCGTATGATTCAATGCAAAAAAACGCATTACTACTTTGCAGTTAAATATTTAACATTTATTCCAACACTTTGACATAATAAGGACATCTTATTAATACAATTCAGTGTGTGTGTATGTATATATATATATATATATATATATATATACACACACACACACACACACACACACACACTCATCTTTACGTAATTTCTTAAATTCACCTTTTTAAAAAGTCACTTGCATATGATAGATACCCATGTGTTTTACATCTAAAATTGCAGAACAATCTCAGCTCTCTATATAATGAAGCACCATTGACATACGACACAAGTGTAAAGTGATAATATGGCCCTAAAGCTGAAACATTGTGTGAGGCACAGTAGACAATCGAGTTCGAAAGCATAACTCTGAGGCAGGTGGCAGGCAAAGTTCTTTAGTTGTATATTCAGGCAGGGGTCAAAACCAGGAGATCAATCAAACAGGCGAACAAATCCGATAAGGAGCAGGCAAAATCCAAGGTAGGCAAAGACAGGCAAAAACAGGGTCAGAACAGGCAGACAGAAGTACAGGGATACGCTGGAGAGTTTGGCACAAAGGACAAGACAATCTGATAGAGGACACGTGCAAGTGAAGGGACCTAAATAGTGAGCTAATGAGGGAACGGGCTGCAGGTGAGATGGGTGTGAGGGCCAGGTGACGGTGATGAGGGGTAATCAGACGTGGGTGGCAGGATCTGGAATGACAGGAGAGTGGTTAGAACTGACAGACAGGATGAAAAAACACTTAATATGACGGGGAATCCGTCACAGAACCTCCCCCTCTAGGGACGGCTCTCGACGTCCCCCTTGGCTGGTCCGGATGAGCCCTATGGAAGTCCGAGATCAGGGAAGGGTCCATGATGTGGGGACCCATTGGCGCTCCTCCGGACCATACCCCTCCCAAATCGACGAGGTATTGTAGTCCCCTACCCCGTCGCCGAGATTTGAGCAGGCGACGGACTGTGTAGACAGGGCCCCCGTCGATGAGCCGGGGGGGTGGCGGGGGTCTGGGGGAGGGCTGAAGCGGGCTTTCCCGGACAGGTTTAACCCTGGAGACGTGGAAGGTGGGATGGACTCTCATGGCTGGTGGCAGACGCAGCCGGATGGCTGCAGGGTTAATGACCCGTGAAACAGGGAACGGGCCCACATAACGGGCAGCCAACTTCTTGGACTCTACCCGGAGGGGAAGATCCCGAGTCGACAGCCAGACCCGTTGTCCCGGAGCGTACTGAGGCGCGGGGAGACGACGTTTGTTGGCTGACCGTTGGTAGCGCTCGGAGGTGCGCAATAGTGTGGATCGGGCCTGCCTCCAAGTGCGTCGGCATCGCTGGACAAAGGCCTGGACGGAAGGTACACTGGATTCCTGTTCCTGCTCCGGGAAGAGTGGGGGCTGGTATCCACGGGCACACTGGAAGGGGGAGAGCCCAGTGGCTGAACTGGGAAGGGTGTTGTGGGCATACTCAACCCATAGGAGTTGTGTGGACCAGGATTGCGGGTTACGGGAGGAGAGGCATCGTAACGCGGTCTCCATCTCCTGGTTCATACGCTCCGCCTGTCCATTCGATTGGGGGTGGAATCCTGATGACAGGCTGACCGTGGCCCCCAGTAGCCTGCAAAACTCCGTCCAAAAGTGCGAGGTGAACTGTGGACCCCGGTCGGAGACCACATCCGTGGGCAGACCGTGCAGGCGGAACACTTCCTGTAACATAATCTGGGCAGTCTCTTTGGCGGTAGGCAATTTGGTAAGTGGAATGAGCCGAGCAGACTTGGAAAATCTATCAATGACCGTGAGAATTACTGTGTTACCGTCGGAGGTGGGTAGGCCGGTTACGAAATCCAACGCGATGTGGGACCAGGGGCGATGAGGAATTGGCAGAGGATGCAGGAGACCAGAGGGAGCTTTGCGGGGGCTCTTGTGCTGAGCGCAGACTTGGCAAGCACTTACGAATCCCTTGGTGTCGTCCGCCATGGAAGACCACCAGAAGCGCTGCTTGAGTAGTGCCAGGGTGCGTCTGACTCCCGGATGGCACGCCAGACGGGAGGAATGACCCCACTGGAGGACCTGGGAACGGAGACTGTCTGGGACGAACAAGCGGTTATCGGGACAAGCACTGGGAGCTGGGTGTTCCGCATGGGAGCGCTTTACCTTGTCCTCCACCTGCCAGGACACTGCACCAATAACACACTCCAAGGGGAGGATGCCTTGAGGGTGAACCGAGGAGCCTTCAGGCTGGAATTGACGAGACAGGGCATCGGGCTTTATGTTCTTGGAGCCGGGTCTGTATGAGAGTGCAAACTCAAAACGGTTAAAAAAAACAGAGCCCACCTAGCTTGACGGGAGTTCAGCCGCTTCGCCGAGCGGATATATTCCAGATTCTTGTGGTCTGTCCAGACTACAAACGGCTGCTGCGCTCCCTCCAGCCAGTGTCTCCATTCCTCCAGCGCTAGTTTCACTGCCAGCAATTCCCGATTCCCAATGTCGTAGTTCCTCTCTGCGGGCGACAGTTTCTGGGAGAAGAAGGCACATGGATGAACCTTCTGATCCCCGGCAGCCCGCTGCGAGAGAACAGCCCCAACCCCAGTGTCCGAGGCGTCCACCTCCACAATGAACTGGCGGGTCAGATCTGGGAATATTAGGATGGGAGCAGACGAGAAACGTGTCTTTAACTCACCAAAGGCCTCTGCCGCCGCGGAGGTCCACCTGAAGGGCACACGCTGGGAGGTGAGAGCAGTGAGCGGGGCAGCCACGGAACTGTAGTTTCGGATAAACCGCCGATAGTAGTTGGCGAAGCCTAGGAAGCGTTGCAGTTCCTTACGCGTAGCAGGCGTAGGCCAGTTCTCCACTGCGCTGGTCTTAGCTGGATGCTACCTGCTTTGATTACAAATCCTAGAAATGACACCTCAGAGGTGTGGAACTCACACTTCTCGGCTTTCGCGAACAGGTGGTTCTCCAGGAGTCTTTGGAGGACTTGCCGTACATGTACCACATGCTCCTGTGGTGACTTTAAAAAGATGAGGATATCATCTAGATACACAAACACAGAAACGTTAAGCAGGTCTCGGAGAACATCATTAACCAACCCCTGGAAAACCGCGGGGGCATTGGCGAGTCCAAATGGCATGACCAAGTATTCATAATGCCCACTAGGGGTATTAAATGCGGTCTTCCACTCGTCCCCCTTTCGGATTCTCACCAAGTGGTACGCATTGCGGAGATCGAGTTTGGAAAAGACGGTTGCCCCCTGGAGCAACTCGAAAGCAGAGGAAACGAGTGGGAGAGGGTACCTGTTCTTTACAGTGATGTTGTTAAGTCCTCTGTAATCTATGCAGGGGCGCAGGGACTTGTCCTTGTTGACAAAGAAAAAGCCAGCTCCAGCAGGAGATGAAGACGGCCTAATCAGGCCAGCGGCTAAAGAGTCATTAATATATTTCTCCATGGCCTTAATCTCAGGAGCCGATAGGGAAAAAAGTCTACCTCTGGGCGGAGTCGTACCCGGGAGAAGGTCGATTGCACAGTCGTACGGACGATGGGGTGGTAAAGAGGTGGCCCGAGCCTTGCTGAAAACCTCCCTTAGGTCATGATATTCCCTGGGAACACCGGTGAGATCTGGGGCCTCAGCAGAGACAGGCGAGCTTGACACAGACGATAGCGCAGGTTTTAGACACACCGCATGGCAATGAGCACTCCATTGTAGAATGGTACCTGTAGACCAGTCAATGTGTGGGTTGTGTCTCGTGAGCCATGGATAGCCTAAAATGACCGGTTGCTGTGGTGAACTGATGAGATGGAAAGTGAGTGTTTCAGTGTGATTACCTGACATGGTCATCGGCAGGGGAGCGGATCGATGAGTAACCCTGCAGAGGAGGCGACCGTCTAAGGCGGTAGCGTGGATGGGTTCGTCCAGGACCACCTGCCCGATCCCCAGCTGGGAAGCCAGAACCATGTCCATGAGGTTAGCATCTGCACCAGAGTCTATGAGCACTGAAACCGGGTGGTCCCTCCCTGAGCAACATAGCTGAACTGTCATCAGAGGCCGAGAGGGCATTTCAAAGTTCACACCTCGGCTCACCAGCGCCCTCTGTTTGACTGGTGAGCCCTCTTTTATGGGACAGGAGGTTACGAAATGACCGCTCTGACCGCAGTACAGGCATCGATTCTCCTGCAGGCGGCGCTGTCGTTCCTCGGTGGAGAGTCGGGCCCGCCCAAGCTGCATGGGCTCAGGGGCCTCGGCAGGGCCGTCAAAAGCCTGCTCCGAAGGGAACCTTCCCGACTCGGCCGATAGGTGAAACGGCGCCTGTGGGGGGACCGAAAACCGCCTCTCCCTCTGCCGTTCCCGCAGACGACCGCCGATACGGATAGAGAGCGCGATCAGGTCATCCAACTCAGTCGGAAGATCGCGAGCCGCCAGCTCGTCCTTGATGCGGTCCGACAGACCGTGGTAGAAGGCTTCCAGGAGCGGAGGAGCGTTCCAGCCGCTCTCGGCTGCTACGGTGCGGAAGTCAATGGAGTAAGCCGCCACGGATCTTCCTCCCTGCTTCAGGTCCATCAATCCCCGAGCGGCCTCTCTCCAGGGAGAGAGGCCGCTCGGAAGCTGCGGCCTCTCTCCCTGCGGAAGGTCTTCGATCACGCCACACCAGGGTGTGGCGTGATCGAAGACCTTCCGCAGCTCCTTGGAGAACAGCAGGAATGAAGAGCAGATCGGCGACTGTCGCTGCCACTCAGCGGTTCCCCACTCCTTGGCTCTGCCCGTGAGGAGCGAGATGACGTACGCCACTCGGGCCCTGTCGGAGGGAAAGGCGGACGGCTGGAGCTCAAAGGCGAGAGAGCACTGGGTCAGGAATGGCCGACAGGAACCAGGAGCACCAGAACAACGCTCCGGAGGAGGCAGACGTGCCTCTGACACGGGAGAGGTGCGAGGAGGCGGGCTGGAAGCACTGGCGGCAGTTCGCTCTCCAGCGGGTCTCCTCAGCAGATGATCACGGAGCGACTCCATGCCGCGCTCGTGACAAGAAGGTGAGCTGTTGCTCGTGGCGCTGAAGCATGTCGGCAGGAGTCAGAGGTTCCGTCGCGGCCTGAGCAGAGTCGGCTGAACTCATGTTGGCCAGATTGTACTGTGAGGCACAGTAGACAATCGAGTTCGAAAGCACAACTCTGAGGCAGGTGGCAGGCAAAGTTCTTTAGTAGTATATTCAGGCAGGGGTCAAAACCAGGAGATCAATCAAACAGGCGAACAAATCCGATAAGGAGCAGGCAAAATCCAAGGTAGGCAAAGACAGGCAAAAACAGGGTCAGAACAGGCAGACAGAAGTACAGGGATACGCTGGAGAGTTTGGCACAAAGGACAAGACAATCTGGCAGAGGACACGTGCAAGTGAAGGGACCTAAATAGTGAGCTAATGAGGGAACGGGCTGCAGGTGAGATGGGTGTGAGGGCCAGGTGACGGTGATGAGGGGTTATCAGACGTGGGTGGCAGGATCTGGAATGACAGGAGAGTGGTTAGAACTGACAGACAGGATGAAAAAACACTTAATATGACGGGGAATCTGTGACACATTGACACTTTATTTTTGAAATTCTTCATATCTCTTGTGAAAACATACCTTTACTCATGTGGACGAACTGTGTTGGTGCTAGAAATTGTTTTACCAAAGGTCTTAGGTTCACAAAAGCAGTGGAATATATGAATACAATGGAAGATACAGGTAAATAAAGGTCTAAACACAAATGTATTATAATATATGGTGGAGATGTGCTCTGTGGCTGCTGTTGTGGCCGGCCGGTGGTGGAGATCGGTTTGCAGGGAGAGACGGACTGGGAGTCTGCATGTTGTCCACTGGACCCTGGTTGCTGTGACTCCTCTCTGTAAAATAAATTCACTACTAGTCAGTATATAGTGACAATATTTGATTTGCCCCGTTCACTCTAGACAGTAAAACGACTTCCGGCACGAGTTACGTGTTAACGTTGCTAAGCTAAGCTAACGTCAACAAACTAAGTTAGTTATGTAATGGAAATTTAATTAACCTTATCAATCTCCTTTAGAGAAAACAAATGCGATGTGAAACACTTAAATGTCTTTAAGTATTTATTAAACAGAAACTTGGAATAATTCAATTGAATGGGCAGAGCTCGTCACCACAGATGGTTCGGAGGTCTGACCAGGAAAAATAGTTCAACATGAGTTTTATACATCAACAATTATTATTGAAATGTTTGCCCTTTCCCCCCTCCCCCCCTGCTCCTCCTCGCAGTGTCCTCCTTCCCTCCAGACAAGCCTTGATGCTGTCTGGAGGATGTTGTTTGGCTGCGGCCCTGAGAGCAAGAGTGAGAGGCACAGAAAGAAAACAAAACGAAAAGAACAAAAACAATACCGAAATCATCCTGTTATTGCTTCACACGGATGGCGCCGATGAGACTGGGTCAAGATGAACTGAACTCTCCTCTCAGAGTTCAGCTACACATTTAAGAATAAAGCACTTATGATAAATTTCCACCACAAGTTACAGTCTTACAAAAACGTCACTGAGATCCAACACTACTAGTGGTACTAAGTTCACTGAAAGAAAGTTAACGGTGTTAGTGACAATATTTGATTTGCACCGTTCAGTCTTAGATACGTAAAACAACATCCGGCACGAGTTACGTGTTAACGTTGCTAAGCTAAGCTAAAGTCAACAAACGTTAGTTACTGTCTTACAAACACACAATGGCGATCCAACACTACTAGTCGTACTGTGTTCACTGAAAGAAAGTTAACGGTGATCGGGACAAAAGTTGATTGTGCACCGTTCAGTCTTAAACACGCAAGACAACATCCAACACTGCAGGAGCTATCTCATCGTTAGCTACCTCGCCTTAGCTTCCTGTTAGCAGCAGTGATAGCTTGCTACAGGTCACGTTACTAACAGAAATATGCTAATGCAAAGTTCAGTAAATACACTTACCCATCCCACATGGATCCCTTTGCTTGACGTTGTCCACGTTGTCCACGTAGTGAGCGGCCATCGTAAGCTTGGGCGATCGGTTTGTCCGTGTGGGAGAACGGTGCTCAGCCTCTCCATAAGCGCTGTAGCGACTGATCTGGGACCAGGAGTTTCACCAGGAAACTCCGCTATAGTTATTCTCTCAAACGGGTCTTGGAGGAGAGAATTGATCTCGTTAGGGTTGAGTCTTATTGAAGAGTAGTGCTGGTGCTGGGCTTACTCATGACGTTAAAATGGCTGCGAGACAAGAGAAGCCGGCGAGAGCACAAGACAAGAACACGCAAGATGAGGACGAGAGACTAGCTGTGAACGCGCACCGGGGCCTGGCCCCGCAGAAGTCCTTTTTAGGCCGCGGATTGGATAAATGATATGTCCATCATTTTATGTCTTTAATCAGTGATTGGCTAAACTGCGTATCAGACCCGTCTTTCTTTGGCCAAAATAACTTCGGCCCCGGCATGTGCATGCGCATTAGAGAGCAGCAGAGACCTACACTAGCAACAGAGCCAGGTGCATGAGCAGGAACAAGGAGCAGGAAAAGCATATATTTTGCGCAGATATCCTATTTTACAAATATTACTGGGTACATTCCATAGCTCAAAAACACAAATATTGACAATTTGTATAATTTATTAATATTTTTTCATAATTAATAAAATTATTTAAAAAAAAAAAAAAAAGTGGGCCGGCCGCCACTGTACAATTCCCATCACAGCGTTTATCATGCAAGAAAGCTGGATAGACTTCGCCTGGTGAAGGTGCATCTCTTTGATGAGGCCTCCTTCCCTGCATGCGCAAACTACGGATTGAAGCATCTAAGGAAAATGCAGACTTTTGCCCTCAAGGCTCACAGTTTGTCTGGAAGGATTTCCATGTTGACGATGGGCTCGCAAGAGTTGAAAGCACTACAAATGCAATGGATGGTCTGCGACTACACAGAATTTGTATCAAACAACAGAAATGTCCTGGAGAGCCTACCACCCTTGGAACGAGCAACCAATGTAAAGAATATGGATCTTGCGTTCGATGAGGTGCCACAAGAAAGGATTCAATGGATGTGAAATCCGACCACTTTCAACTTAATGTCAGCCTCAAGAAGCTGCCTGCAACACGCATTCCGTCGTATGATCCTCTTGGGTTTGTGGTGCCGGTCCAGCTGCTGGAGCCTGATTAAAACTGATATGTCACTGTCTCTGATGAAGTTCTTTCCTTCCCGTAGTAGTCATGGAAGACTGTAGGATGTTTTCCTTTGCAGTTGTCACAGAAGTGACGGTGACGACAGTCTTTCGCACTGTGGCCATATTTCAGGCATCCGTAGCAAAGTTTCTTCTCCTTTACGTAGTTCCGTCGCGCTACCAATAACATCTCCGTAAACTTTGGACATGCATGAAGTTGATGTCTATTATCTTGACAGAGAATACAGGATGTCTTAACTGTTCTTTGATCCAACCTTTGGTTTGCATTGTCTGTAACTGTGTGAGTGGTGAGAACACTGGCCGTGTCTCTGAGATTTCTCCTTTCAGTGTGAGAGTCTGATGAATGAAGAGCATGGAAAGATACAAGATCTTGACAGGCACTCAGAAAATCTGAGAAGTTTCTGAGTCCTTGAGCATCCTTACTTTGAATCCTTGGCCAATTGGTGAGCTTCTCTCTGAATGCTCTCTGAATAGTGAATGGCTGACCAAAGCGACGATTTAGCTTGTTCCAAGCATCCTGATGGCTTCATCATCGTTTCAGAAGAAGGTGCCATCTAGCACCTGACGTGCTGGACCACTGACATATTTCTTCAGATAGTAGAGTTTTTCAGCAGGAGAGATTGCCCTTCGGTCGATGAGTTAGGTAAATGCTGCTTTCCATTCAATTAACTGTATTGCATCACCGCTGAAGATGGATGGCTCTGGAAGAGGGAACCTATTCAAGGCTACGCTGTCTTGAAATACCCGAGCGAGAGAGGACATTTCTGCACGAGAGGGTCCCTCTGCAGCATGTGACAGAGGGACTGTGGTTATAGGCTCATTCTTTACATCCTTATTCCTTTCACTGTTATTAATACAGTCAGCATCTTCACGGAACGTCTCCTTATCGTACACCTTAAATCTAGCTTGAGCTGCCAGCACTTCCTTCTCTGCCTGCAATCGCTCCAACTCACGCCTTTGTGCCTCTAGAGCAGAGGTGGGCAAACTACGGCCCGCGGGCCGGATACGGCCCGCCGAGTATTAATATACGGCCCGCCGAGTATTATAATTATTATAACATTAAAAAAATATATTAAAAAAAAGTTATTAAAAAAATATATTAAAAAAAAGTTTTTATTTTAAATAACTAGAAGTTATAGTAAAGACCGCTGTAGCGCTTCTCCGTTCCCAAGTTCAGTTTCCCGAAGCACGATGACCACAACAGACCAGCGTTGATGTTTCTTCATGCTTATTTATTGCACAGCGCTCTTTTAGGCTTTTCGTGTGTGTTCTGCTGCAGCAGAAAGACGCTGTAATGCCTTCTGCTGCGCACACGGCTCTGCTGCAGAAGTACACACACACGAAAAGCCTAAAAGAGCGCTGTGCAATAAATAAGCATGAAGAAACATTGATGCTGGTCTGTTGCCATCATTGTGCTTTGGGAAAATCAAGTCGGGAACAGAGAGGCGGTACAGCAGTTTTTACGTGCCGTGGGGACCGCTGCCTGCCGTGTTCTGCTGAACTAGAGCGCACACACAACACGTGCAATTCCACCCCTCCCCCACTGATCCCACAGACAAAAGCTCCACTTCTTAGCGGTCAGAATCCTTTTTAATTATGTCGTAAAGCGTTAACTTTAGAAGAATTACAGTAATATGAATCACTTTCTGTCGCCGGAGACAGGGTTTGTACTACAACAGTTTTAGAGTTGTAAAATGAACTGACAGCTGCATGCAGAGTATTTTTCCTCAGTATAACTAACATAACTAACGCACATTCGACCTCAAGTGTAGAGCCACGGGTCTCCTTTGTGTTCCCTTTGGCTCCAATAATCTGTTTTACCAGATACTCATACTCTCATGTGGTCTGCATTTGGGTCCTAAACATTGCCCTCCCGTAACAGGTTCACACAAACACTCTCCATCCATCTTCAAAAAGTTTGCCCACCCCTGCTCTAGAGCTTTCCGTTACTGTTCCTCTAACTCTCGGATCACTTCCCTTTGTCTTTCTTCTGCTAGCATAATCTCATAATTAGTTTCCTTCACTGCAAGTTCAGCAGCAGCATCCGCACGCTTAGCTGCCATGGATGGAGTCACGGAGTGGTGTTCAGATTGTCTGTGATTTATAAAGGAAGCGGCGGATCCGTAGACAGACTTTGCATAGTCACGGTGGAGCAGTTCATGAAGGCGTCTTCTTTCCTGGTCCTCAATAAAGTCATCGTCTTCGTCTATTGCTCTACTACTATAAGCAATACCGACAATTTCTGTGGTAACTGATTCACAAGTATCAACTCGTCTTCTCACATCAGTGGAAGGTGTGGCGAGATCTTGAATCTCGAAATACATGTACATTATGTCATCCTTACTTTTCTTCAGCTCTTCAATGAGAGGCCAAAGCTCACTCTCTGACATGTACATCATCAGATCTGTTGCTTTGCGTAAAGAGCAGCCTTTTTTCCTTTTTCTTGGCTTCTTCACCTTGTAACGAACGCATTTTCCCTGTGGGGTTCCGTGCACGTTCAGAGCGTCGGGGACCTTCAAATTGGTCGTCAATTTTTTGCAGATTATCTTGGTCGGTCAGACTTTACTCTCTTGTTGTAATTAAGTCCTTAAGACAGGGTCTCTCAGATACATCTGTCAGTGAGTGGAGCTCACTCTGCAAATCTTTAACTGTGTGTTTGGAACTGGCGTCTGCTCCTCAGTCTCCGTGAAGCTATCCGTCTCTGACATTACAAGCTAGATTCCTTAAATTATTTAGTCAATAGAAAACCTTTTAGCAGATATGATCAAACATTTGCAATAAACAGTATACACGTATAATATCAGATTAACAGTAGAAAGTAACACAGTTGCGTTCATATACAGACACTCAAATTACCGTAAGTATTCAATTAAGTGCCATGTTAACACAATTGACAAAGTAAATGGAATATAGGCTCCAAAATAGTAAAATGTCCGTAATGTCCTTTGAATGCAAGCAACAGTCCCTTTCCTTTACCGTAGATGAGCAGGTCAATATGAAATGTTCACTGGCTCAGTCCAAAGGCAGTTAATGTGGAGCTCACCTTATTTCCAGCACTGTAGACTGTGTGTAATAGAAAAGAGGGGAGGGGGGGGGGGGGGGGGGGGGGGGGGGGTAGTTGATGTGACCGTACTTGACCATCGCACCGAATCCATGAGACCACTACCAGAATTGCTGAGGTGGATCACGTGCTCACAGGCTGGGACATGTGCTGCTACATGAATCCTTGTGGACAGCATGTAGCATAACTGCAGTAGCAGCAGCAGTGGTGCAGAACCTCAGTCACAGGCCGTAATGGAGGCAGCAAGTCGTCAGGTCTCAGGTGAGGGTCAAGCTCTTACTGTAGCAGACCAGCCGGACGATGGTAAAAGCGTACTGATGATTTCAGGGTCAGCTTGATTGATGAACATAAGTTTATGTCCCAAAATCAACGTAAGAGCTATGGAACACCCATCCATCCATCCATCCATTTTCGGCCGCTTATCCGGGGTCGGGTCGCGGTGGCAGCAGGTTCAGCAGGCCGACCCAGGCTTCCCTCTCACCCGCAACACTTTCCAGCTCATCCTGGGGGACCCCGAGGCGTTCCAAGGCCAGCCGGGAGATATAATCCCTCCAGCGTGTCCTCGGTCTTCCCCGGGGCCTCCTACCAGGAACACATAAAACAAAAATGAACTCTTATGAGTGTGAAAAAGTTTGCTAACATTAGCATCTTATTACATACATTCAATTGCACATTGACAGGTTAACTAAAACAAAGTCACAAAACATATAATAAAAACCAGTGGCGGGCCGTGGGTTTTAGACCAAGGCCTTCAATGACGTGTGTCCACATCAGGTGCGGACTGGGGAAGAAGAACAAAAGTGTCCCGGGAGTTCCTGTCAGACCGATCCGCGAGTGTATTGAACACGGCGCGCTGCCCACTACATGGCGCGTTCATACAGACTTTCATGTGTGGACAGCAGACGCCTACTCTGCTATACGGCCGATTTCTTTGCACTATTACGGGCATGGAGGGAGGTCACACGGTGTGGACCAACCCGGCGGAGCCATTTGAACCGTATAAGCACAATGCCCCCCCCCCCCCCCGCATTTTTTATTTCCCCCTATTAGTACACTGTAAAACCTACCAGCTCATCTTAATAAAATAATTAAGCTAACCCAACTTAAATGGCATAAAAAGTGTTAGTTACTTGAGTGATACACTAACATGAACTCGAAAGTGAACCGAAGTCATAATGACTCAGTCATTTGGAGTTTGATCAACTTCTGGTAGACTTTCAAGTTATGTGTATCAATTCCAATGAGTTGTATTAACTCATTTGATCTAAATTGATTTTATAGACAGTGGATGTGTTCGAAAACTTAACTGATCCTTGATCTGTTGTTAAGACAGGTGTCTGTAAATGTACATTTCCCGGCGTTTTTTCGCTTAGATTTTTCAAAAGTTACCGAGAAATAGACACTGTACTATCCAATAACACCGTTATTGTAACCAGCAATACTGGTTGATGTGATTTGCGAGGCATCAGTCAGCCAACTTTCGCTCGGTTAGATAGCCTAACGTTACTTCAGCGTACCAACGTCACACGGTATAGTACACGCCACCTTAAAAGACCGATGGAAACAACGTTTTTTAGATACCTTCACCCGTAAAATATCTCGCGTCAGACACCTGTCTTAACCTCATGTTAAGTTCATGCATACAGCAATGACGTTCCCGGGTCAATACTTTAGCGCAAGCAATATATTCACATCAACGCAGCGCACACACATGCTGCTGTTTGTGTGCCCCGCGTAATATGGCACGTTGACCCAGCTCCGCCGGGAGGAGAAGACTTCAACACCTGTCTGTCTGGGACTGACGTTAAGAGAGAAGAGAGGAACTCACAACGCATATCTTCGGTGGTTTAAACCCATTTGCTGTCCTTAAACTAAATAAGGTAAGGCTGTTCTCTCTTTTATTAGCTTGCGTTAACATTACTGTAACGAAAGTGTGTACTGTCTCAAAGCTTTCTCTCTCTTAACATGTAACTTAGTTTATCTGCAAAACAAGTTGTCTTTTTCACCCGTTAGAGTTGTTGACGTCTGTACATGATTTTCCATCCAAATTGCAATGCCTGAGTGCAAGGTTCATTAAGGTATATGTGGTTAGCTTAATTAATGTTACCATACAGGCTTAACATTGCTACCGTTAGCATGATTGTGCTGGGCTCCACGTTGTAACATTGTTAACGTTAGCTGGTTGTGCTGTACTCCACGTGGTGATATCGTTTTTACATGGTTAACGTTAGCATGGTTGTGCTGGGCTCCACTTTTTTACATTGTTACTGTTAGCTGGTTGTGCTGAGCTCCACATGGTGATATTGTTTTAACATTGTTAAAGTTAGCTGGTTGTGCTGGGCTCCACGTGGTGATATCGTTTTAACATGGTTAACGTTAGCATAGTTGTGCTAGGCTCCACGTGGTGATATCGTTTTAACATGGTTAACGTTAGCATGATTGTGCTGGGCTCCACGTGGTGATATTGTTCAGTCTGTTTCATTCACATGCAATTTTCACCACCAGTTAGGACAATGGGATTGAGATTTTAATATCAAAATGGTTGATTTAATTCAAGGCATTCAACATATGCTTATACGGCTAATACACAACTATACCAAACTAACGTTACTGCCTTATGTTAGCCACATTTTTCTTCTTTCTTTAAAGCCTAACTTTAATAAATTGAACCGATTATTTTCATTTCAGTTGTGGCTGAGCTCCTGAACCCAGGTCATGTGGAAATGTAAGTTATGTGCTTTTTCTAGTCCCATCAAAGTGTGCTTACAGAGACATTACAGACTCCAACACGGCCAGTATTCTACCGTTTCTCCCTTACCATGTTTGTATTACAACTGCATATGCTCTTTTAGCAGTTTTAATTCACTCAAGATACACATGTCAAGAGTACACAGGCCTAATGTCAGTGAGAGAAGTGTAGCAGGCAGTGACTCACATGGCGTGGCAGACAATTTGGCATTTCATTGCCCTCTGTGTGATTTCAAGCAGCCATTTGTTGAGAGGGACATGTTTCTTCATCTAAGGGGACATTTAAAAATGAAGCAAACTGTTCCATGTCCTTTTAGGGACTGCAGGTTTAAATCAAATGTCTACTCGACATATAACTCTCACAAATGCAGAGAACATCAGAATGCCTCTGATTACGATGTGTCCGTTGTAGTGCCAAATGAATCAAATGATTCCCAGGATGTTGACATTGAACTTGAACAAGAGGCAGCTTTTTCGGATGAAAACGATAACTATTCCAACCCAGTGGCTGGTAGCAGCACTGACGGTTTAGCTGACCAATTGCAACATAATTTGGCAGCCTTCTTTTTGAAACTGCAAACTATTCTCCATGTATCAGAGAGGGCAACACAGGAAATCATTGAGCATGTCGATGAGTTGTTTTCACTCTCAACACCTCTTGTAGAAGAAGCTGTTATGAAGGTACTGAAAAAACATAACTGCCCTTTTACTGCCACAGTTCTAAGTGATATTGTCCAGGCAGTCTCAGAGAGTAATGTTTTGCACAAATCAATTACATCTGATGCTCCATTGTCAACTGCTAAGAGGAGGAAGTCATATTATGAAAACAAGTTTCCACTTGTTAAGCCTGTGGAGTACCTTATTGGGTCTTTACAGCATACATGCATGTATGTGCCCATTCTCTCATCTCTGCAAGAGTTACTGAAAAAAGCAGATGTATTGGAGAAAGTCCTAGAAGCTACCACACAACTGCCTGGTCAGTATTCTTCATTTCGAGATGGCTCTTACTGTCAAGAAAATCCACTTCTCTCCAGTGAGGGACTCAAATTACCTCTCATCCTATATATTGATGATTTTGAAGTTGTAAACCCTCTCGGAACCTCAAGAAAAATCTACAAAACATGTGCAGTATATTGGACATTGGCTAGCCTGCCACTGAAATATCGCTCAGCGCTACACTGTATACAACTTGCCCTATTGTGCAATACGGATGATATACGGATTTTTGGATATGCAAAAGTGTTTGCGCCACTGTTGAAGGACCTAAAGACCCTGGAAGAGCAAGGTGTCTATATCGAGACACTTGGTCAGTGTCTCAAAGGTACAGTCCACTGTGTTGCGGCCGATAACCTTGGTGCACATGGGCTAGCTGGTTTCAAGGAGAGTTTTAGAGGTTTATACTGTTGTCGGTTTTGCCTCACTTCCAAGCAAGACATGCAGGTATCAGATGCAACCACTGGTAGTTGCGAGATGAGAACAAAAAAAAAATCAACATGATCGCCTTGTTCAAGAAATACAAAATGATGCTTGTGAAAATGATTACGGTGTTAAATGAAGTTGTGTCCTCTCTGATCATCTGTCATATTTCCACCCGATCACAGGATTTCCACCTGACATATTGCATGACCTGTTTGAAGGTGTGGTTCCGGTTGAGCTGGCCCTGTGTTTGAAAGGTATGATTAAAAAGAAATATTTCTCTTTGGAGAGTCTAAATAAAGAAATATTGTCTTTTCCCTACCAACATTTTGACAAGGTTGACCGCCCCCACCCAATTCCAATAACATTTGGCAATCGAGGAACAATAGGGGGAAATGGGCATGAGAACCATGCTCTGCTTCGACTGCTGCTGTCACGGATTCCCCGTCATATTAAGTGTTTTTCATCCTGTCTGTCAGTTCTAACCACTCTCCTGTCATTCCAGATCCTGCCACCCACGTCTGATTACCCCTCATCACCGTCACCTGGCCCTCACACCCATCTCACCTGCAGCCCGGTCCCTCATTAGTTCACTATTTAAGTCCCCTCACTTGCACGTGTCCTCTGCCAGATTGTCTTGTCCTTTGTGCCAAACGCTCCAGCGTATCCCTGTACTTCTGTCTACCTGTTCTGACCCTGTTTTTGCCTGTCTTTGCCTACCTTGGATTTTGCCTGCCCCTTATCGGATTTGTTCACCTGTTTGATTGATCTCCTGGTTTTGACCCCTGCCTGAATATACAACTAAAGAACTTTGCCTGCCACCTGCCTCAGAGTTGTGCTTTTGAACTTGATTGTCTACTGTGCCTCACAGTACAATCTGGCCAACATGCTACAGCGCCACGAGCTGTAGCTCACCTTCTTGACCGAAGCAGTGCAGGCTATGGGCGTTAGTCACGAGCGCAGCATGGAGTCGCTCCATTATCATCTGCTGAGGATACCCGCTGCAGAGCGGGCTGCCGCCAGTGCTTCCAGCCCGCCTCCTCGCACTCCTCCCGTGTCAGAGGCACGTCTGCATCCTCCGGAGCGTTGTTCTGGTGCTCCTGGTTCCTGTCGGCCATTCCTGACCCAGTGCTCCCTCACCTTTGAGCTCCAGCCATCCGCCTTTCCCTCCGACAGGGCCCGAGTGGCGTACGTCATCTCGCTCCTCACGGGCAGAGCCAAGGAGTGGGGAACCACTGAGTGGCAGCGACAGTCGCCGATCTGCTCTTCATTCCTGCTGTTCTCCAAGGAGCTGCGGAAGGTCTTCGATCACGCCACACCAGGGAGAGAGGCCGCTCAAGGCCTGGTGGACCTGAAGCAGGGAGGAAGATCCGTGGCGGATTACTCCATCGACTTCCGCACCACAGCAGCCGACAGCGGCTGGAACGCTCCTCCGCTCCTGGACGCCTTCTACCACGGTCTGTCGGACCGCATCAAGGACGAGCTGGCGGCTCGGGATCTTCCGGCGGGGTTGGACGACCTGATCGCTCTCTCTATCCGTATCGACGGTCGCCTGCGGGAACGTCAGAGGGAGAGGCGGTTTCCGGTCGTTACTGGCAGGTAATGTTACTCTTAGCGCCGTGCTAGCTCCGACTACCGTGGGGCAGGTAATGTTTACTCTTAGCGCCGTGCTAGCTCCGACTACCGTGGGGCAGGTAATGTTTACTGTTAGCGTGGATCTGTTATGTGTTTGTAACTTAGTACTGACTTTTTTTTTTCTTTTTTTTTTTTCAGAGAGGCTTCACAGCTGCCACGGTCCAGTGGAGCATCACTGCAGCAGGGGTCTCGTATTCCCAGACTACTACAGCCTCCCAGTCCGCCGGCTACAACGCTAGCCACTCCATCCCCACCGTGGGGCAGGTAATGTTTACTGTAAGCACCGTGTTCGTTATGACTACCGTGAGGCAGGTAATGTTTACTCTTAGCGCCGTGCTAGCTCCGACTACCGTGGAGCAGGTAATGTTTACTGTAAGCACCGTGTTCGTTATGACTACCGTGAGGCAGGTAATGTTTACTCTTAGCGCCGTGCTAGCTCCGACTACCGTGGGGCAGGTAATGTTTACTCTTAGCGCCGTGCTAGCTCCGACTACCGTGGGGCAGGTAATGTTTACTGTAAGCACCGTGTTCGTTATGACTACCGTGAGGCAGGTAATGTTTACTCTTAGCGCCGTGCTAGCTCCGACTACCGTGGGGCAGGTAATGTTTACTGTAAGCACCGTGTTCGTTATGACTACCGTGAGGCAGGTAATGTTTACTCTTAGCGCCGTGCTAGCTCCGACTACCGTGGGGCAGGTAATGTTTACTGTAAGCACCGTGTTCGTTATGACTACCGTGAGGCAGGTAATGTTTACTCTTAGCGCCGTGCTAGCTCCGACTACCGTGGGGCAGGTAATGTTTACTGTAAGCACCGTGTTCGTTATGACTACCGTGAGGCAGGTAATGTTTACTCTTAGCGCCGTGCTAGCTCCGACTACCGTGGGGCAGGTAATGTTTACTGTAAGCACCGTGTTCGTTATGACTACCGTGAGGCAGGTAATGTTTACTCTTAGCGCCGTGCTAGCTCCGACTACCGTGGGGCAGGTAATGTTTACTCTTAGCGCCGTGCTAGCTCCGACTACCGTGGGGCAGGTAATGTTTACTGTTAGCGTGGATCTGTTATGTGTTTGTAACTTAGTACTGACTTTTTTTTTTTTTTTTTTTTTTTCAGAGAGGCTTCACAGCTGCCACGGTCCAGTGGAGCATCACTGCAGCAGGGGTCTCGTATTCCCAGACTACTACAGCCTCCCAGTCCGCCGGCTACAACGCTAGCCACTCCATCCCCACCAGCCCCGCCAGCAAAGAGGTCGCGTATTCCCAGACTACCACAGCCTCCCAGTCCGCCGGCTACAACGCTAGCCACTCCATCCCCACCAGCCCCGCCAGCAAAGAGGTCGCGTATTCCCAGACTACCACAGCCTCCCAGTCCGCCGGCTACAACGCTAGCCACTCCAGCACCGCCAGCAAAGAGGTTGCGTGCTCCCCGAAGACTACCGCCAACAAAGACGCCGCGTGCTTCCCCACAGCTACCTGCACAGCAATCTTGGAAGACGGACAGTGACCTGGACACTGCTCCCCCTGTCTCCAGGTTCCAGCCAGCCCGGACACCAGGTCCACACCTCAGCGCCACAGCAACACCCATTGAACTGTTCAAACTGTTCTTCGATGAACAAACTGTAAAGACACTGTGTGCAAACACAAACAAACAGGCTGCAAAGCAAAAGGCAAAAGGGAAAAAATATAAATGGACAGACTTGGACGTAGGTTTATTTTACAAGTACATGGGGTTGCTTTTGTACATCGGCATGGTAAAGCTAGACGGGATTAGGGAATACTGGAGGCAGAATCACATGTGTTCCGTGCCGTATCCAAGGCTGATCATGACACGAGACAGATACAGGACAATATCGTGGAACCTTCACCTTAGCGACCCTGATGAGGACGTCCACAATGACTGCAAAAAGGGCACGGCTGATCATGACAAACTTTTCAGAGTGAAACCCCTAATGGACACCATCAAGACTGCCTGTAAGGCCTTTTACCATCCCCACAGAGAGCTGGGTGTGGATGAAAGAATGGTCGCCTCCAGGGCTAAGAGTGGGTGCTGCCAGTTCATGAAAGACAAACCCACAAAGTGGGGATTCAAGTTGTTCGTCTTGGCTGACTCGAGGAATGGCTACACGGTGGACTTCTCTATTTACCCCGGCAAAAGTAGCGTCCCCTCCGCACATGGCCTGTCATATGATGCTGTCATGACCCTTGTGCGACCCGGTTACCTCGGCACAGGCTACCACATTTACATGGACAATTTTTATTCCAGCCCCAAGCTCTTCAGGGCTCTCCATGAGTGTAAAATTGGTGCCTGTGGGACGTACAGGGACTACCGGAAGGAATGCCCTCGGACTGATGTGAACGCTCTCACAAAGAAGTCGACAAGAGGCTCCATGAGATGGATCCGTGATGGCCCCATCATCTTTGTGAAGTGGATGGACACGAAGGAAGTATCGGCCTGCTCCACAATTCACTCTGCATACTCTGGGAGAACTGTGACGAGGAGGGTGAAGCAGCAAGATGGCTCCTGGGAAAGAGCATCAGTCCCCTGTCCCACACCAATTGCAGAGTACAACGAGTACATGGGTGGAGTTGATCTGTCAGACCAGCTCATCCAGTACTACTCTGCACGACACAAGACGATGCGCTGGTACAGAACGCTTTTTTACCATTTTCTGGACATTGCCGCCACCAACAGTTACATTCTGCACAAGGAACTCTGTCTGGCCCAGCGAACAACACCCATGACGCACAGAGGTTTCGTGGAGGAGCTGACTGCTGAGCTCTGTGGAAAGTCGCTCCTCACCGCTCCTGTCCAGGCCCCTAAAGGTCATATTCCTGTGCTTATTGCTGCTGCTGCTTCTGCTGCAGCCTGCCCAAAAATGAAGGCAACAACGGGTCGCAGGGTGTGTGAGTGTTGCAAAAAGAAAGGCCATCGAAATCTCACACCATGGAAGTGCAGGGAGTGTGACTTTTACCTCTGCATGCAGCCGTACAGAAACTGTTTCGAGGAATGGCACTGATAGTGCAAAAAAGTAACGTCTACTCTATTTTGTGCCTTATTTGTTGTGCAATACTGTTACTTATTTTGTGCCTTATTTGTTGTGCAATACTGTTACTTATTTTGTCCCTTATTTGTTGTGCAATACTGTTACTTATTTTGTGCCTTATTTGTTGTGCAATACTGTTACTTATTTTGTGCCTTATTTGTTGTGCAATACTGTTACTTATTTTGTGCCTTATTTGTTGTGCAATACTGTTACTTATTTTGTGCCTTATTTGTTGTGCAATACTGTTACTTATTTTGTGCCTTATTTGTTGTGCAATACTGTTACTTATTTTGTGCCTTATTTGTTGTGCAATACTGTTACTTATTTTGTGCCTTATTTGTTGTGCAATACTGTTACTTATTTTGTCCCTTATTTGTTGTGCAATACTGTTACTTATTTTGTGCCGCCTTTGTTGTGCAATACTGTTACTTATTTTGTGCCGCCTTTGTTGTGCAATACTGTTACTTATTTTGTGCCTTATTTGTTGTGCAATACTGTTACTTATTTTGTGCCTTATTTGTTGTGCAATACTGTTACTTATTTTGTGCCGCCTTTGTTGTGCAATACTGTTACTTATTTTGTGCCGCCTTTGTTGTGCAATACTGTTACTTATTTTGTGCCTTTGTTGTGCAATACTGTTACTTATTTTGTGCCTTATTTGTTGTGCAATACTGTTACTTATTTTGTGCCTTATTTTTACCTTACGTTTATTGTAATTCTGTGCATATGACAATACAAATATCTTTATGTATAATATGCAAAAAATTAAAAATTTTATTTGAAAAAAATAATGTTGTTATGGTCATTTTTCATTTGCACACACCCCATGAAGCTTTATCTGCAGTATGAAGTCATTTCTCACTCACTTTTTTTTATCATTTTGGTGAAAGATTTGAAAGACTACATTTCTACTCAAAAACGGAAATAAAAGATTTGGTTTTAGACATTTATTTTCATGTTTCTAGCATGAATTCACATATTTCACTGCTTTTGTGAACCTAATACCTTTGGTAAACCAACTTCTAGCACCAAAATGTTTCGTCAACATGAGTAAAGGTGTGTTTTCACAAGATATATGAAGCATTTTTAAAAATCAAACTTTAATTTTTCAGCTTTAGATTCATATTATCACTTTACACTTTTGCCTTATGGCAATTGTGCCTCATTATATAGATAGCTGAGATTGTTCTGCAATTTTAGATGTAACACATGGGTATGTATCTTATATGCAAGTGCCTTAAAAGGAGACTTTAAGAAATTATGTAACATCGAGAAAAAGGCTAAGACCCTGAAGGGTTAATACCCCTAGTGGGCATTATGAATACTTGGTCATGCCATTTGGACTCGCCAATGCCCCCGCGGTTTTCCAGGGGTTGGTTAATGATGTTCTCCGAGACCTGCTTAACGTTTCTGTGTTTGTGTATCTAGATGATATCCTCATCTTTTTAAAGTCACCACAGGAGCATGTGGTACATGTACGGCAAGTTCTCCAAAGACTCCTGGAGAACCACCTGTTCGCGAAAGCCGAGAAGTGTGAGTTCCACACCTCTGAGGTGTGATTTCTAGGATTTGTAATCAAAGCAGGTAGCATCCAGATGGATCCAGCTAAGACCAGCGCAGTGGAGAACTGGCCTACGCCTGCTACGCGTAAGGAACTGCAACGCTTCCTAGGCTTCGCCAACTACTATCGGCGGTTTATCCGAAACTACAGTTCCGTGGCTGCCCCGCTCACTGCTCTCACCTCCCAGCGTGTGCCCTTCAGGTGGACCTCCGCGGCGGCAGAGGCCTTTGGTGAGTTAAAGACACGTTTCTCGTCTGCTCCCATCCTAATATTCCCAGATCTGACCCGCCAGTTCATTGTGGAGGTGGACGCCTCGGACACTGGGGTTGTGGCTGTTCTCTCGCAGAGGGCTGCCGGGGATCAGAAGGTTCATCCATGTGCCTTCTTCTCCCGGAAACTGTCGCCCACAGAGAGGAATTACCCCCCCCCAGAATCAGCTTTAATGGCCATATAAATTTGCAGATACATGGAATTTGACTCCGGTTTCACTGGCTCTTCGTACTTTTTTCACACAGAATATACAAGATAAATATAAAAAATATAAAAAGGACATTAAAGACAGTAGTAAACAACAAAAAAGTGTAGATAGTGCAGATGAAGAGTCTGTTTAACTGTTCATTTGAGTGACGGCCAGTGGGAAGAAGCTGTTTCTGTGTCTGGTGGTTTTGGCGTACAGTGCTCTGTAGCGCCTTCCAGAGGGGAGGAGTTGGAACAGCTTGTGTCCAGGGTGTGAGGGGTCTGTGGTGATCTTTACAGCCCGCTTCCTGACTCTGGCGGTGTGCAAGTCCAGGATGGAGGGCAGGCTGGAACCAATGGTTCTCTCTGCAGACCTGACGATCCGTTGGAGTCTGACTCTGTCCTGTTTGGTGGCCGATCCAAACCACACAGTGATGGAGGAGCAGAGGACAGACTGGATGATGGCGGTGTAGAACAGGATCAGCAGCTCCTGAGGCAGGTTGAACTTCCTGAGCTGGCGCAGGAAGTACAGCCTCTGCTGGGCCTTTTTCCGGATGGTGTTGATGTTGGCGGTCCACTTCAGGTCCCGGGAGATTGTGGATCCCAGAAACTTGAAGGTCTCCACCGCAGAAACAGTGCTGTTGTGTATTGTGAGGGGGGGGGGGGGGGGTAGTGTTGGGGGGCTCCTCCTGAAGTCTACTGTCATCTCTACAGTTTTGGCCTTGTTCAGCTCCAGGTGGTTCTGACCACACCAGAGAACCAGCTGTTCGACCTCCCGTCTGTACGCAGACTCGTCCCCGTCGCTGATGAGGCCGATGACCGTTGTGTCGTCTTTGACATTGGGAATCGGGAATTGTTGGCAGTGAAACTAGCGCTGGAGGAATGGAGACACTGGCTGGAGGGAGCGCAGCAGTCGTTTGTAGTCTGGACAGACCACAAGAACCTGGAATATATCCGCTCGGCGAAGCGGCTGAACTCCCGTCAAGCTAGGTGGGCTCTGTTTTTTTAACCGTTTTGAGTTTGCACTCTCATACAGACCCGGCTCCAAGAACATAAAGCCCGATGCCCTGTCTCGTCAATTCCAGCCTGAAGGCTCCTCTGCTCACCCTCAAGGCATCCTCCCCTTGGAGTGTGTTATTGGTGCAGTGTCCTGGCAGGTGGAGGACAAGGTAAAGCGCTCCCATGCGGAACACCCAGCTCCCAGTGCTTGTCCCGATAACCGCCTGTTTGTCCCAGACAGTCTCCGTTCCCAGGTCCTCCAGTGGGGTCATTCCTCCCGTCTGGCGTGCCATCCGGGAGTCAGACGCACCCTGACACTACTCAAACAGCGCTTCTGGTGGTCTTCCATGGCGGACGACACCAAGGGATTCGTGAGTGCTTGCCAAGTCTGCGCTCAGCACAAAAGCCCCCGCAAAGCTCCCTCTGGTCTCCTGCATCCTCTGCCAATTCCTCATCGCCCCTGGTCCCACATCGCGTTGGATTTCGTAACCGGCCTACCCACCTCCGACGGTAACACAGTAATTCTCACGGTCATTGATAGATTTTCCAAGTCTGCTCGGCTCATTCCACTTACCAAATTGCCTACCGCCAAAGAGACTGCCCAGATTATGTTACAGGAGGTGTTCCGCCTGCACGGTCTGCCCACGGATGTGGTCTCCGACCGGGGTCCACAGTTCACCTCGCACTTTTGGACTGAGTTTTGCAGGCTACTGGGGGCCACGGTCAGCCTGTCATCAGGATTCCACCCCCAATCGAATGGACAGGCGGAACGTATGAACCAGGAGATGGAGACCGCGTTACGATGCCTCTCCTCCCGTAACCCGCAATCCTGGTCCACACAACTCCTGTGGGTTGAGTATACCCACAACACCCTTCCCAGTTCAGCCACTGGGCTCTCCCCCTTCCAGTGTGCCCGTGGATACCAGCCCCCACTCTTCCCGGAGCAGGAACAAGAATCCAGTGTACCTTCTGTCCAGGCCTTTGTCCAGCGATGCCGACGCACTTGGAGGCAGGCCCAATCCACACTATTGCGCACCTCCGAGCGCTACCAACGGTCAGCCAACAAACGTCGTCTCCCCGCGCCTCAGTACGCTCCGGGACAACGGGTCTGGCTGTCGACTCGGGATCTTCCCCTCCGGGTAGAGTCCAAGAAGTTGGCTGCCCGTTATGTGGGTCCGTTCCCTGTTTCACGGGTCATTAACCCTGCAGCCATCCGGCTGCGTCTGCCACCAGCCATGAGAGTCCATCCCACCTTCCACGTCTCTAGGGTTAAACCTGTCCGGGAAAGCCCGCTTCAGCCCTCCCCCAGACCCCCGCCACTCCCCCGGCTCATCGACGGGGGCCCTGTCTACACAGTCCGTCGCCTGCTCAAATCTCGGCGACGGGGTAGGGGACTACAATACCTCGTCGATTGGGAGGGGTATGGTCCGGAGGAGCGCCAATGGGTCCCCACTCGCAACATCATGGACCCTTCCCTGATCACGGACTTCCATAGGGCTCATCCGGACCAGCCAAGGGGGACGTCGAGAGCCGTCCCTAGAGGGGGAGGTTCTGTCACGGATTCCCCGTCATATTAAGTGTTTTTCATCCTGTCTGTCAGTTCTAACCACTCTCCTGTCATTCCAGATCCTGCCACCCACGTCTGATTACCCCTCATCACCGTCACCTGGCCCTCACACCCATCTCACCTGCAGCCCGTTCCCTCATTAGTTCACTATTTAAGTCCCCTCACTTGCACGTGTCCTCTGCCAGATTGTCTTGTCCTTTGTGCCAAACTCTCCAGCGTATCCCTGTACTTCTGTCTACCTGTTCTGACCCTGTTTTTGCCTGTCTTTGCCTACCTTGGATTTTGCCTGCCCCTTATCGGATTTGTTCACCTGTTTGATTGATCTCCTGGTTTTGACCCCTGCCTGAATATACAACTAAAGAACTTTGCCTGCCACCTGCCTCAGAGTTGTGCTTTTGAACTCGATTGTCTACTGTGCCTCACAGCTGCCTGTTCTTATTGGCTCAAGAGTTCCAGAAGGGGACATATTTTGGGAGGTCATAATGGAGTTAAAAGATATAGTCGAGCTTGCTGTGTCACATACTTTCACAGATGAGACTATTCAGTACATGGCTTGCAAGATTGCAGATCACAGGCAGCTTCTTCAGGAGGTCTTTCCTTGCTTGCTGTTACGGCCGAAGCATCATTTCATTGAGCACTACCCTCACCTCATAAAGTGTTTCGGACCTTTGGTGCATCTTTAGACAATGAGGTTCGAGGGAAAACACAAAGTTTTCAAGAAAATTGTTCGCCACGCGCAGAACTTTAAAAATGTTCATAAAACCATGGCAGAGAGACACCAAAAAAGGATGGTATTCTACATGTCATCACCAAGATTTTTAAAGCCAGCAGTCCAAACTTCAAAAGTGGAATCTGTCTTTGTACAGTCTTTGCCCACAGATACACATGCACTCATTTTGAGCATCACAGACAGCAATAGTGTATATACTACAAAGGGGGTAACCATTGATGGCATGGATTTTGTGGCTGGCATGTTTGTATGCACTGGGGTACGCGCAGCCTTGCCGGAGTTTAAGGAGATCAAAAACATCTTACTGATTGGCAGTGAGATCTTCTTTGTACTGAAAGCCTTTGATACTTGGTATGTTGAGCATTTGCGCTCATATGAGCTGGTCGTTAACGAAAAAAGGGCCATACAGTCAAACCTCTGTATCAGCTGACTGACCAAATGCCGTTGTTGGCCTACAAAGTGTCAAGCAAACTAATCCTCACACCTAAACATTTCATTCCAGTTTCTGAGTAAACTAAGAGCTGTCATATCTGCATGCACAGCTAGAGTACCTGGACAAAGCAATACAATTACAGTAAGTGAGTACTATTTTCCACTGATTAAATAATATGGGGGAACAAGATGTTAATGTTGCTGTGAAGGCAGAGTAGCTGCTAAAACATACGCTAACCTTTGCACTGTCTTTTTTGTTTGTTTGTTACAGGCTTCCAATTCACAATTGTACAAATGGCAACGCCTGATGTCCGCAAGTTAAGAGTCATTCTTGATGAAGTCAATGCCGAAAAGCTGACCTTGCACTCTCGCCCTGAGACTGTGGATGCCCTCATATTGGAGCTGAAAAAAAAGCTTGACCTGAACTATGACTTTTGCCTGCAATTCCAAGACCCTGACTTTGGCAATGCTCCGGGACCCACTATCACCCCTGAATGACAAGCCGCGACCCAAATCGAGGAACATTCTCAACTTCTCCAATGTATTTAATAAAAAGATGGTGCAGTTTGAACCTGAGATAGTACAGAATATGTATGCTAACACAAAAACAAGTTTAATAACCAAAACGAGCAGCTGGTGGCGATGATAGAGAGGGAACTATTCCCTTTTACACTCAATTAGCTGCATTTTAATTAAAAAACTAAAACTGCATCTTCAGGACACGAGGTATTACAACATTTATAACAATTCAGAATCTTCAGCTATTTTTAAACAGACTCAACAGCGTTCATGCACAAACAGTCCAACAACTAAGAAGTAGTTTCAAAAAGACTGAAATGACCTAACTTTAACTGACAACACACACTCACCGAATCTATGACAAACACTTTACTGTGGAACACGTCACTGTGTTAAGGAGCAGCTTTTCCACTAACTCAAAATAAATTAAACAAAAGTGGAATTCAAAAGTATTGAATTGAATTGAATTTTTATTTCTCGAGCTTACACCAAGTAATACAAAATGAAAGAAATGTTGTGCAAGTTCAAGAAGGGGCTGAAAGAAGCGAGGCTTATCAAGTTCAGCCCCCCTTAACTTATCATATAATAACACACAAAAAATTAGAAAGAGAGAAAAAAAAAAAAGTAATAATAATAATAAATCTTAACATTTAAAACATTTAATCTTTAATATGAAATAAAATAAAATAGAGCCCTACTTAAAAAACATACAATGCCAAGAATAAAAATTAAAAAATTACCAGTCCAGTTCCCGATATCCGACCAAGAGAGACTGCCTGAATTTATGTTTGAATTGTCCCAAGTTAATGCACATTTGTTTGTCCTCGTCTAATTTGTTCCACAGTTTCACACCATAAACAGAGATGCACATACTTTTCAGATTTGTGTGGATGGTTGGCTGTTTAAAGTTAAAATTCCCTCTTAAATTGTATGTTCCCTCTCTTAACATGAACATCAATTGAATGTTGCCTGGTAACACGTTGTTAAAGGCTTTAAACATAATTTGACCAATTTTAAAATCAACGAGGTCCTTAAACTTTAAAATACCAGATTTTAAAAACAGGGAATTAGTATGGTCAAGGTAGCCAGCATGATGAATCATCCTTATGACCCTTTTTTGTAATGTGCAAATCTTTTGTATAGTGCTTTTGTATGCATTTCCCCATACCTCAGCACAGTAGGACAGATACGGATCAATAAGTGCATAATAAAGAATTTTGAGTGATTTCTGATCTAAAAAGTGTTTGGTTTTTCCCAGTATTCCAATGCTTCTGGATACTTTGGAGCACAAATATTTAATATGAGGTTTCCAGCAGAGCTTATGATCAATTAAAACCCCCAGAAACTTAATTTCATGAACTCTTTCAATTGTTATGTTTTCAATTTCCAAACTCACATCTTGCTTAATTTGACGATTTCCAAATATCATAAACTTTGTTTTGTTCAGGTTTAACGATAATTTGTTTACATCAAACCAACATTTAATTTTTTTCAATTCACTTTTGACCATTAATAATAGCTGCTGCAAATCTTCCCCCGAACATAAAATATTTGTGTCATCTGCAAAAACCAATTTTAAAATATTTGACACTTTCCAAATATCATTAATATATAAAATAAACAGTTTGGGTCCCAACACTGACCCCTGTGGAACACCGCAGGTCGTATTTAGGCACATTGATTTATGGTTACCCAGTTGGACAAATTGCTTCCTATTACGAATATAGCTTTGTAACCAGGTGAGTGCTACCCCTCTGACACCATACCACTCCATTTTTTTTAGCAATATCCCATGGTCAATTGTATCAAAAGCCTTCTTTAGGTCAATAAAAACACCAATTGCATATTTCCTTTTATCAATGCATCCTGAGATTTCTTCTACTAGCTCCATAAGGGCCATGGATGTTGATCTAGATGATCTAAAACCGTACTGACTATCATTTAATAAATTATGTTTGTCAATAAAATCATCCAGTCTTTTCACAAGTAGTTTCTCCAGTATCTTTGAGAACTGTGGTAGTAGGGAAACAGGTCTATAATTTGTGAATTGATGTTTATTGCCGGCTTTGTATATTGGAATGACTTTAGCCAGTTTCATTTTATCTGGGAAGGTGCCGGTTTTGAATGACAAGTTGCACATATGAGTTAGTGGATCAGCAATTCCTTCAATTATTTTCTTTATCAATGACATATCAATGTCATTCCAATCAGTGGAAGTTTTGTTGGTACTATTATTTACTATATCAATAATTTCCATCCTATCAACCGTTCCCAAAGACATTGAATCGGCAGTTCTCTCGTCCCATTCCATTACTTCTGGTGTCTTTCCAGTATCCTTTATTTCTTTGGCAAGATTGGGCCCAACGTCAACAAAGAAGTTATTAAAACCATCAACCACCTCCTTCATTGTAATAATTTGCCTTCCCTTATCTGTGAAGTGATCAGGATATGTTAGATTTTTTTGTTTATTTCTAATAATATTATTTAATATATTCCATATACCTTTAACATTATTTTTATTCTTATCTAGTAGTTTAGTATAATAATCCTTCTTGCACAGTCTCATAATAGTTATTAATTTATTTTTATATTTCTTATATTTAATCTCTGCCTCCTTCGTTTTCATTTTTATAAAGTGTCTATACAAGCTATTCTTTTTTTTACATGCATTTTGAAGCCCCTTGGTCATCCAGGGGTTTCCTGCAAAACGATTGTTGGTCTTATACGGCTTACGAGGGCAGTGCTTAGCATATAGATCATTGAATGTATCTAAAATTATATCATAAACCTTATCTGCCTCTGTTTCATTGTACACACTGGTCCAATTCCAACTCATTAGCTCATTTTTTAGAGCAGCTATAGATTCTTCAGTTCTTATTCTTTTATATTTAATTTCCTTTAACTCACTCTTTTTTCTATAATTACATTCATAAATTAGAAAGACAGGCAGGTGATCACTAATATCGTTCATTAATATTCCACTTATCACTTTACTCTCCATATTATTTGTAAAAATATTATCAATTAGGGAGGCACAATGTGATGTTATTCTGGTTGGTTTGGTTATTGTTGGGAAGAGACTCATACTATACATTATTTCAATAAATTCATTTGTTGATTTATGCTTGTTTGGATTCAATAAATCAATATTATAATCCCCACAAATATAAATATTTTTTTGTTTTGTTGAGCTAAACAATTTTTCCATATTTGTGATAAATGTATCAATATTGGATCCTGGTTTTCTGTAGAGACAGCTGATAATTACATTTTTCATTCTCCCCATTTCTATTTCAATAGTAATACTTTCCATTACATCATCAATAGTTACTGACAAGTTATCTAGAACCTTGTAAGATAGACCTTCTTCCACAAATAGTGCTACACCACCACCAGGTCCATTTGCTCTACTATTGCTATGAAACTCATATCCCTTAATAAAGAAGTCAGACCCCCTCTCTGCATTTATCCATGTTTCTGAAATGGCAATAATGTTAAAGGGTTTTTTGAACTGACTTAGGTAATCTTTTATACTTAGAACATTTGCGTAAAGACTTCTACTATTAAAATGGATAATAGATATACTAAGGTCATATTTAATAGTGGTATTGAACTGTTCCTCCGTGTAGTAGCAACAATTTGGATAGATGTTATCAAGAAGGTTCTGATCAGGATCTATGTCTTGTTCAACTTCTATCATGAGTAAAGCATAGAAGTGCAAATAGTGTAGTACATATAAGAACAATGGCTATTTGTCCATGAGAAAACAGCAGAATCTAATTGTCTCTGTCAAATCTTTCAAATTGATCCATGCTCCTAATGCACACCCCTTTGGAGTTCTCTGGTGCGCCATTTGGTTTAATAAAAACCTTACAGTTGACAGTCCAAGTGGTCTGAATTTTGTCCTGTTTCTTGAGCTGTCTCGCCTTCCAGGCTATATCTGCATTTTTCTTGGTAAGGTGCTCATTTATGTAAACATTTGTGCCTTTTAACTTCCTTCCCTGTCTGAGCAGATCAACTTTGTGTCTTCTGTTGGTAAAGCGAATGATTACAGCAGGTATGGTGGGCCTGCCTTTTATGATCTTAGCTAGTAGAGGGTGGCATACCTCAATATCATCGCTTTTAATGTCAATGTTTTTGCCATGAAGAAATGTTGTTACCTGCTGCTCTGTAGTCTCATCAAGTTCATTTCTGCTCTCCAACCCCATGCCTCTTACTGCTTGCTGGTAACTCCGTGGTTTAATTGCCAGTCCAGAAATGATTACATCGTTCATTCGTGAATACTGCTCCAAGTCATCAACTCGGTTTTCCAAGTATTCAATCTTCTTTTCGTGGTCTAGGTTTCGACTTTTGAGGTTCTTTACTTCATCCAATAGTCCGGTTATGATGGCCTGTTGTTTTGTGAAGATTTCCATTTCACTTGTCATCATGTTCATTGCTGCTTTTAAGTCCTCCATGTCCTTCTGGAGTTGTTTCATTGCCATCTTGCTCCTTGGTGCTGAGGCCCAGTGGTGGACGGATGGTGGCTACCGGCCTGGTAGCTGAGGCCCAATGGTGGTCGGATGGTGGCTACCGGCCTGGTAGCTGAGGCCCAGTGGAGTCGGATGGTGGCTACCGGCCTGGTAGCTGAGGCCCAGTGGAGTCGGATGGTGGCTACCGGCCTGGTAGCTGAGGCCCAATGGTGGTCGGATGGTGGCTACCGGCCTGATAGCTAAGCCCCAGTGGAGTCAGATGGTGGCTACCGGCCTGGTAGCTGAAGCCCAGTGGTGTCGGATGGTGGCTACCGGCCTGGTAGCTCTCCAATGGTTTTTATCAGTTAGCGTTTTAACGTGAACATCCCGCCGTGGCGCTTCGCTTCGCTCTCTGTGTGCTCCGTCAAAATACGTCCGTGTGCTCCGTGCGCTGTCGTTGACATATATACAACATTAACTTCTCTTGTGATTACCTCATCAGTACCTCATCAGATTACCTCATCAGTAAATACTGAAAAACATTGTGCTTTACAGAAAATTAAGCAGCACTCAATTCTCCTCCCAACCCCAGAGTTTTTTCCTGTCATGCAGGCAGCGCCATCAGTTGTCAATGTTATATTCAGTAGGCTGTTTAATTTAATTATCCTAAAAACCCAGAGTCTCCCTCATATCAGGATGGTTTGACCCAACCTGGCCCACGCTGCTGAAAACATGGAGAGACAAGTGCAAAACCAGTTGAAACCAGAACTGGCAAAATAACGACACTCCGCTGCATACGTTTTTTTTTTAGGCAACTGACCCACCAGTTGAGAATCACTGATGTAGAGGACCTGCCATCTATCGCAACTCTCAAGGTAGTAAAAATAATTGATTTGGATCTGAGTTCAGCCAGCACAGATGACACAGTGTTATTCTCAGATAATACAGAGTCACCTGAGCGCCTCTGTAGATGGCCTGCCGTTTTTGTTGTTCCGACATTCTCATACGAGGTGGAGTTTGCATTAAGAGAGGGCAACTGTGCGTTTGAGAAGGAAGACAAAACCTTGAGGTTAACCAGGGATCAAAAACACAACATACTGGATGTGATGGCGGCGGAAATTTATAGGCACAAAGCATATCCAAGTAGCAAACAGATAGGAGAGGCTGCAAATACCCTTGTGAATAAACACCCCTGCCTGACAGAGAGAGGTTCTCAAACAGGATTTGAAGCATGGAAGAACAGCCTTCGCTTCAAGATGGGCAACTACAGGACTAAGCTGAGCAGAGCTGGCATAAAAGATGTGGCCGTGAATGCAGGAAAGCGCAGCAAGAGCAACCCAGAGGGTGTACCACCCCGGGCCAACATTAAACGACCCAGAAGAGGGGAAGTCCAGTTCCTCCCTAACTATCCCCGTAGTGAGAACAAGGACACCCTGGAGACCAGAAGGATGGAGATGCTGGAGGAGTTCAAGAAGACGCCAACTGACAGAGACATGGTTCTCGTCCATCAGCACATGCAGCGCACCTTTCCACTCCGACGTGAAGAGATTGTGATGTTAGCACCTCCCATCGCAGAATTGAAAGAGCCTGAAAAGCCTGCCCTCTTCTCTGAAGCTCAAGTGAGTAAAAGCATACTGACACACTACACACAAAAAAACAGGTGACATGTCTTAAATACACACACACACACACAACCTTGATTATTGCTTGATTTGATTAAATTGTTAAAAAATTGACAATTGTGACATTGTCCTCAGGATCATTTCATGAATCAAACCATTTTATAAATTCAAAATATGGACTTGTCATTTAGGCTCATTATGGGATGTCTCTTTATGCTTTTGTGTTCGGTACAGCTCTATGGCGAATTCCATAGGATCACCAATCAAAGCCTTCAATATTCCTTCTTCGCTGCGCTGGATAAAAACACTCCACAGCTGCTCAAACTCTACAAAGAGAGGAAGACTGGAGCTTTTGGTGAAAAGATGGCAGATCTGCTGATGGCATATGACAAGCAGGTAAGGGTGCTATTATTGTTTGCTGAAGGGTTGAAGTAACTACAATAATAATGACTGAACTGATGAAACGGCTATCAAATCAAATGGTCAATTTAATACAATATTCAATGTTGCATCAAATAAAATCAATGAAATAAAATGGTCAAATCATGTATTCAATATTTCAGTTAAAAACCTCTCTCTGTGTAAAAGGACAAGAATGACATCAGTGCAACTAGAACAGCAGCCCTGGCTGGACTGCCACTGTACCTAAAAGAAGACTCATCGGTGATCTTAAAGAGTTGCAAGGTAACGTTAAGTTCTCATTCTCCCTCAGCCTTCATTGCTCATCATCTCTTGTTTACACTGATGAGCCACTGATGTATACAAACTTGATGACTTTAGACTCGACAAAATTAGGAAAGACTTGCAACCTTCTTCCAAACCGAAAGATGAATAAAAATGTTGAAAGAATCTTTTTTTCTTTTAAGTTTACCACATTAGATTTTGGTGAAGAGTGTTTTTTGACTTGTAAGGACTTGATAGTCAAGTTTAAAACTTGGACTTGACTTGAGATTTGCCTGTCGTGACTTGGGACTTGAATACAAAGACCTTAGACTTGATGACTTTGTCCCACCTCTGCAATCAAGTGTCCTCCCTCTACCATACAATTGTAAACTGTTTTATTCTACACCTGTGAATATTATATACATATATACACACAATAATTTCATATGTTTCCCAGTACCATCAAAGGTTTATATCTTATTTATTAGCCTATCATAGTTGATGTGTTTGGTACACATGTTTTGGACCTCATGTGTACTTCCTCTTTCAGGAGGAGGAGTTCGAAGCATTCCAGGAGGGGTGCAGCCGTGGTGGCTGAAGAGGACACGGCTGCAGGGATTCCCTTTCAGCCTCTCCATGTCTCAGTCATCCTGGAGGATCAGGTTGTAATGACTCTCAGATCTTGGACTGATGCACTGGTGGTGTTGTTTGGCTCAAACCTAAGTTGCAGGCCTTAAAAAATGCGCTAGAGTAAAGATGATTGATAGTCAGTCTAGCAGTTGTTGTGTTTGGTTCTTATAGTCAATTTCATAGCTGGCCAGTTGTTAAGCATTTGTTTAACATTTTGTTAAGAGAAAATACAAAAACGTTTTCTTTTTTGAATTTTGTTGTGAGAACAATGTATTTGATCAATGATTTATTTGTTTATGTTGCCAGCTGTGTGGATTCATTTTGGCATAATGTGTAATGTTGTGGTCAGAAAATCACATTCGTCAAAGAATCGGCCCAGCTTGTCAAACTAAATATCTAATTGGTTGAAGTCCATGACAATCAACCACAACGGCCACTCTCTGTGTACTTTAATCCGCAAAGACCTGCTTAAACTGCTTTGCTGGCCTAGAGACACAGGAGAGAAAAAATCTGATTGGATGAAAGCTTCTCCTTCAAACCAGCTGCAGTCTGATGGCTGAAGACTGCAGGCTGAGCAACAGAGCTGTACAATGTAGTGTATTTGTGAAAAACAATTAAATTATGAAATAGCTATAACTTTGTGATTCTGTTTAGGCCAGCAGAGAAGGCTTATAAGGCCCTGACGGCCCACCACTGATAAAAACCCAAGAAAACACAAAGTACCTTGTTCCCGTTCCAGCTAGGTGCTTGGCCGTTTCTACATTGTCTTTTCTACGTCAGACACCGTTACCTTCATTATACACCATCATTTTGACCTGCTTCTAAAACGGAGTCAAGTTACTAAATTGGCACTTCCGGTCTCACCGGAAGTGCTTCAAAATAAAAGGACCCGAAACATACAAAGACACTTACAAAATAAAAGCTTGCAGAAAATAATCACCTATCAAAAGAACCTCTTCAGGGTCAGTTACAGAACTCATTCACTAGGTCAGCGTTCTTTCGTTTTACTTAAACTTGCAGCAACTCCATGTCCACCTCTAGTTCTTTCCCACAGGAGTTATTGGCCAAACGACAGTAGGGATAAACTCTATGTCAGAGACTCCCAAGCTTCTTGCTGCTGCTTCTCCTACCCAGCCAAAACTAGTCTTTGGTACCGTTTGCCTTTCCCAACATGCTTCTAGTACTTTTTTTATTGGATGATTGTCTTCATGACCTCTCAGATTTACCCAATAATTAACTAACAGTTGTTTTTTGCGAAGACGTAATGGCATTTCTCCTGTTTCTACTTGGATGGCGCACACCGATGATGTTCTTACCGCACCTATACAAATTCTGAGGGCCCTGGTCCATACCATCCAGCTGTTTAAGTGTAGTTTGTGATGCTGACCCATATGCTATACTACCATAATCTAATCTGGCTTTAATTAAAGCTTTGTATATGTGTGTCAGGGACGCAACCTCTGCTCCCCAGTCCAACCCCACCAGACACCTCAGTACATTTATAACTTTTTTACACTTATCACCAACACTATTAACGTGGGCTTTCCATGTTAATCTTCTGTCAGTGCACTCCTAAAAACCAAAATGACTCTACTATTTCTGCAAAATACATTAATCTTTCATTTACCATCCGCTCCATAAGTTTACATATATGTGATGTTAGGGCAATTGGTCTATAAATTTGATGGGTCACTCGCATCTTTCCATGGCTTTTTTAGAGGGACAATAACAGCCTCCTTCCACCTTGCTGGTATGCTACCTTCTGCCCACACCTTATTATACAAGGTTAGTAACTTATTCAGCCCATCTCCACTTAATTGCTTTACCATAATATAACATATTTCATCGTTTCCTGGGGAAGTCATTCCAGCTTTATCCACTGCTCTTTTTAACTCCCCCATTGTAAATGGCACACTCAATTCACCTTCAGTATTCTCCTTCTTCCTCAAGGCCTCCCTATATTCACACCTTGTTTCCTCTCTAGTTTGTTTCCCTTCATCAGACAGATTGTTATTGCTGTGTATCTTTACAAACGTATGAGCCAATGTCTCAGCTTTCTCTTTATTTGTCACCGCTACCTCTGTTCCAGCTTTTAGCGCAGGATAACTCCACTCTCTCCGCCCATCTTTCTGATCATTCCCCACACTTCTCCTATTGGAGTTGTATTTCCAACTGTGTCACAAAACTTCCCCCAGTATGTCCTTTTTGCCTGCCTTATTGTCTTTCTCACTAATGCCTGAGCTTTTTTGAACTGTATCATATGATGAAAGTTATGAGTTATTTTCATTAGCTTGAATGCCCTGTTTCTATTTCTAATTTCCTCTTTACAAGTATTGTTCCACCATGGCTTGTTTTTCTGCTTGCTTTTCCTTTACTTTTTGGGATAGACTCTAGAGCAGCTGTCATAATTCCTTCTGTTATTATCTCATTTAGAATTTCTATAGGCATCTCATCACTAACCTTACTCAGATGACCATCACTCTCTTCCTTAAATCTCTTCCAGTTGGCTTTCCCAAAAACCCATTTTCCACCCCTGATTGCTTCCATTATTGGTGTACGAATATTTATTTTACAGAATATTGGGTAGTGATCGCTGCCTATGGTTCCTTCATGATATGCTTTCCAGTCACATACTGCAGCAATGTTATTGGAGACTAGAGTTAGATCTAGTACAGACTCCTTTCCCGTGTTGACATTAATCCTTGTTTTACTTCCATCATTTAGGCAGACTAGATTCCTTTAATCTAATAGCTCTTCTGTTGCTTGACCATTGCCATCCGTTATTCCACTCCCCCATAATGTGTTATGTGCATTGAAGTCCCCACACCATATTATACTTGCCCGATCTTGTCCTTCTATTTCTTCCAATTTTCTTAGTTCTATTTTCAAACATGGATTATAATAATTCACTATCACCAATTCCTTTCTATCGACCCAAACTTCCACTACCACATACTCCATTTCTTGCCCCATACCCAGTACTATATGGGGAATCCCTCGTTTTATAAACGTAACACAGCCCCCCGTTGTCCTTCTTTCCTATCTCCTCTAATTGCTACATATCCATACATTATAAAGTCCATGCTTGGCTTTAGCCATGACTCTTGTATGCACAGAACATCCGGTTTCTGCTATCTATACATTTCTTAAACTCCTGCCCATTGGAAATTAAACTTCTAGCATTCCATTGAAGTATTAACATGATTGTGGTGGAAACTAATAGTTCCCTTGTGAGAAATCAACAGTACTTTGAGCAAGTTAGTCTTCGAACAATTTATTACAAGCTAAGATATAGAACAATATAACAAGGTTACAAGTCACACATGAGCCATAGTACAGACAGGAGTCATGGCACATTCAGCTGAATGATTCAGAAGGTTCCATCCACCTACGGTGAGGAGGTAGAAGTTCTGACACCGTTCAACAGAAAGCTTTAATATACTCTCAGAATCCCTCCCCTGCTCCATGTGCCCATCTGTGTAAACAGGCAGGGGTAGAGATGCAAGGGAAAGAGAAGGGTCAATGTGTAGGTCAACAGGAGCAGAGGTCATGTTTCGTCCCTCTCCGGTGTAGACATGATTAGTCATGTTTAGACTTGTGTGACGGAATGTAATCAATGGAGGTTTAGAACACACAGGTATTCAGTTGCACATCTGGAAAATATATCACACAGAATGCATAGAATTCATTTTTCCCCGACAATTATCACCCAATTCATGAATGTTGGCTTGCCTATACACTAAAACTGTCCCTTACGTCTTCTCATTTTAAACCTACCATATCAAGATGATGTATTGCTGCTTTAACAATTATTTGAATCCTTTCGGTTTTTGACTTAACCTCAGCAGTTGCATTTATCACCCCTGTTATGAAAGTCACCAGCTTCTCCTTCTCTGCCCATACCCTGATTTTATCTTTTCTTTCTGCCTCCACTGTCACTTGAGCTTTATTAATAAGCTCCTCTGACTGCTTCTCCTGCCTCACTAATTTACAACTGCTTCTGCATAAGTTACATTTCCTTTCCTTCTTGTTTGTTGGACTTCCACCTCTTGTCTCATTGCTTCACATCCACAACGCTATGTTTCCCCCCACAGTTGCAGCACTTTGGCTGGACTCCTTCACTTTGTCTTTCCTTTGCACACTTTTGCCACATGCCCAAACTCTTGGCAGTTGAAACATCTCATTGGTTTTGGCGTAAACTCCCTCACTTTATATTTAATAAATCCAAAATATAGTTCAGTTGGAATGTCTTTTCCATCAAACTCTACCAGAATTGTTAGTTTCCTTTTTTTCCCCCACTCTTGACATTCTCTTAGCACTCTTAACTGCTCTGCTACGTATTCTTAAGTTCTCCACCAGATCCTTCATATTAACACTCAAAGGCACTCCCGATATCACTCCCCTACCGTCATTTGGCCTCTGTTCTCCCACTTTAAGCACTTTTATGTTTCCAACCTTGGACAGTGTCTTCGCTTTATCTATTTGTGCATCACTGATGCATCCAATTAAGAGGTTCCCATCTCCCAAGATCCTTGCATACTTCACTTCTCCCATTTGTGCTCTAATTATTCAGTTTTAAGGGGTCCATTTTCTTAACTCCTCCTTCTCATCGTATCACTACGTTTAACATTTTGTTTTTTGGCTCTCCACCGTCCTCTTCCTTTTTTTCACTCTCAGTTTCATACAAACTTAATTCATTCTTTTTCTTTTTTTCCGATTCTCCGCCTTCTTCCCCGTCTCTTTCCACTCGCCCTCCCTCCCATTTCTTGACTCTTCCTCACTTAGCTCCATGCTATCACTCTCTCCCTCTGCCATCCTGACCGACAGTAACTGCGTGTAAGAATATCGTTCCTGGTTTATACAAGCCAGGTATTCTCACATATTTCCCCCCAGCCCAGACCAGCTGTCTGGAACTCCAAAGTCAAATAATTTTTTCGTAAATGTTTGTCGCGTGCGCTGGCTCCTGCCGTTCGCTCTCTCTGCGGTCCACCCTCGCTGATGTCACCGGCCTCTGGTAAACGTGCCAGACAACTCCCGGCAAGACTCTCCGCCGTCCTCGCCTCTCCCCTGCTCCATTCCCCCCTTGCCTTTTGTACACCTCCCTGATGAGGAGATTAGGATCAGGTGAGTCTCGTCCCACACCTGATCTCAATGCTCTCCTGTCGAGTGGGTGGAGCCTTCTGGCTGGAATGTAGATGCCAGACATTACACTTCCCCTCAGGCCCTTACAATATATTATAATATACTGAATTGTATTAATAAGATGTCCTTATTATGTCTTAGTGTTGGAATAAATGTTAAATATTTAACTGCAAAGTAGTATGCGTGCATCCTTTTTTTGCATTGAACCATACTGGGATTATATGGCCCTAACAAAAAAAAAATGCCACCAGCCGACACTGGTTAGCATCGATGTA
Source organism: Myoxocephalus aenaeus (assembly GCA_038501785.1). Taxonomy (NCBI): domain Eukaryota; kingdom Metazoa; phylum Chordata; class Actinopteri; order Perciformes; family Cottidae; genus Myoxocephalus; species Myoxocephalus aenaeus. Next base: position 1,992,455 of record JBAMJR010000052.1, on the reverse strand, counting down.
ACGTATCACAAGCAATCACCAGCTGGCAGTGGGTGGACATAAAATCAGCGTTCTTTACTCCCATATTTGTCCATGCTGAATCTGATCCCGTCGACTTAAAAAGCACGCATTGAAAGCAAAATACAGCATTAGCATGACTGCATCCAGCTAGCCGAGCCTTCCTCGTGTACCAGTCTAATATAATGGTAGGGGAAAACAACTATATTGTAGAAATGAACAGAACAGAACATACGATGGGGTGTAAACAGCAGTGGTATCGGTAGTGTTGCATGCTGGGTGATTTGTTGTGTGTGTGTGTTTGTGTAGGGGGGTTTAAGGGTCATAAAAACGGCACGAAAGAGATTAGATGAGTAAAGAAGATGGAAACCATGAGGTGTAGTATAGATTTTGGTCAGTGATTATTGACTTCATGTATTAGAGTAAATGTAATATGTTCTGTGAAGCAAAAAAGAAGTGAGTGGGTCTTGCAATGTCAGAGGGAGGGCTGGTTGGTGATGGTGATGGAGGTGGGCGGTGTCCCCCATGGCTGCCCCCGTGGTAAGACAATGGAAGAGAGCTGGCTGGCAGCAGCCGGTGGACAACAGAGTCCTGTGTTGTGTTTTTGTAACACAGCTAACAGTGCTGATGCAGCTAACAGAGCTAACATACACACCTGACGGAAATACTGAGTACGCCAAGAAGGCTAATATTATAGTACAGCATGTAACAACCAAATGACAACCAAAAGTCTCTTCCCTTTATTGTACCTAAAATATGAAGTTTTTTTATTCAGAAACTATGAGAGGAAAATGACCAAAATGTATCGTAGTATTATGTAAAGGCCAATTCGTAAATGTTGGTGTTTTAATGTATGTTTCTCCATATCAAGGCAAAATGTGATCTTTCGTGTCATAAAAGATTTAGAAATTACCCTGTAATCCTGGTATCGCACAATAACTGTTAACCCTGGTTGGTAAGAGTTATCTCTGACTTGTATTTAAATAAAGAAAATTGAATTACAAGTATTATCAGTGAATTCAGGGGACCATGCAAGGTGACACATCTAGACTAATTCACATTTACACACATTCACACACCAATGGCCCAGCTTTCTGGTGCAATTTGATGTTCAGTGTCTCACCCAAGAACGCTTCGACATGCAGCTCAGATGTCGAAGGTATGGTATGGATATCCATTCAGATGAGTCATCTTCAATTGCAATAACCCAGCAGCTGATTTCTCAATCTGAACCAAATGGGGACCATTATTTACCATTGTGCATGTATCATCGCTGTCATATTTCTTCCTTGGTCTATTCTCCATTCCAGTCACTCAGCAAGTTCTTTCTGTTTATTCCGGACCAGCCCATCAGAGTGATAGATGCCATGGGTTGAGTGGAGCAAAGCAAGTTATAAATTGTGTTTTAATGAGTGTGGCAAACCAACAATACGCATGTCCAAAACCTTAAGCATTGAAAGCAGAAGGCAATTTCATACCAAGTGGTGCTGGTTGCCAGTACTGTTGTCTTTAGTTGCTTATAGTGGGCAGAAGTTTTGAAAAATATACTAACTGTGGTCACTATGAATGATGCGCATTATCTTCTACAGTACAAATCTGAGAGTCTGCCTTCTGAAGAAAAATGGAACATGAAACACCTTGGTGCCCACCAACCACGAAATATTGTTACAAACCAAATTGCTGGTAATAATAACTAGATTTAACATCGAGTGGTTCTCCAGGAAAAGAATGTCTAATTGATGCTTGTCAGAGAAGATGCTCTTTGCTCCCTGTGTGTTTTATTCAGATGAGATGGTACCTTTCCTGTGTTAAAAGAATAGTTGTGATGTTTTGAAGAAATATACTGCTTTGGACGGGGAGTTGAGGGAGTTCAATTGACAAATGTTTCTCTCACCTCGAGTTGAAAGAGGAGAATGCTTTTACAGTGTGTGAGTGTGCCCACGCAGTACTGATAATACAATATTGCATTAGTGATATACTGGGCTTCAGTTCAATGCTCAATATTTGTTGCCAACATAATAGACATTGGGTGTCTAAATTAAATTCTAAATTCCCATATGCTCGTATTCAGGTTCATAATTTTATTTTGGCTTGTTTTCATGCTTTAATGTTAATGTTTTTTTAATAGTACATATTATAGCTCCAAAAAAACAAAAAAATATGAGAAAAGTCATTTTCTCCTGCTCCACCCATCAAGAAATGTGTATTTTGACGTATAATGTGTGTTTTTGTTCAATAGTTTCTTGTCAGTCGTGTTGAGGATGGTGTTTTATTCTGAAAAACTGAGGGCGGAAGTGTATCTCCTTGTCCATAATGTTGGAACGCAGCCTGATACTAAAGACAGAGGGCTGAAAAGGAATCAAGACTTTCCGGCAACAACAGAGACTCACATCGGTGAAAGGTATTCATTGAATGTGTTATGCAGTCTTTACTAGCTCGAGTGTTCTTTAAACGTAACGGAGCTATTGCTATGCGTTCCTCTTGGTAGCTAACGTTAGCCAGCCAGCTAACTTACGTCGTGAAAACACCCAAAATGGCCGGTATGTCTGTGTCTATGTACGGTGGCCCTGTATTTCCCGGTTTACATTCATAGTTATCTGATCAAATACGGCTTTTATTCTACGATCTGAGCAGATGCATATATATACGTAGGTGGTTTATGGATTCGTTCGGCTGTAGGTCTGCGTGTAGCCGGTTTGAGCGAGTTTTAATCCAAACGTTGCGTTGGGGTTTGTGGTTCAGAAACCCTGAAATTGAATACCCGACATGCAGCTGTAAACGAAGTAACGGTACCTGACTTGTACATGGACATAAGAAAGGTGGCTTAATTGTACCATAATACTGTTACGAAGGTACACGTGAGGGAGGAGAAACCCAGAGTGTGAATAGGTCTGTTGACGTGAACCCGCAGGGTTCCCTACTAACCAAACACCCGTTTGGTTAGTTATTTTTCTGACCTCAAGTGTGCAGCCAGGGACATAACGTGTGCATACAATGTTCTGAATATACCTGTCTCCTTATCCAGACCATGAATGCACCTGTCTGTCTGTTTAATAAGTGCAGATGGGGGCTATAGTTGCATTAACACATGATAAAGCATTGGGAGAAGTCGGTAACATTATTGTTTTATAGCAAAGAGAAATGCACAGGCTTGGATGTTGTTACTTCAACTGCTTTCTGCTGTTGAAATTGTGTGGTACCTTTCTACTCCAATGCACCCATACTGATGTTGGATAATGGTCCGACAGGACTCAAATAGCTGGATCAGTCTATCTGGTATCAAATACCAATATTTTAAGAAATTACTATTCATAAATAGTATGAACAAATAGCATGATGTTGGTGATCGGCGGATACAAAAAGCGCAGGTATCAGGACTGAAAAAGTCCAATTCGGTGCAGTCATTTCTCATTGTGTAGCAGCAAATAGCTGTAAAAGGCATTATAACCAAACTGCTATGACTATGGAGGTCTGGCCGGAAATAACAATATGCTGGACATGTTTCAATATGTCAGACCTTTTTTCATCATGGCATGAACTTAAACACCTCCTTTTTTTTATTCATGTATATTGGGAATGGGTCCTCTCACATAAATGCTGCTCTTTTTTTTTTTTTTTACCTTGACTTAGCCTATTAACCTCCTTAACCAATATCTGGCCATAACATCTTCACTGTCTATAGCGGAGCTTTTTCTTAAAAGCTGATATTTGGTCAAAGTTTGCTTTGCTTGGTCTGTTAAAAGGAAACTTGTCCTCAAAGACTGACCAAATTGATTGGGCACACCAACCTATGTTTTGGTATGTTTATGACATGACATAGAACAAGAGGATATGTGTAGTGAGACTAATAGCTCACTGTTTGATATTAGTTAGACTAATACAAAAATGTAAAGACAGTTTGGCTAGCCTTGTTAAAGGAAAAAAAAAAAAAAAAAACATTCAGATCAATTTGGGCTCAGGTACAATATATTGAAAATAAGATATGATGGATACCAATACCAAATATACACTATAGATCACATGGGCTGTCATGTCTGATGATAACCTGTTTCCAAAACTTTGAGCAAATACATACTTAACTCAGGACCCACAGGCCTCCTGTCATTTTGAAAAAGTAATGCTCAGGTAAACAAGTTGAGTATCCCTGACATACAGGTTAAGCCTATATTCAGTAGACTTCCTTTTTAGGTCTTATAACACATATTTAGCATGTCAAACACACCTAACTGTTGTTCAAAGTGTTTAGTTAGTGTTCAACATTTTAACATTAGAGTTTTACTGGTGTTATGCAAAGAAAAGTTATCTGCAGTTAACGATGCGTTTATTTTTAATTTGTTCCAGGACATGGTAAGTGTGCTTTAGAATGTGTAGCCATTGCAATGATCTATGTAACCTGCAAGAAATATTCAGGGGAAAAAATGTTGAATTGTTCTGCTGTGAAAATTTTGTCAAAGAGGCCTATGCCATGTTTGGATAAAGTTCACTGTGTTCTAATGTTGAACATGCATAGCAGGGTTATATTTATTATTTCTATAATGCCCAGAGCCTTTGGGCTCCCTCAGGGACCCACATTAGTCCCTGTAGGTTAGATCCATATTGTCTGTGTTGCATAATGTTGCTTTGCTTTCCCGTCCTAAAAGAAAAGCACTGTGGAACTACAAGAAATAAATAAGAGGTGATTTATCAGTGCTTTGACAAATTTTAAAGGAAAGAAACCACAAACAAGATGAGGACTAAGCCACCTTATTTAAAAAGTGCATGGTGAAAAGAACTTCATCTGAAAGCTACTTTTGAAATGAAAAAAGGAAAGCTTGTTCGTCTGTAATAGTATATTTCTGCTTTCCACCTCACAGCCTCGCTGTGCACACCGACAGTAATTTGCACCTTGCTTCTACCCGTCGTTTGGAGCCCAGTGCAACATTCTCTGTTTCCAACAGCACCAGAGGGACCCATTTCATATTTGGACCAGTGGCTAGTGCTGCTGCAGTGACAGTTCTCCGATTGGCTCAGATTGAGACTTGGGCGCAGATTGCTCTCCAGCAGCTTGCTACACTAGCGACCATAACTATTGGACACCAGTGTCACAACAACCCCCCCCCCCCCCCCCCGAGTCTTCTCAATAAACAGCAGGTTTCATCTGTTGGGTTTAACGTGGACACAAACAAAAACTTCCAGAAATACAAGTCCCTGCTGCCATGTACCACCACCACTCCCAGCAACAAGGGCCACCGCCTTTCTCTAATGGGCCTAGGCCTCCTCCTCATCAACAACCTCCAAATCAGCATCAGAATCGTCCTCCCTCCCTGTCGCAGGTGATGGGTTTCCAGTTTCCTCGTCCTACCCAGCTTCCTGATGAGCTAGAGTCTGCCCTGGCTATCCGGGGTGCTAGAGACATGGATCACCGCCTCATTGACCACATGAACCGACCAAACCAACACCAGAACCAAGGCTCTGGTTCTGGGATCAGTCAACATGGAAGCTACGGCTCTAACCCAATAACACTCACCTCTGATAATCAGCCTGGCCGCCAGCAAGGAGTAGACTGGTCAAGCTATCAACCTCCATCTAAACTGTTTGCCAGTCCTCCACCTAGTGCTAGCCACCAGTCCCAACGACAACAGGGGCTGCAACAGCAGTCACAGAGCAGCCATGCTGGAATGAGCATCCCAAGCTGGACAGCCCCTGTAAGTGACTCACCATCAACCCAAGCACGGCACCCCCTTGCTGGCGGAAGTGGTGGCAGTGGGGATGGTCAGGCTTTGTACACACCCGAGAGTGCAGGAAGCATCTTGGCTAGCTTTGGACTTTCAAATGAAGACTTGGAAGTGCTGAGTCACTACCCTGATGATCAGCTAACCCCAGATACTTTACCATTTATACTCCGTGACATCCAAATCAATAAGTCAGGCAACCAGATAACGGTTGCTTCCACTTCCTCCTCCTCGTTCTCACACGGCATCCATGATATGCCGCTGCCTCCTTCCCGCTCTTCACCATTGACACGTTCACGCTCACCAGAAGTGCCCAGCCTTCTTACTGTTACACAGACTGCAGGTAAAGTCATTGACTATGGTCACGCCAGTCGGGCAAAGGACGAGACTAGTACCAGAGAGACTTTCAAACGAGAGCGGCTCTCCAATGACAGGACAGTAAAAATGTACCCATCCTCATCCTCCTCCTCATCAACTCCAAAGTTGGATAAAGCGGAAATGCGGCAGGTTCGTTTGGAACACAGTGATTCAAGCAAGCACGGAGACCGGGACTATCGCAGGATGAGTAGCGACCATCACAAGAGCAGTCGGTCACCTGGGAGAGAATTTCCACCATCGACCAAATCTCGTAATCTGGACCGGGACTACAGGCGTGACGGACCCAAACCTAGGCCATCGTCTGAAGCCAAGAGCGAAGCTTCCTTGAGACGGTCTCTCTCCTCTTCGTCTGGATCAAGACCACACAGCAGCAACAAGAAGTTACCGACCCCCACCATGATAAGTGATTTCTCAGCTGTGTCTCCAAAGGTGTATCCCCATACCTGCTCCCTGTGCCACACACAGTGTGATCAGGAAAAGGTGAGTGCCAACATGCCCTCGTACCAATGTCTGAAAGGAATACCATCACATGTTGATTTCTAGTCTGCAGCCTTTCTTCACCAGACAGTTGTTGAGATAAGAGTGTACTCTGATGTGAGTGGGAGGGTTAGGGTCTGTTGTGGGAGTGGGTGGCGGGTCTCCCCAGGGGGGCTACAAACAATGTCAGTAAGCAGGTTATACCAACCTTTATCTGAGGGCAGGCGCACGGTCTCAGACTTTGATTCTACTCTAAATGATCCAGCTAGCTTGTTACCAGCAAAAACCCATAGTTTTGAGTATTGAATCATAGCGATGCCACCATACTCTAGTTTCCTTTTGAAAGCATTATTTGTACTCGTCATAACTGCATGTGTCTACGTAGCTGAAAGCTATAATCAGTGATGAAGTGACTTCAGACGCAGCACTGGTAATTGCTGCTAAACTGGCATTTATTAATCCCTTAATTTCACTTCTCAGGTCCTTAACTGAACAATGATGTTATTGTTACATTAAGAACAAGTCTGATGTGTTGGTTTATTTGATTTACAAATTATTATTATTATTTTGGTTGCCATGTGCTACCCTCTTTGCCCAAATTATGATGTTCTGACTTCAGGGTGATATCACAGACAACTATCTGGTGAAGTAAAATAAGACTTTAAACTACAAAAGTGTCCTGGAGCCTCTGTTGGATTTTTTCTTTGAGTCGTCAAACACGTTTTGTAGCACTACGCTACCTTGACTGGTGAAGTTTTTTTTTTTTTTTTTTAAATACTACAGTTTCTCAACTAGAGGTTTCATGTGCAAGTCTATTAAACCTTTTCATAAAAACACAATAGAGGTATATGTAGAGAAAAAAGTGCTACGGCTGTTTTGCTCATTCATTTAATGAGACCTAAATGATTTCAGCATTTACAAGACAATATATTAATGCTTAATCAGACTTGTCTACAGTTCCCAGGATATGTACAATGAAGAAAACACTGTATTTAATGAATAAAGAAATTCATTCACTAATTCTTAAACAATCCTGGTCCTTTAACCAGTTAATTGGAAAAAACCTGCTTTCCTATTCTATTGGTTTCCTGGATTATAACCACCCCTTCAATGTATAGTTCAATCATGAAATGCATCCAGTTGGCAGTGAGACGGTGTTTCACATTGAGTGTTAGAGTGTAACAATTAAGAATCCAGGTAATCTGTTATAAAAGAAAGTTAAATTAAAACGTTACTGTAAATCTGAACCTATAAACTGCATGGTTACACATCTAGTAATGGACAGGGAGGATGTCTACTAGATCCAATTATCAATACATTTTGGTTTGACAGTAAATAAAAAAAGTTGGTATAAACTGATCAAAGCCCAATAGAAATGTGTCCTTTATTCAACAGTGATAACTGTTGAATAAACTCCTTTGCTCGCTGGGAAAATCCAGTGCTCTGTTCTCAAATGGTGTTCTTGACTAAGTACTCTGCCTCAGTGTTATACTTGTAGTTGAGTGCGACTGTCTTAATCTTTCTTGACCGTAAGTGTTGGATTTCTTTTAAGATCCTGGTATATTTGGACAAACACAGTGCAATTAAATTTTTAAGCTTACATTGTCTCTTTAAAAGATTCCTTTTGTCTTATTAATAAATGTCTCAAATCTACAAACATGTCATTAATGGCAAAATAAGGGTTGTAGCCTGATGAATATATATAGTCCATTAATCATCAATCAATTGAATTGCATGTAATGATCTTGCAGAATGTGAAGTGCTCTTTGTCAAAATGACTGCAAGCTTCTATAAGGTTTAAAGGTTTCCAACTCTAAAGCAGACACGTTTAACTTGTTGAACCTAGGGAATTTATTTAATTGTGAATAAAATTGTTGTACGCCACAGGCTTAGACAGGAATTGCATATAGCATTGATTGATTGATTGAGTGGATAGTGATGCTATAAATGATTTGTCCACTTCAGGCCTGGGAGCATTAATTATTATATTCATTTAGTTGTTCACAGTAGTTAAGTGAGTGGTTTGATTGCTGTGATTTGCAAATTTTTATCTTCATACATGTGAAATGTGACTAGCTTTGTCTAGAATTGTTTCTATTTGTGTCCGGTTGTAATATCTTCCCCTCCCGTTTGTCGTTTTTCTTCAGGAGTGGGTTGAACATATTAACACCGTCAACCACACTGCTGCCTGCAGAGATCTGCGCAACAAGTAAGTCCCAGGGCTGTCAACAGTTAACGGTTAATCTGCTGACCGCTGAGAACATTTTGGCCGGTTACGCACGTCTGTGTGCAGGTTAATCCATGGTATGCACACGGTCCGGCAGAGAGCATGTATGTCAATTTGTTTTGCTCTCAGAGCACATTTAAAGAGCAGTGAGGAATGGAAAAAGGAGTATTAAAAACGTTTCAATTAAAAGTGTATGATCCGTCACCTCTGTATGGACCACCAACCAAATTATTTTGGGCGAATATCAGCTGATAACAGTTGATGGCCAATCGATCGAAGAAGATGTGACCTATTAAAATGCGGCAATAAACTTCAGCAAAGCCAAAAGAAAATAATTTTAATGACAAGACATTTATTAACTAAAACTACATTTAGCTGGGAAAAAAGGGAAAGCGTTATTTGAAATCTTAAACATGAACCGGTTAGTTACCAGTTGATGTAACTAGCTTTCAAAACTAGCATCTCTCCTGAGGACATTTAAATTATCTGCTGAAGCATTTCATCTCCAGTATATCTTCTGTATTCTATCCGAGTTACTGAGATAATATTATGCATTTAGTTTTGGATGAACAGTCAAAAAGTGGCAAACATAAGAACCTAATTAAAGATGTATAAATACATTTTTGGTAGTGCCTGGTACTACAAACAACGTAATCGTACACAGAATATTATCACGAAAGTTTAAATCGTACAGCTTTGTGTTGATGCATACAATTGCTGTTGGTAATTCTTTTAAAATACGAGTTTAGGAGTAGAAAATGTTGAATGACATGTGTTTGTGTGTGTCTCTGAAGGTACCCTGGTTGGAAACCAAATCTACCAAGGTCAGTTGGACTCCAGTTATGTTTCCAATAATCTGTTTTTAGCTGTGACCAGCAGCCCGTGGGAGACGGCCGTGTCGTTGGCCGTGTCCCACACACTTCAAATTACTAGACTGCACTTTCAGCCAATCTGACACAGATCTTACGGTTCTGTATCCTTTTGAAAGTGGTTATATTCATTGTTTCAGATAGCTTTTATACAATAATAATAATACATTGTATTTGTATTGCACTTTATATTTGAGCAATCTCAAAGTGCTACAGAGCAGAATAAAACAAGAGCATTTTTAAGATATATTTAAAAGCAAAGCCCATAAAAGATATTTTAGCAGTAAGCTTTCTTAAAAAGGTGAGTTTTCAGGTCACGTTTAAAAGCCTCTGCAGTCTGTGGGGCCCTCAGATGGTCGGGGAGGGTATTCCACAGCCTCGGAGCTGCAGAAGAAAAGGCCCGATCACCCATAGTGCGGAGCTTGGTTCTGGGGACTTGGAGGGTATTGTTGGTTGCAGAACGGAGGTTAAATGAGGAGGTCTGGGGGGTGAGTAGTTCCTTTAGGTATTGGGGGGCATGTCTGTGAATGCACTGATGAGTGAGGAGGGAGAGCTTATATTCAATTCTGTGTGGGATGGGGAGCCAGTGTAGTGATTTTGGGGGTGATGTGATACAATTAGACTGCAGACTGTAAACGTGGAAAATACAGTCGATGTCCATGTTTTAGAACCCAAAATATCAAGAAAAAACTAATGTGAATAACTTTCTCCTGTTTCAACACGGTTTACTCACTACCTAGTAGTCTGTACTTGATAGTCAGTACCAGCTTTGTTTCAAGGCATTCTTGTTATTTCTTAATATGGGCACTTGAATATACATCAAGATGTATTCACAACAGGTTTTAGAATCTTAAAATATTAACTAGCCATGTTGCTCAGTCAGCACAAAATGAAAAAGAACAAAAAAATACAGATCCATGCTAATGTAGTCCTTTGGACTTCCACTTGTCATGATCCACTGTAAACTCACTGGTTACCTCTGCTAATGAATGCTATCTTTTATCCAGTCGTAGCGGACGATATGGCAGCCGGGCTCTGTGGGATCCCAAGACTCACTCTCCATCCCAGTCTGTGTCTCGATCCCTCTCTGGTTCTCCTACCCCAAGTCCTCCTCGCAGCAAACATAGAGTGGGCCCCTATCCCCGTAGGTCACACACAGGGCCCTACTCTCCTCACAATCAACCTCAGCACCATCACTACGCAGGTAGTCCACATGCTAGAGAGAAGTGGGGAAATGTAGAGTTTATTTAAGGAATGCCAATGATCTTTATAATAATTTTAATTGTAACAAGTATTCAAGCTCAAAGTTAGGCTGGATCATGCTTGACTATTTAGTGGATTTAGAAATGTCTTGAAATTGCTTTTGTTATCTAATCCATCATGTGTTGTAAGCCTTATTGCCTTCAGAAAGTAGTGGTATCGTTTCTAAATGCACATTTTGACCAGTATATTAAATATGTCAACGTCCTTCAGTGTTTTCTTCATGAAGGGAATAAAGAGAGGTGGTTCAACCTACTTATATTCATGTTAGAGATGATCAATTGGCTGCCGATCAACCGGTTTTCAGCTAATCGGCAACACCGGTTCTGGACAATTTCATATTTCAATGTCCAATTTTGACACATGATAATGTAGTCTTGCCACATAGCGGCACAGTGGAGTAACCGCAGTGACCAGCTCTCTGCTGTCAGCACAGTCTTGCTTATAACGGAGCTAACAGCTAACGTTATTGGAGGTTACATTGACTTGCAATACGATGCGTTCAGGCTCTATTCAGTAAAACTATTAGAGCAGGGTCAATTTAAACACTATCATGATGTGTTCACATATAATCTTGTAAATGTCATTTTTGTCAAGACACGAATCAATCCAGTTGTTTGAAGAATATCTTTTACACAGCAATTTGAAATAGATATTAGAGAATAATGACCAGTTTCACTTCCTCACTTGTTCTTAGCAGCTTATATATTTAAAGGAGCTGTATATGTACATTTAGAGCAGGGGTAGCCAACACGGTGCCCGCGGGCACCTGGTCGCCCACAGGGACCACGTGAGTCGCCCGCGAGGCATGTTCTAAAAATAGAACACGTTTTGAGCTTCGTCAAAAAAAAAAAGACGCTTCCATTTAGGATTTTTAAATGACAATATTTAATATAACATTTAAAAAATAAAATAATAATTCTGTATATATGAACAATATTGAACATTTCTGAAGTCAATGTTCAATATTGTAGGCATGTCAAACCAGCATCTTCAGTGTTTCCCCTCCCGTTATATCAGGGGGCCTCCGCCCTGTACTTTAAGGTTCTCTTTCCTATAGAACAGGTTTACACCTTGTTCTGTTATCAAACAAACTAAACGGCCGTATGTTATTGATATTATCTACACGACAGCTTGTCATTTCTGTCTTTATGGTCGCGTTACAACTCTTCTGCCCCGATGCGCTGCACACAGGTGAGCACACAGTGGACAGAAAGAGAGAGAGAGAGGAGAGCAGCAAAAAATATGTAGCGTGCTTTTCACAATGGGATTTGCTGCTTTAAGCTATCACTATTTTAAGCTATCAGCGATCACTTTTAAAGCCTAACAGTTCATGTATTTGCAGGTCAAGACAAACAGCCTGCGAAGCTTCATAAATGACGTTTCTGACTTCGCATATCGAGAGGCTCTGGAAATATTCTTCCAATAGCCCGAAAAACACATTGCAGTGACAAAGCCTGCACACTTTGTGGTTGTCATTCAAATACATGAACACCATGTTTCCTTTAAGTCAGTATTCATCAAACTGGGGTGGTATTTATTACAGGTGGGGGGCAAGAGGAAATGCTGATTTGAAATGTTTACCGTTAATGGGTCACGCTTGCGCATGCGCGACTCGCCGATTCTTGGCATTTCGCCAAAAGCCGATTTTTATGAGATCTCCGTGAGGTCGTGTTTTCTGCTGTTGCGTCCCTCAACATTGAGCATGAATTGAGAGTGTCCGTATCAAATCTACAACCCCCCTTTTAAAAAGCAGCTCATTGCAGCCACTAGTACTGATCAAACTTGATGGCTCACATATCTGCACTCGTTTTGTTTTGCAAAAAAATAGCTAATTGTTTTCCACAATAAGCTATTTAGTAGTAACTAAATATTAGTTATTTTTTGCACGGATATAACTTTATTTAAATTTTTCTAACAAAGTGATAACAATTTTTTTTCCCTACCATCATTGTCGTGGAAATTATTGTTAATAATTATTGTGAGGAATAATTAACATTGATATGTGATCAGACAGTCACTTCACATATAATATTATTATTAAAAGGTGATCTGTGCAACTTTGTTGTTCAGGAAGTTTGTATCAAACAAGTAGCCCTTCTTATTATTTTGTACCCTTGAAGTTGCTCTCTGTTTCAAAAAGGTTGGTGACCCCTGATTTAGAGCATTCTTATGTCATCAAACATCTATGTAAACATATCAGTCATGTCTCCCTGAGCAGAGAATTAAGTATTTTCTGTGTGTTGTTATCGACGCTTCTCCTTCCTTTCTTGACATAGCCAACATAAACGTGCTTTTAGTGCGTGTCCACCACTGATATGCTCATTCGAATCAATCGAAATGCTGTCAAGATCTTTGAGGAACAAAAGGTCAATTGAAATGTTCATATAGTACCCACAGGGGCTTTAAATGGCCAAACATTTCCTACACTTTTTTTTAAATTGTATTTGTACATCTCTTCAACCATTTCAGTTTGCTCCCTTGTCCTCCGTATATTTCATGGCATGTCTACAGGGGGTTCTCGAAGTGGTGTGACGCGCCCTCATGATGATCTAAACAAGTTCTCCACTGGAGCCGGTCGACATCCAACCTCCTCCAAGGCAGGTCATAACTCCAAACATGGACCACTACAGTACTTCACCAAAACTATCAAGAGCGGGACCAAACCTGGAACCAAGACGACTAGGATGGCAAGTGTAAAGGCTGCTGACGCAGTGGTTGTACAAAGCTCGACATAGAAGAACTGTTTTGGACAAAATTTCTCAGCTAATTTGACAAAGAATAATACATGAGGTTAGCCCATACGGAACGATCAGAACTATTTATTTTGTCCTGAGCAAATTACACGGTTTGTACAGTACCAATAGTAAAAAAAAAAATCTATCTTCAGCACTTTTATTCCTAAATATGTGTCCGGTAAACACCTTAAAATGAACACAACCACAAAAGCCTATATAAAAAAAAAAAAACACTATCATTGGACTATTATTGATATGATTATAGATTAGAAAACTTTATTAATCCCCAGTAGGGAAACTCATTTGCCACCAATAATTCATACATACAACAATAGACACATACCACAGTGCACAGCAGACAAGAAAAACATTGCAGAGAGTAAATAACACCAGAAAAAGTCATATGAAACATCATGACATCAGAAAGATGCTAAATCTAAAAATCACATATAAAAGGTGTTCATTAAAAAAAGAGAACTTCTGCTTGAATGTTTGAAATGAGTATAGTAGATGCCAGCTGTTACACCACTTCAGGTATTTGTTATTTATGTTATTGAAGCATACGGCTGCCAGAGGCTGATTTCATAATACTAGAGATAGTTTAGTTCTAGTGGCTTGACAAGTTGATGTTGGAATTATTCCAATTTTAAAAAGTTAGAAAAGGTTTATTTTCAGCCACCTCAGTACTTTTCTCGAACCCAATCAAAATGTCATTGTGTATAAATACTTACAGTTTAGTACTTGATCAAAGTGTTGAAATCTGGCTCAAACTGGTGCTCTCCTAAAACTAACCTAAATCCTTATGCTGTGATTTCCAGTCTACCAAGCTTCCACACCCCAAGAAGAAGAAGAAAATAGTGCCTCCGGCCTCTCAGGACTCGTCTGTTGCAGATCGTCTGGTTTATCTGACAGGCATCCCAAAGGATGCATCTGAGCAGGAAGTTACCGACGTGGTGGGGTCCTTTGGCAAGATTAACAATGTGATCCTCATGCCATGCTCGGAGGAAGAGAGCCAGAAAGGGGAAGGACAAAAGGTGCTATCTAAGTCTAACAGTGGTTATTGAGGAATTTAGCTAATATTGAAACTTTGGGGATTTTTTTGAGGTCCATTAGAGAACAGTTTGAATGAACACATTAAAGTGAAAAAATAACTTTTGTCTGTTTTTAAAGTATATAAAAAAAAACTGCAGGCAAGCATGAAGGGATCCTGCAAACCACTCAACCTTTGAATAAATGCAATAAGCAAGTTGGTTTGTCCATTCATTCATTACTTAAAGCTCACGGGCTGATGTATGTCACTGTTGCTGTCTGCTCATTTAGTGAATATTACAGCGAAAAGAAATAACATGCAATCAAGGGGACTCAAATTAGATTTCATCATTCCCTTTTAAAGGATGATGTTTTTCTCTGTTTTGTCGGAGCAACATTAGCCACATCTACGTATGAATTCAATAGAGCTGCAGCCGACGAGAAAAACCTGCAAATAGTTTGAATAGCAGTCAGTCTACAGGTAGCCGCGGATACGATGGGCTATGAACATTTCCTGTCTCTGTGTTGCTGAACACATTATAACATGGTCAACCTCCACTGTTGCAGGCGTCGGTATGCATGGTGAAGGCTGAATGCGCCCAGGCTTTGGCCAGCTCCACAAATCTCTCCATCAGAGGCCAACAAATCACTGCTTCAATCGCCAAGGTAGTGTGTGGGGAAAATATGTACATGAGACATTGATGGTGTATCCTGTTTAAACCCTTTGATACATAAAAACATGAAGCCGAATGAGTGTAAAAAGCAGTGGAAAGTAGGTGTAAGAAGAGGCAGATGTTCATTCAGAAATATTTTTTTACTTTAGGACCACATGTATTCTCTTGTATACTTTCGGTGAACACATTTTATTTATTTGTTTTAGAAACCTGAAGCAGGAGAGTCTTCTGATGCTAACGACAGGTTTGTCACAGTTGTCATCTGAAACATTTTCCTTTTTTAACTCACCCTGCCAATTTCAGAACTGCTCTATTATTAATATTTCTGTTTCCACAGAAAACCTGCTCCAGCACAGGACAAAGATGCTGCTAGGGAGGACTCTGGTAGGAAAACGAGAAACTGGAAGTCGGCATTACTCACCAATAAAATACGTCGGTGCCAATATATCCAAATCTATCAGTAATCAAGAAATGCTTAGTATGAAAACAATGTTTAGATTTTACAGGATAATCCCCCTCAATCATCACTTTTGATCCACTAGAAGTGTGTGGAGGTGTCTGGACTTTCTCTTTTCTTATTATTTTGCTGTGTTTGGGACGTTTCTTGGTGTCAGCAGAGAGCCTTAGGGCCCCACGTGGGGGCGTAACCTCCAGCCAATAAGCAGGTGCAGCGCATTCAGATCGCCACGCCCCTCAGCGTCTGCTACCGAAGCACAAGTCTGTCCCCTTTTAGCCTGTGTATGATACAAAGCTATGGTATTTGACGATCTGGGATGAAAACGGGCGGTTCCAAGGCTGTTTGTTTTCGATGTGCCCCAGCGTGCCCCTGCTTCTCTCTGGTGACAGACATGTAGACTGGATGGGCAAAGGCTTCCTTAGGTAGCCACCCGTCCGCACAGGCACCAACCACAACCACAATGGAAGTTGTGAACGTGGCTCACTCTGATTTTCCAGTCTGTGGTGCCAGGGACACCCCGGTCCCTCCCTTTGCGCAATGCACACGACCCCAAATGCCTATCCCTGCAAGCGGTGGGCCACAGGGCGAGGGCTCCATGTGTCACTCCTGTAGCTAAGGCCCATGTACAGTGCATCTGGAAAGTATTCACAGCGCTTCATTTTTTCCACATTTTGTAATGTTACAGCCTTATTCCAAAATGGATAAAAATATTTTTATAAGTGGAAAAAGTTTTTTGGAAATTTTTGCAACTCTATTAAAAATAAAGAACGAAAATATAACATGTACATAAGTATTCACAGCCTTTGCTCAGTACTTTCTTGAAGCACCTTTGGCCGCAATTACAGCCTCAAGTCTTCTTGAGTATGATGCTACAAGCTTAGCAAACCTATTTCTGGGCATTTTCTCCCATTCTTCTTTGCAGAAACTCTCAAATTCCATCAGTTTGGATGGGGAGCGTCGGTGCACAGCCATTTTCAGATCTCTCCAGAGATATTCAATCGGGCCACTCAGGACATTCACAGAGTTGTCCTGAAGACACTCCTTTGTGGTCTTGGCAGTGTGCTTCGGGTCGTTGCCCTTTTGAAAGATGAACCGTAGCCCCAGTCTGAGCTCCAGAGCGCTCTGGAGCAGGTTTTCATCGAGGATGTCTCTGTACATTGCTGCATTCATCTTTCCCTCGATCCTGACTAGTTCCTCCCGCTGAAAAACATCCCCACAGCATGATGCTGCCACCACCATGCTTCACTGTAGAGATGGTATTGGCCAGGTGATGAGCAGTGCCTGGTTTCCTCCAGACATGACGCTTGGCATTCAGGCCAAAGAGTTCAATCTTTCTTTCATCAGAATTTTGTTTCTCATGGTCTGAGAGTCCTTTAGGTGTCTTTTGGCAAACTCCAGGCGGGCTGTCATGTGCTTTTTACCGAGGAGTGGCTTCCGTCTGGCCACTCTACCAAACAGACCTGATCTGTGGAGTGCTGCGGAGATGGTTGTCCTTCTGGAAGGTTCTCTCTCTTCATAGAGCAATGCTGGAGCTCTGTCAGAGGGACCATCGGGTTATTGGTCACCTCCCTGACGAGGGCCCTTCTCCCCCGATCGCTTGGTTTGGCTGGGCGGCCAACTCTAGGAAGAGTCCTGGTGGTTCCAAACTTCTTCCATGTCCGGATGATGGAGGCTACTGTGCTCATTGGGACCTTCAATGCTGCAGACATGTTTCTGTACACTTTGCCAGATCTGTGCCTCGATACAATTCTGTCTCGGAGGTCTAGAGACAATTCCTTGGACTTCATGGCTTGGTTTGTGCTCTGACATGCACTGTCAACTGTGGGACCTGATATAGACAGGTGTGTGCCTTTCTAAATCATGTAAAATCAACTGGATTTAGCACAAGTGGACTCCAATCAAGTTGTAGAAACATCTCAAGGATGAACAGTGGAAACAGGATGCACCTTATATAAATTATTTTTATTTGTCATAGTACATACATACATGAAATGTAGTCTCTGCAATTAGCCCATCCTTGGTATCTTAGGGAGCAGTGGGCTACCCTGAGCGGCGCCCGGGGAGCAATTTAGGGTTCGGTGTCTTGCTCAGGGACACTTCAACATGTGAGCTATGGGGGGACTGGGGATCGAACCGGCTACCTTGTGGTTGCGGGACAGCCACTCATCCCCCGGAGCTACAGCTCCATTTTTGAGTGTCATGGCAAAGGCTGTAAATACTTATGTACATGTTATATTTTCGTTCTTTATTTTTAATAGATTTGCAAAACTTTTTTCACTTTGTCATTATGGGGTGTTTGTGTGTAGAATGTTGAGGAAAACAATTAATTTAATCCATTTTGGAATAAGGCTGTAACATAACAAAATGTGGAGAAAGTGAAGCGCTGTGAATACTTTCTGGATGCACTGTAGACGGTTGGTCATGGCTTGTGGTTGTGGTGTTGAAAACCTACTAACATAACATAATTGTGGCTCTGTTTGCACTTTGCCCCCTATCTCTCCCTCCTCCAACTCCCCACCGCAGGAGGCGAGGCTGACCAGAAGACTTCTGATGAGGTACATGATGCACACATACCCTGTGAAATATACTGTATATAAAACCAGTCTGAAAAAGGCTGGGAAGGGTTGTCATCCATCTGGAGTGGTCATCTTCAATTAGATTGCAACTGGAGATCAAAAGCAGTAATAATACAACCAAGAAAAAATTATTGGTTTAACTTTCAGGAAAGTTAAAAAATATTAAACTTTCCTGAAAGAGGACATTAATGCTTGTGATTCATTCCAAAGTGTGATTATCACTTGTAATAAAAATATTAGTATTCACTTATTTTGCATCTCATTTTACATCCCAAAACAATGTCTCCTACAGAAGGGCATGCTGTTGGTCACAGGACTTCCTGAGAGCGGCTGGTCAGAGAGTGACCTCATCAAGCTGGTCCAGCCCTTCGGAACTCCCTCTGACATCATCATGGCAACACACATTGGAAAGGTTGGTATGAACTCAGTTCCGTCTGAAGCTGTGACCTGGTCAACAGTAATACAAGGAGCTAATGCAGGTCCTCAGTTCCTTAACATTTCTTGGCTTTCTCTGTTAGTTTCGGTTCCACAGCAACTGTTCAGTAGGATAGTCACAATAAATGATCATGAATACCACAAAAACAAAAGTGTGTGTCTACAGAATTAATCTGTCCATACATAATATTTTTCAATGTATTTTATTAATGGAATTTATTACTTATTTTATGTATACGTTATATACTTGTATTTTATTAATATTATCATTTAAAATACTATTTGACCGTGTGAGGGCAGCTCTGGTCTCATGGTGACCATTTCCTGCGAGAAGACATAAAGTCTGCCTACAACACAATATTACCAACAGTCTTCTTGTATGTTAGGTACTTGTGTCACTGCCAGACATGGAGATTGCTCAAGAGATCGTGAAAGTCCACGCCTTCATCCCTGCAAAGATTCAAGACTCTGAGCTGAAGATGATCCATCTTAAACAGCGTATTGGTCTCGGCACACCGGTAGGACTCATCACTTATCCAGTTTTCCTCTACAGCATATTGATTATCTACATTCTTCTGAAGCTTTCTAATGTTCATCAGCTCACTTCTGAGACGTTGGGTCTTTGACATTGTACTGTGTTGAACAATGACCGTTGAGTAATGACTGAGATTAATACTAAATAATTCTTTCCACAGGTGGCTCTCTACAATCTTCTGATGGGATCAGTGGACCCTTTAGTGAGTATTTCTACCAGTATACGACTCTGTCCCAATGTATTTTACCTAATGGTTTCCTGATTTAACAGGGACAGTGCACATTGAATAAACTTAGCTGTAACTGCTCCAGAGTTAGAGGAAGATTGCATCTGTAGTCCCTCGATAATGGTCACGTTATTGATCATTCAACATAGTGTTTGCGTGTTTGGAAATCCAAAGGTAGATTGCCACATCGCACTTACCAACCTGAATTAAGATACCTCCCCGTGACTGCACGACGACACATCCTATGAAACTGGAAACGGTGTGTTTGAGGTTCTCACCTTAGACCGAAGGTGAATTAACAAACAAAACAATATTTACATTGCTTTGAAACGATCCTTTACTGACATAATGAATTTGTCTGACTATCTTCAGTGTTTTCCCTACCATTATATTAGGGGGGGCGCCCCGCCCCCTTCCCCAACCACTGGCACCCTCCGCCCCCCTTGAAGGTCAAGTTCATTTTGTTGAATTACATTTTCTATATAGTGCCAGATCACAACAGAAGTCATTTAAGTTTCCCTTTCCTATATAACATGTCTACACCTTTTTCTGTTTTTAAACAAACTAAATGGCCTTATATTATTGACCTGATTATTGATCACATGACGGCATGTCATTTCTGTCTACATGGTCGCGCGTTTACAACTCTCCTCCGCTCTCTGTATCACGCACGGCGGAGTTCCGCCCCGATGCGCAGACACGTGCGCACACACAGGTGAACACACTCCCACCAGCGGACAGAGAGAGACGGAGATCGTCGAAAAATATGTTGCGTGAAAAACAGACGTCTATATCTGCGATCTGAAACGCTCCCATGGTGAAGATGGCAACATTGATGTATTTGCAGGTCAAGACAAACATCCGCAACAGGCTGCAAGGAGACCCTCTTGCAGTCTGCTTCGGAGCTCGATGAATGGGCCAGAGGTTTCTGACTTTGCATAGCTAGAGGCTCTGGAAATGCAAGTGTAACCTGTTTTCCCAAGCCGATTTCCCAAAGCTGTAAACCTAGGGGAAACACTGAACTTCTTTATACTTTGAACTGATTGTGACGTCGCTGAACTGGGAATGATTTTGCATCCTGCAGGAGAGTTCCGTTCCAGTCGGCTGGAGCTGCCTATTGGTGATCAGTAATGTTCCCAACACGCCGTCTGGCTCCTCTGAGGTCCAGAAATTGGTGCGACGCTTTGGTACCGTCATCAAGACCCTTGTGCTTAACAATACGGTGAGGGATGTTTGTCTGTGCAGCTGCAAACATGCTCTCCCATTATCTCCTGAAGCTGGCTTGTTGTATCTGAAAGCTCCGGCGCAGTCACGGCTATGGCCTGGGTTGAGATGACGAGCTCATATGCTGCTGCCCTGATGATATGTCTCTTCCTGCTCAGGTCATCTGTGAGATGGCTACTGCAGCTATGGCCTTGTCTGTGTACAAACGCTTCCAGACGTTTCCGTGCATCATCCAGAACAACCCGCTGTTCTTCTCCCGCAAGCCGGACCCTAAAGCCAATATACGGACCAAAGTCATTACCGCATTCCTTGATTCCTCTGAGGTTGGTAATTTTGATAATTGATTTGCAGTGGCAGTCATACATGATGTAATATCCATTTGTCTACTACTGCCATACATTCCTGCAGCTTAAACTCGTATCAAACGCCTGAATGCATGGGCTTGATGTGACACAATTAATAACTCTTTGATCATAGGATACACCTGCGCCTGGCAAAGGCAGCCAAGCAGCAGCTGCAGACAAAGAGGAGACGGCACCTCAAGAGAGTTTGGAGGGGATTGAAACAGACGGCGATTGGAAGGACGAGAAGACGATGAGCACCGTCATGACAGTTGGTGAAGACGAAGCTTTGGGAGAAAACAGGAGCCAAGACAACGACATCAAAAAGGACGAGCTTACTGTTGCAGTTTCTGACTCTTTGGCTGCATCAGATGCTGAACCAGAAGCAGAGCTGGAGGCGCACATGAGGGAAGGATCAGCTGTTGAAACTGTCATGGAGACAGCAGAAGAGTACAAAGATGTGTATGCATCCACGGCAGACAATGACGAGACTCCTGCTGGTGAAGAGACAAAGACGCCTAGCTCTGATGGCGACGCAGCTTCTCAGGAGGCGGCCATGCCAGAGCTCCCTAAGGTAAAATATCCAGGTTGCGTAGCAAAGTTCAGAAACCACCTTAATATATTAATTGATATTTGTGAGTTTTGACATCTCTTTCTGATCCCTGTTTTATCAGGTGACACAGGAGATGGTTAACGCGTTGCTTGTGGAGTGCCGAACAAGAACCGTCAGCCATCCCATCAGCACCGCGGCTCCCACCAACGGAGAACAGGGGGGAACACAAATGGAGACAGAGCAGGATGACACTGCAACAAAGGAGACAAAAGAGCCGGCTAAGAATCACACGGAGGAGGAGGTGAAGAAGCAGGAGAGGGAGCTAAAAGAGAGGGAGGCGAGAAAGGAGAAGGAGGCGAGGGAGAGCGAGAGGAAGGAGAAGGAGAGGAGGGACTGGGAGAAGGAGGAGAGGACCAAGCGAGAGAGGGAGCGGAACGAGAGAGCCAGGAGGGAGAGGAGGGACAGAGAAAGGCGGGAGAGGAAGAGAGCATACAATGAAGATTTGTCAGGGTCAAGGTCGTCCTCCAGGTCAGAGGGATACAAGCAGAGCTCCTGGAGGGATGAACTGTGTCACAACTCTGAAGCAGAGACCGAAATGGTGAGACGGCACAGCTGGGTCACAACGAGTTGACTCTCCACTTTATTTGTTTCCTCACTTCCATTCTTTTGTCTTGTCGTGGAATCAGGTGGAGGAGGGGTTTGATGACTTCCCATTTAACTTGAGTGACTTTGTGACGGTTGATGAAGTTGGAGATGTGAATGACCTTCCTTCCTCTCCTCCCCCCTCCGTTCCCATGGAAACCACAGAGGGAGGGGAGGATGCGCCCACATCTGTCCAGCAGGAAACTCCAGGGGTACACATGAAACCTCTTCTCTGCATGTTTATTGGGGTCTCTGAGATTTAAACCTCCACAATGTAACGAAATCATGGTCCTCTTCCTGTTTGTAGGACACGCCCGCGGTGTCAGACACCCCAGCGACCGTGGTGGAGTGTGATGAGCACACATCAGAGTCCGAACCTGTGACTTTTTCCACAGCTGAGACTTCAGATGTTTTAGAGTCCTCAACTTTAACAGTCACCGCTGCAGCTTCCCCAGCGACTTCACAAGCTGACTCGTCACCCAGCCAAACGCATGTGCCAACATGCCGACCAGAAGCACCCAAGACCGAGATCACACCTGAGACCGGTACTATCTCTCACTCCATTTATCCTAATAGAGATGCATCGAGTAATGTTTTCTTTGCCGATTCTGATTCAAAAACAAAAAAACATCTGAAAAGTTTCTTTCTAAAAACTATAATTGAAACAAGGCTCCAAATCACTGTTTTCACCAGTTCTATATTTTATTCTTTTGATTGTCATCTAAAGTGGTTAATTTGCAGAAAATCACACAATCTCAGGCAAAACAAGCTGGGCATTAGTACTTTTAAATGTATATTATAAGCTGTTTAGAGCTAGTGTTAGAACGTTAAACAGGTAATAGTTGTCTCTAATATCGCTGTGTGCAGGACTTGTGAGAATGATCAGCTGAAAACCGACTGTTTTAGATCGGTGCATCTCTAATAATGAATCCAAGGAAACGAAATCTTAGCTATTTTTTCTCAATGTTTTATTTAATTATTCCATAGAAGCCGCACTGACAACCACTCTGGACTCCACCACTGAGGTTGAACCGCTTCCCGCACCTGCAGCTTCAGCTGCCCCAGCTGGCTCCTCCTCAAACAGCCCAACAACAGGAGTAGGGACTTCAGAGGGGGGGAAAGAGGAGAATGAGAAGAATGCACTCCATCACAGTCAGGCTAAGAAGGAGGAGATGATGTCGGACAAAACAGAGGAAGAGGAGAAGAAGTGGGATGAAAAGGACAAAGAAACGGAAGCTCCTTCTGTGGAGACAGGTATGTGTAGCCCCCTCTCTATTTGCTGTTCTAAGCAGGGGCCTCATACCCTACCCCTGTTGCATGGGAGGTGCATTGAAGAGGGTCTACTCAAAATATCGCTATACTGTTAGTGTGAGCTCAAACTCCCATGCATGTATACAGATATACCTGTAGCCCTGGTTAAACCCTGTATTTCCCGAAGTGAATATAGCATTAGGTTAACACATGAATGTCATACACACATATTGACTCCAACACCGTCGACATTTAATCTCACAACAAACAACAACCCACAGAGGATAACAAGAACACCCGAGGAATATTTAATAGTCCATGCTAGGGTACCCTATGTTGGCGCGCTTGTTGGAGCTCATGTCAATCCTCCAAAGAAATGGTCAGTCAGTACTCACAGTTCCAGAGTGAGCGATAGATACAGTCCAGAAACCCTGGTGTTCAGCCAGAGGCGCGATGATAGCAGGAGACTCCGTCCTGCCTCCGGTCCCTCTACGGCAGCGCTGTCCTCAGCAAACCCCAAGCTGATTAGCCGCTAGCTGGTTAGCCGCTCACTGGTCCGTCGCTAGCTGGTGATCCACGAGCACCCGACGTCAAGGACCTCAGCACGCCGACCGGCTTCCAACCCGGCTCTCTGTCCTCGTCGGAGCTGCTGGTCCATGTCCATCACACACCGGGCTCGAACGAACAATCACCCCTCTCGTCCTCTGGCCACCCTGAACTCTAACTCGACCTCCCTCTTTATCTTCCCCCTTGTTCTGATTGGCTCCCCCCCGGGAACACCTGAGCAACCGATAGGCCCGGACACGAGAGGTTCAAAACCCACTGCAAACAGTGGGACACTTAAATACTTTTACAGAACTGATTCAACACACATGTAACCAAAGTAGCAGGGCGCTACATATGGTTTACATGATTTGTGTGGCAGCAGTACCTTAGTGGGTAAAGAATCAGCCGGCTAGTTACCAGCTCATCTATTCCTTGATCCTTGAATTAGTTGAGAAAATGTGAATCTGTAAAATGACAATTGTATGGTTGTATAGGAAGCTCCAAGCTTTGCGAAGTTCCTGCTTTTTTATTAATTGAATGCACCGTGTCCTAATTTACTTAATCTTGAACATGTTTGGGATGATGGCGCCTCTTCTTTCTGGTTTGTAGCTGCTTACTTAACATGCAGGATGTTAGTAAAGACGCCCGTTTGAAAGACCACGACCACTAGGTTATCTGGATAAGCTTGCTGAGTAAAACCAGGACAAAGGCTGCAGTCAAAACCACTTTGGTTAGGAAGGTTAATAACTGAGTGAAATGACCCGGAAGTATCTAAGTGGCCGCCATGATAAAAACTGTTCGAATTATCTAAATGCAAAGGAAAGGAGCTTAAATGCTTCCTTACTTAGCTCCTTTAGCATAGGAAACACTGGACCTTCCTTTACGAAAGGAAAGGAGATAATGCCGACCCACAATTCCTTGCGGCTGCAACATTTAAAGTGACCCACCATTCGGCCGTTCACGAGAACAAACGATTGTGACCGACAAACGCAGATCATGTAAATAACCGTTGCCATAACTTGGAAAGACTTTCAATAATCTAAACCTGCTGGCAAACTACAAACGTTACTTTGCTGTTGCTGAGAAATGCTGTAAACTGATCAAACTGACTTATTAATAATCCCTTGGTTTTACTTTTATATTATTCTTTCCTTTCTATTACAACCTCGTTAATAAAGTAATACTTTGAACCAGGTTGTTCATGTTGTCTGCATCACGCAACACTGTAAGAACACACGGACAAAGTATCTAACATGCACTTTTTTGTAGTCCATCTTTTGCACATTGTAGTTTCACCGCTGCAGACTGACGTCACTAACGTCCGCCTGCCATCGCATCATAACTGCATAGTTAGTGAAAGGCGAGCCGGATTCGCTAAACACCGCAATTGTCTTTTCCTAACTCATGAATTCTCCTTCCCATCTTTCCTTGACCCGGTGATGTTTTCCACAGAGGTCAAGGAAAAGGGGTTAGAAGTTAGGAGTTAATCTTTTGACTATTCGACCGCACCCCAGGTCTTTTTAGTCCCTGTTCCAGATATTCTACATGTGTCTGTCTCTCACAGGAAAGCACGAGAGGTCTGAAGATCAAGCAAACAGCGATGAGGAGAGTGTGAAGAAGAAGTTAAAGACAGACACTCCCACGAGCACAGACCTCTCCTTCTCTCCTTTTGACCCCAGCAGCCCAGTTGGTAAGACACTGTATTTAGTCACCATGTCTGCCTTTACACTTTCACTATCGCATTCATGAGCGTGTGTGTGTGTTTTACAGGTATGGAGTACTTGGTCCCAAAGACAGGTTTCTTCTGTAAAGTGTGTAATAGGTTCTTCAGTGGAGCCAAAGAGGCAGAGAAAAACCACTGCAAGACCCTCAAACACTATGAGAACCTACAGGTAGGCAATACACACACACACACACACACACACACACACACACACACACACACACACAGTTATGTGTGTGGATATACTGTTGAGGCCCAAATGCACTGAAAGCAATAAATGACATGCCTCATTTCAATTGATGCTCCTATGGCAGACCTGCGCATTTTACGGCCACGTGAGGTCAATAAAAAAGAAATAAGTGCACGCCATAAACGCACTACAACGGCACTGCTTTTACTTTTAAGGCAATTTACGTATGTGTGCGTTTACGCCGCCTCACCGACAGGCAGTGTTGCCAACTTGCCGACTCCACAGGCACTCATCCATGTTAGGAGAAATGCACATGATCTCTTCTCCCTTTACTTGTAGAGTGGATAATACACCCAGTGATATTCAGCTTGAACTCATTGACCTGCACACTGATACACTACTGGCAGAGCCATTTAAGTCAGTAGCACTTCTGGATTTTTACTCTTCTTTTCAAATTTATACTCTCCACAACTTTCCACAAATGAGGAGGCCTGCACAGAAGATGTTAGTTCTCTTCTGATCTATACCTACACAAACATTCTCAGGGATGAAGTTCAACTAATCCAGATCCAGATCCTCTCTCAGTGATGATCACCTGTCAGCTATCCTTCGCATATCCACCTCAGACATTCAACCAGACTTCAATGCACTTGTTCAAGCCCAAGAAAGACTGGATTTTTCTCACGGAGTAAGAAAAAACGTACTGAACTGGAAACATCAAAAGCACTTATTGCTTTTGTATCAATTGCTGGTCTTTAACATACATCTTATGTATTTTTGTGAAGGCTTAAAGCTATGTTAAAAAAATTAAATCAAATATAAAAATACATATTTGCATAGCCTTATTGTACGATGTATTCTTACCAATAGCAATTGACTGTTTTGGCAGTTAGTGGCAGTGTGGGCTCCATGGTGACGTAGCTCAACATTACAGGTTGTGCTTGTGTCTACAAATAAATAGAACGGGTTGAGTGACCAGTGATGAGTGGCTCTACGTGGTCGTTAGGTTTTATGGTATTAAATTGTAGTCAATAGTGATCTTTAATCATAACATCCTCTTTGCTCCTGAGCTTGTTGTACAAGTCAATTTTTGTCATTCCACCCATGCAAGAAATTTGAGGAATACTTTTATGTCAGCATAAGCATTGAGTGACTAAAGCTACTTTGGAGTCGGTGATACCGGAGAAAAACAGTTAGTCAGTGCAATCACAATCATGAGGAGTTAAATAGTTTCTCTTCAAATGGGGCATTCCACTGTCCCCACTCTTTTGGACACTTATTGTAATACGGCTTTCAAAATGTTCAGACGTGTGTTTGGTTACAAAGAGGCAAGAATATTCCGGTCTAATCCAGTTTCCTTGTTCATTTTCTTCTAGAAATACTTGAAGACAACGAACCCAGCAAGTGTGTCAGCCAAACCTGACTCAACCTGAATGCGGCTATGAAAGTCATGACGGAATTCACCATTCCCCTCCTGTTGTGTTGTCTCTTCATTTCTCACTAAGGGTCCAGATTCTCATATTGATGTAGATTAGAATGTGCTATAGATTTTTCATGTACAAATTAAGAGAGAAGAGTAGAAACTGGGAACAGTGGAAGATGGCTGGCTGTAAGAACAATAAACAGTTTGACTAAATGGTCTTTTTTCACTCAATCACAGTGTTTGTGGTGTACGCTCCGACGGGAAAACATGAAGAGAGACTTTAAAGCAGTTTTGACCTCAGAGTAGGGGTGCAATGGATCATGACATTCCAGTTTCAGATCTTGTGTCGGATCGGATCTGCACAATAGAAGAAAGCGTGCAAATATAACTTAAGAAAAAAATGAGGGATCTCTAAAAGTTATATTTGCACGCTTTCTTGTATTGTGCAGATCCGATCCGGCACAAGATCTGAAACTGGAGTTTCATGATCCATTGCACCCTTACGGGACTGATTCAGAAAATGGTTTGTGGGTTTTCCGTGCGATTTGAAATATGAGGCAGCGAAACTCAATGGATTTCCCCCCCACCTTCCTCTCTGTACCCAGCTTCATCTGTGCCTGTGAAAGGGTATTTTATAAAGCAGGTGAAATGGTCTCAAAAAGCCCAGCACTGTGGAAAAGTTCTTATTTTTATAAAAATGGAGACATCAACATGGAGTAGCAGAGCTCAGGCTCAAACCACGGAGCCTCCGACTGAAGGACGGGTATTCTAACCACTGACCCACAGTCACATCACAATCCTCTGCCCAATTTGTTTCCAATTTCACTTTTGACCCCACCATTATATCATAAAGATAGACACAATATTAATAAGTTAATAATTGATGTATTGGCGTCACAAACATCATTCTTTCAATTCAAAGCTTCACACAACAAAGCCATGGTGTCGTTATGATCACTCTGCCTGTTTTACATTTATTGTCCACTTGTGGCGCAGTAGAGCAAATGAAGCCCCATGAAGCTTCGGCCCATGAGCGAACCAATTGGATGGAAAGCTTCAGGAAGCTTCATCTCGCCATCACTACTAATAGCCGATCATTGATGATCCATATTGGCTCCAGACTATTTTCAACCCCTTTGAAGTCTAAAATCCATCAAAATTGTGAAATGTGATGTGAATAGTGGCGGCCGGTCAATAGACACTGTATATATATATACACTGAATTGATCAATATATATATATATATATATATATATATATATATATATATATATATATATATATATATATATATATATATATATACACAGATAATGTTTTATCCAGCCGCCACTGGATAAAACATTATCTTACATGATCAATCAATGGGCAAAATACGGTTGAAACAGGAAAGTTGATTCCAACATCTATCATACAGATACTATTTGATATATTAACAATTACTTAGTTCTGACACAGAATCAAGGTTGTTAAAATAAATATCCTCATTGGAATGCTCTTGAAACAACGGTTATAGGTAATCTAGACATCTGTTAAACTCTGACTTTACAACTAAATTTAGTCACGTTTGATGGTGTTGACTTCCAAATGAAGGCTTACCGACATGTATTCTTTATTAATATGTTGCTGGAGCCGATCCCAGCTGACATTGGGCGAAGGCATGGTTCACCATGGACTAGTGGTGCAACGGATCATAAAACTCACGGTTCGGATTGGATAACGGATCGGATAAGCACAAAAGGAAAAAAGGGCGCAAATATAACTCTTGATCAAGTTTTTTTTGTTTTGCCGCCGATCATTAATGATCCTTATTGACCGATATAGATCCCTTTGTTTGACTAGAGCAGCTGGTCTACAAGGCTCCTAACAATAATGGTAGTTTGTATTTGCAGTTCATATTAATAATAATAATCTTAATTTGTATTGGCACCTTTCATACAATAAATGCAGCTTTACAATAAGGAAATGTGCTTGACATGAAAATAGACATGAACATAAAAACAGGGATAGATTGCCATAATTAATGGAACATAAAACTAAAGGTTAAGTACACCATTTAAAAAACAATTAGTGACAGGCCTGTATCAGGAAAGTCATAGCTAGTTAAAGACTAAAG
The DNA here is from genome assembly GCA_038501785.1 of Myoxocephalus aenaeus. Taxonomy (NCBI): domain Eukaryota; kingdom Metazoa; phylum Chordata; class Actinopteri; order Perciformes; family Cottidae; genus Myoxocephalus; species Myoxocephalus aenaeus. Next base: position 1,962,857 of record JBAMJR010000052.1, on the reverse strand, counting down.
TAGAGCGATACATTTTAAACTTTATTTTAAAAGTATTAGCTATCTAGCTATCTAGCATTCAAACCCATTCATACACCGCAGGAACAGCCTGCTGGGGAAAATTGGGATTCAGTGTCCAGGGAGCCACAGTCATCCCTTTATACTTGTAAAGGCATACCTTGCCTTATAGACAAATGTATATATCACGAAATGAAGTATAGCAACATTATAACATGATAAATTACAAAACAATCCCAATAAAATGGTGCATGCTGCCTTTGTCAATTATACCCCAATGGAACACACTATCTATAGTTAGTTTTGGTGGACAGGTGGCACCTTACATGGTAGGCCCTGCCATCACTGTATGAATGGGTGTTAATAGGTGAATGATGGCGTAGTGTTAAAGCACTTTGAGTGACCGGAAGACTGAAAAGTAGTGATGGCGAGATGAAGCTTCCTGAAGCATTGAAGCTTTCCATCCAATTGGTTCGCTCATGGGCCGAAGCTTCATGGGGCTTCATTTGCTCTACTGCGCCACCAAGTGGACAATACATGTAAAACAGGCAGCGTGATCACAACGACACCATGGCTTTGGTGTGTGAAGCTTTGAATTGAATAAATTATGTTTGTGACGCCAATACATCAGTTATTAACTTATTAATATTGTGTCTATCTTTATGATATAATGGCGGGGTCAAAATCAAAGGTGGAAACAAATTGGGGAGAGAGTTGTGATGTGACTGTGGGTCAGTGGTTAGATTACCCGTCTTTCAGTCAGAGGATCGGTGTTTCGAGCCTCAGCTCCGCTAGTCCATGTTGATGTGTCCAAGAACTTTTCCACAGTGCTGGGCTTTTTGAGACTATTTTGCCTGCTTTATAAAATACCCTTTCACAGGCACAGATGACGCTGGGGTACAGAGAGGAAGTCCATTGAGTTTCGCTGCCCCTTATATTTCAAATCGCACGGCAAACCCACGAACCATTTTCTGAATCAGTCACGTGGTACGGCCGGCTCGCGAGGCTTCGAACGTCACCACATACGTCAGCGACACAAGCCTCGATACGCGCTTCACCAAAATCTACCTGGATTACTCGACACGCGCATCGAAGCCTCGACACGAAAGGACACATCACTACTGAAAAGATCTATATCCATTAAGCATTCACCATTTATTTATACAGCATTATTCATACAATTCAAAGTGCTTTGTTGGGAAGAAGATAAAATAATCATCAAAGAATACACTACTATTACTGACACACTTTGGGAAATGTTTATTTTAAATGACATGTTGTAAACACATAATAAAGCACATAATAAAGCAAATGTAAGAGATGTAAGAGATGAACTGGTAGACTGTATACAGTTTAAGGTGTATACAGTTTAAGGTGATTTCTTACACTGTTACACACAGTTACACACAGTCCTGGGAAGAGATGAAAGGTATAAGTGAAACCACCTGGTCCCTCATTCCATCAGTGTGGAGGAAGATTTTTTTTAAATCCTATTTATCATTTAAACACTTATTTGGCACATGGTTTCCTTTTATTAACAATAAAATCTTTATTTGCCGTGTGTCACATAATTTAAGTTATGCATGAGTTATGTCGTTTATGGCCTTATCTAGTAGGTAAACGACCAGAGGAGTGTGCTGCAGAGGTATGGGCAAAAGAAAAGCATACCAGCACAGCTGCACCTGCCAAGCAGGTTGGATTGGATAAACTTTGAGGGGAGGAATGGCACAATGAGAGAAGGAAGTAAGTCAAAAGAGAGGAATGTGACAAATGGCACTGGATTAAGATGAGGAGAAAAGACTGTAAGAGAGAGAAAAAGCCAGTCGGCACTGAGAGAGACTTACTGTTTACCACTGACTTCTCTTCCTGAATCCCTTCAGTCTTCACAGCAGGTAAGCTCTCACTACGGCAAAAACACAGTGGAATCCTCTCTTGCTCTGCAGAAGTCTCAGATGTTGTCTTTTACACTATGATGTTCTCTTTTTTAGTGTCTGGATTAGCTTGGACTAAATGCATTTAGTCCAAGCTAATGGATTTAAACAGAGTCGATAGTACATTTGCAATAACCCCCCAAAACGTTATCTGTTATCGCAAAGTAACTTCTGTATGTGCGATAACAGACAACAGGTATACAGTATGTGAGTGCTGGTACTCAAAGCTCCAATTAACACATGGACAACACGTTAAAAGGTTTTAAAAATGTTTAAGCTAACCACAGTGTTTGTTATGTGTCCAACTAAAGGTCATTTTTGGTGTTAGAAGTAATGATTGGGAGTGTGTGAAAGAACGTGATATGGTGGATAAGTGGAGATTTAAACTATACCTCTTGTTCCTACGGAGGGCGAACCCACTTGCTTTGGACAAAAGCATCAGCCAAATGAATGCAATGCAACAGAATGTCAGACAAACCAGGCAATGTTATCAATATTTGGAGCCTGTTTATTTTTGTAGGTTTACGGTTTCACCATGCAGTACTTAACTCATGACTGATGTCTCCACGAGTGCTACTGTTGACAGGCGATGTAGAGCTGCGTTGTATAACCTCAAATTACACCTGAGACATGAGAACAAAGAAAGCAAGTTTAAATATGCGTCTTTAGATGTGACAAGCCCTGGAGCAGCGCCTTACACCTCTGATCACCAACTCAGACTCAGATTCAATTGAGTAAGTTCACAAAGGACAGGGAGTTGTGAAAATCACTCAACATGAAGGTATATAAGTAACCACACATTTGAATGACAATAGGCTTAACACACTATATTTACTGTGTAAAGTTGAGCTGCAGTTGTGTGGGGTGATCAATTTCCCCCCTGCATTCAGATGCACAGAGAGAAAATGTATATGTCCTCATCGGACTCTGGGTAAAACTGCCTGCAGGTATTTCTTAAAACATTTGATGTTTTGACTTTCTTTCTTTTAACTCTGTTCATGTTAGCCTATTTGTGGTTGGGAGAGGATTTGACTCTTTTTTTTTTTTTCCCTAACCAACCATACGCAGTCATGCGTACGGTACGTACTTTTTTAGTCAACATGGAAGCTGTGGTAGAAAATGGGATTTAAGCGTTGTGCAATTTATACAGCTGCACTGCTCTCATTCACACTTGTGGCCAATTCACTCTTGCTATTTGTCATGAATGTAGCTTGGTGCCTATGTAGGAACATGACACTCCCATTGATGATCCTGCCTCGATGATCCTGCCTCTTTGATTGGTCGATTGTTTTCTCCAAACGGCAGAATCTGGAGCAACAGACTTATTTTGGAAAGCTCTAAGTCTATGTTTGTGTGTCAGTATTTGCCCACAGATCAGTCATGTAAAAGTTATTTCCTTGGAAAATAAATGGAATGCATACTAAGAAGAGAAATGGTAAGGATAGAAGTGTAAGAACGTACTTCCTGGTGACGATAATACTGATCAGATAAGAGAACCAGTACGAAAGAAATGTTGGTCTGCAGGTCTGCAGCATTGACACATGTGGCTCCAAAATGTTAAATGGACTCGTATTTAAGCACATTGTCATTCACTGTTGGCAAAAGGCTACCATACAAGGTGTGTGTGTGTGTGTGTTCTACAAACATCCAGCAGACAATCAGAAAGACAGACTCATAATTAAACTAATTTAGCAATTAAACTTCTTACCAAGCGTATCCAGGACTCAGCATGTAGCTGCCAAACAAACAGCTGATCGTGCAGACACCTGCAGCTGAAACCAACATGGCAGATTACACCTGTCCCAGAAGTCATTAAATCTCCCAAATCATTGCAAGTAGTAAAAATAGTGATTGATTATGAAAAAATACTAAACGGCGAGCAGGGTCGTCCTTCAATCAGAGGATCGGCAGTTCGATCCCCGGCTCCACTAGTCTATGTCGATGTGTCCTTAGGCAAGACACTTAACCCCACTTTGCATGGTAGCCCCTCCCATCAGTGTGTGAATGGGTGAATAATGTCATGTAGAGTTAAAGCGCTTTGAGTGGTCAGAAGACTAGAGAAGCGCTATACTTTTTTGCTGCCTTAAGCTGCATTTCCAACTTTTATGCGAAAAAAAGTCTTTTCAGCCTGGACAGATTCCAAAAGTGGATTTTGTTCTAGAATACTATATTCCATGATTTCCTTCAGTAAATGTATCTCAGAACAACATACATTCATGTTTCATTATAATGTAAGAGTACCTGATGCTCTCATCTTTTTTTATTGCCTTAAGCTGCATTTCCAACTTTTAATGCGAAAAAAGGACTTTTCAGCCTGGACAGAGTCCAAAAGTGGATTTTGTTGTAGAATACTTAGATTCCATGATTTCCTTCAGTTAATGTATCTCAGAACAACAGACATTCATGTTCTTCATTATAATGTAAGAGTACCTGATGCTCTCCTCTATTTTTATTGCCTTAAGCTGCATTTTCAACTCCAAGTATTTAGCATTTATATAACCACTAAAATTAATAATTAAAAGAGAAAACAGCTCTGAAGTTTAGTACAGAACACTGATGACGATGCTACGTCAGAGCCATGTGGTTGTTTGAGAAAGAGGTACACCCTCCAGGCAATCAAGTATTCTCTCTTTGCCTGTGGCTTTTCATTTCAAATTTTAGCAAAATATATGAAAAACGTGATAAATTGGTCTCGGACAACTGACTTTTGCGCTCTGCAGTACTCCCCTCCAAAGTAGTTACAATTTAGTAACTGAAGGTGTCAGCTTTGAAAATAAGTGTTGCTGTTGTCTTGGCAAAAAGAGACATAGCGACATGCTATTTGTTTATTCAGTCAATGATACATAAGAATAAGAATAAGGCTGACATTGTTCTGTATTTTTCCTATTGTCATGGCACTCAGACATAAGTATAATTGTTCATAATGAAGATGTACATCGTCAAGTTTGTAGTTTAAATTACTTTAAATGTCCAGTATTTTCCTAAAACAGCTCGTCACTGCTTAGTTTTAAACAAATTACATTCAAGAGGAAACAGTGCATTAGGGTGTGCGTTCGGGGCGATGAAGGAACATGTCAGTTAATGCAACTGATGTGTTTTTAATGGAGCTCTATGGCTCAGAGGAAGAAGAGATTTTCGCAGGCTTTGATCTACACATCGTACTGTTAGTAGATACATTCAGTGTTGGTCTGTTGCTGTCAATAATAACAATATAGAATATCACCAGATTTATCTTTTTGAGGATGCAGTCACATACCTAATATTTTAAACAAAGAAAAGAGGAAGTGTGGATGACTTGCAGTTGTTTCTTGCCATTTTAAACATTTCAGGGATGACCTCATGGTCAGCAGGTGGAGTCTAGCTGTTCCAACAAACCGGATTTTCCTGATCTTGCGAAACTACTCACTAGTATTGTTTTAATGTGTATGTGAGCGTGGGTGTGTTTAAGTGCAGGAGGCACAGACTTTCTACCTGACAGGAGTGGTTTTAACAGTGCTGCTGCATGTGTGGCGGTCGTTACACCCACTCCAACAATCAAAACAGTTTATGGCTCAGGATAGAAGTAAGATTTGTTTTGGATGAGGCTAAGGGTTCAAATTAAGGATTAGGATTAGGTTAAGTGTGAAAGACTGCCCATATCTGTTTGGGAGCTTGGCCAATTCATCACCAAACTCCAATCAAAGCATTGTAACTAAACCACCTGTAGATCCCTGGTTAGCCTTCAGTGTGTGAAGTGATCATGCGTGGTGGCTCGTATTATTATGACGGTACGCAAAACAAGAACTTTTAGCAGCTACAAGGATGTATGATATTCTAAACTTTCCTGAGCCGTATTTGGTCAAACAGAGAAAGTGAACAAACAACTAAAGTTATTCCACTGTTCATTCATAGTGGATTTAATGATACATTCATGTTTTTACTCCTACCCTTTGCATAAGGAGTATTATGGATAATAACTAGATATGGATGTGGGGAAGGCAGTGCATTAGGCATCACAGAATTAGTCACAATATAAGCACTTCAATAACCCAAAGTATGTACATTCTCAAGAGTAATCAGGACATGTTAAAAATGCAATTTCTCACTGCTTTGAGCACCACAAGCTAAACTACCTCCATTGTACCAGGGAGGAGGAAAACATCTCAGAGATGGAAATCTCAAAATCTGGACAAAGGAAACAAAACCTATTAGCATGTTAGATTCCACTGCAGCTGAGAGGAAAGTCATTTGAGTGAACTGACTTTCCTTCATTTGATCAATCCTCCGCTTTCTCTGCACTGATGTGAATTTTGATGAAATCTTCTGTCCTGCATATTTGCCCAGCTGATTGCACAATCAATCCAGTGATTGCTTGTGTAATCAGCTGGTCAAATGTGCAGATTGTGAAGGTCAGGTCTTTTCATTTGAGTAAATCTGGTTCCTCTTTGTTTCACATAAGAACCTGTTTGAGTATTTTTTTTTTACAACGCCTGCAAGTAAAGAACATGTTCCTTAAATGCACCCTGATGCATTCTTATACTTCACAATCAAAACACAACAATTAGCAGATCAAGATCGTATGTCTGTCATTATGGTTTATTATAATGGTAATTATTATTTAAATATCCTGACTTATGGCAACACTTTCGCTCATACAGCTTCACATTGGATGACTATGGCGCTGCCTGCAGCCTTTCTCTCTGAAGACCAGTTCACCTGTTCGATCTGTCTTGATGTGTTCAACAACCCAGTCTCAACACCATGCGGCCACAGCTTCTGCCAGGCCTGCATCTCCTTCTACTGGGACGGAGGAGGAAGCGGCAAGTTCTACCAGTGTCCCCTCTGCAAGGAGTCCTTCCGCAAGCGTCCAGAGCTCCATATCAACCGAACCCTGAGGGAAATCACTGAACAGTTCAAGCAGATGGCCAATACTGGAGTGCCAATGGATGGAAGAGGTGGAGGAGGCGTGGAGGATCCAAACTCGCCTCCGCACCATCATCACCACCTGGCCCTGTCTCCACTCCAGAGGCCAGGGGAGATGCCGGAGACCATCTTTGCTGAAATGATGACTCGTTTTCAGCAGATGCCGACTCCTGGGTTTCCTGCCTCCTACCCCAATGATCCTCAACCCCAAAGCCCGAACAGTGAGCACCTCGACCCGCCTCCACCCTACTCACCTCTGCGCAGGTGACAAACTATATTCAAATGAGTTTGATGCTTCACTGAAAAGTGTATTACTAAAATAGTAAAGGTTGGTGAGTAATTGTAGCATAATAGTACTTTTTTGTTGTTGTTAAACTGACACGTTAATGGTATGATGCCACATGGACAAAGAAAAGTGGAATATGGAAGCAGGATTTTAAGGCAGAATTTAAGGATTCAAGGATAATTTCTTGTCATTATGCAACACAGGGATGCACAACATAATTCAGTTTGAGCCAATTAACAGAACTAAAACATGACAAACAATACAAAAACAGTAGTATATTCCTGTATTGCATTTTTAGAATTAGCATCGTAAGGAATATAAACAACAGCAACCAAAACTATTTTCTGTTCAGATAATATGGCCGACATCTTCAGATACAAAATTCCTCTCGCCCCTCCTGAGTCCTGCTCTCTGTCCTGCTGTCCGCCCGTCAAGAGCAGCTTGATCCTGGTCCATGATGGATCCAGGTCTCTGTGAAGATGTGGGCTCAACGGTCACCGACCTCCCGCTGCTTTAATCCATCTTATTGTTCTGCTTCCAGGCATCAGACACCCAGGAGCATGATGGGTAGTAGAGTAGCCTTAGAGTAGCCTTCCTTTTCAGATGTTGATCTGAAAAGGAATATTCTGAAAAGGAATATTCTGTCATCGCATTAGGAGTAAACACAGAATAAATAAAGAATGTCATGTCCATGCCACCGGCAGAAATTGCCCATTTTCCAATTTAAAATAATGACTTGGATGATCTGGTAATTTGTAATATTTGTTCTGAGGGTGGTGCGAGAGGTCATGGGATCAGTAAAACACATAAAACATGGTTTCTTAACTTAAACACCAATTTCATCTAAGACAAAAAATATCCAACCATATCAATCTTGGGCCATTTTTATGTGTATTTTTCAGAGAGAGTCTACCTAGTAGCAAATCTTCCATTGCTTTGAGAATTACCCATAACTTGTTGCTATTATTACTTAGGTAATACACTATAATGTATTTACTATTATGTATTTGTATGTATAGAACAGTAAAATAACAGCATTATTGTACAAGATTATACAGAGATAAATGTTAACATCCCTTTGTTGTTTAAGAATAATGGACAGCGCTGTTTTATTAAAGGCACTGTTTTATCCTGCTTGCTTTTTATTGTTGTAAGTATAAAAACTAGAACTTCCAGTGTTGTCCACAGCCAGAAGAGAGACGACAGGGCAGTGAAGGGATAGTCGATTGGAGAGAGAGATCCAAGTAACAAACAGCCGTTTATACGCTTCCCAAAGCAGGTTTTATGGAATTGTTCATGAATTGAAAATATATCTTAGCAATGTGTCTACTACGCTGTGACAATAGATTGTAGATGAAGCATTACGTTGTTAGATCTTTCTCATTTAGCGTATAGCTTTCTAATTTAATTCAGTTTATTTTGTATAGCCCAGAATCCCAAATTATTGCCTCGGAGGGCTTTACAATCTGTACACATACAGATTGTAAAGCATGAAAACAAAAAATAAAATAAAAACATTAACAATGTTAACAAAAAATAAAGCATTAAAAGCATGCTTTTCATGCTATTTGTTACCCTGGTTACAGAAAATGGAAATTATGGATGGACTTTGGCTCAGACATGTGATTGAAGTTAAATAGTAAAATTATCCAAATACAGTAGTTACTTATTCAATTTTCACGTCTTTCTAATATTACGACACAGGTACACTCTGAGCGGTCCCAGTGACTCCTCCCCCAATCTGCCTCTGTGCCCCATCCACCCGAGAGCTCTCGAGTTCTTCTGTCGTACTGATAACACCTGCGTCTGCTGCATCTGTGTGGAGACAGGAGAGCACCGAGGACACCACGTCATCCCTGCCAAGAGAGAGTGGCACATCAAGAAGGTCAGTGTTGTCTAATTGGGGACAAAAAAATAGTTTTTGCGGTTTCATTGAGGTTATATTAAAGATTAAAACATTTGTGACTTTGGCAAAACCAAATTGAATCCAAAAACAGTTTGCATCCATTGCACTTGTACTACTGTAGGTGCATCTGGCATAAAATATGTGACACGGCTGGTTATTAGTCATAGACAGTTAACGCGACACCTGTGTTTTCTCTCTTCTCCAGTCCCAGTTAGGTATTACAGAGCTGGAGCTGAATAATCTCATCTATGTGAGAGAGAGGAAAGTAGTGGAAATACACAACTCCTTACGAGAAATACAGGTGAGTTTCCAGTCTGCACCCCAGTGGATCCCTTTTCAGGGTCAGTTTTGTTTTGAGATTGTGAACACATTTCACAATTAGCTGTTTAATTAGCTGTTTAATTGGCACTAGACTGTCCATCCTGACAACTGGAGAGGAGATCACTCATTCAGATCAGATGTATTTAAAGAAGATAATGTTTTAGGTCCATATTTATCTTGTAGTTAGTATGAGAGGTGGACAGGTGCTGCCTCATCAGACTGATGTGGGCCTACTTTATGTTTCTGTTAAAACCTTTTGAAAGTTCAAACCAAACAAACTATCACTTTTTACCATCTTGTATCTATTGTGGGAACATCGTTTAGAACGTTTCTGACTTCCCCAAGTGGTCGTATCCAAAAAGTCACTGTGGCAGATGGGAGACGGGGCTTTGATTGATACAGCAATTTATTCTACAACAAACTATATTCCATTGCAATTGGTTTATGTTTTGGAGGTGTTATGCATTTTTATTTGAGAGAAAGAGAGCAACAACCTACAATGGGATCATATATAATACTCAATATAGCAAATTGTTATAATTTCAGATGTGTTATAATCCGATCCCAGGGATTTAGGATGTTTCTCTAAGGATATTTCACATTTTCTCATAGAGAAATGTTACAATTATTGAAATAAATAGTCAGATTGACCTATAGATCTTTGCCAGTATTCAACATGTTCTGTAATTCTGTAACAGCATTCTTTATGGTTTCCAGTCAATATCCTCCCCACAGTTTGCTCATGAGTTTAACGAATTATGATTTGACTAACTTCCAATGGGTGTCTTTAAACATCTCACATCTATTGCTTTTCATCGTTTATTCAGGCTGCTGCTGAGAGAGAGACAGATGGAACTGTGTGTGTGTTTTCCAAGCTGATCAGCAGTTTGGAGCGCTGCCAAGATGAAGTCTTGGAGGTAAATAGCACCAATAGGGAGAGAATCTCTAAACAAAAACTTGTCTTTTCTGTTCACTGAACTAAAAGAAGGCAAGTCCTTTTATTATTAACCATGGAGCATTTTGAGGTTTATTAACTAAACGCCATGGCATCTGTTACCCCCAGGTGGTAGAGAAGACTCAGCGTGCGGCTGAGCACAGAGCTCAGGACCTACTGAGGGAGCTGGAGGAGGAGATCGCTGAGCTCAAGAAGAGGAGTTCATCACTGAGCCAGCTGAATCTCTCTGAAGACTACATACTGTTTCTCAGGGTACCAATAAATAACAAGATAATGCAAAAAATACAGTAATAAATAAGCCAGTGCCCACCAGTTAGCATACAATTATTAATCCACTAGTTCATTTTAGATTCAGCCATTAAATCCAGAAAGTTCTTGATTATGGGAGTGTGATGGCTTTGAGGTACCGTTTCCACTGAAGCAACTTTTACAGGAAACAGGGAACTTCTGTAGAAACTTAGGACCTTTATTTGCATTTTAATGGAGGGAACCTAATAATAGTTTTGGTTCGTTGGCTACAGTTCCTGCCTACTCACAAGACACTGCTCCCCATATTACCATATTTGCCAGAATATAAGGTTATTGCTGTTGGAAAAATACATTTTAAATTAACCAAGATCAGTCCAACGATCGTCTGGATCCTTGAACCCTTTTCCTTGTTAAAGTGAAATATTCACTTTGCATAATGTCATTCACATTCTAGTGAAGCTATTCCAGCTATGTTTTGAAGGGTAATCCTTATTCTGTTTACCTAACAAATAGGTCTACTCACATGTTGTGGAAGTGGTCAGACTGCTACAATATGGTTTCATAAACCATAACAACGCAACTAATAAATACCACTAGACTTTCTTTTAAGTAGCGTTATGTCTCAAGTGTAAGAGGCAGAACAACATTATGAAAGAAACATAACGTCAACATTGACTTTTGGCTTCCCACAGGACACAAACCGCAGTCTCCTGGGTGAAGTCCTTTGTTTGTTTGACCCATAAACCATCCCTCCCATTTGCACTCAGTGGACTTTCCCTCTTGTTATGCCCTTTATTGTATCATAACGGTCGCTTGATAAACTATATTACTTGCTCTGACTGAATGCAAAAATTTTGACCTTTTTTTTCAGAAACGTAAAGATTTCCTGGCAATATTTCTGAAATATTTCATAAAAAAAAAAGAAGATACATTATCGTTTTCAGTTTTGTAGACCTTCCATACTGATAGGTGTTACCGTTCCGTAATATCCTCTCTCAAAACCCTGTATCCTCTTCTATGGTTTGTATTAGACCACTTTATGTTTGCCAAGAAAAAACACCCATGGTTTCACTCTTTACTCTCTGTTATCAGGTCTCAACAAATGTCTGCCTACTGGCTCCCAATAGTATGTGTTACACTGTTAACACGGAGGACTCAGTGAATTATCCTAGATAGAGGGATTTGGAGACCATTAACCAATGGGAATGTATTTATTTAAGCCTGTTGAAGCCACATCTGTTTTTGACATTTATTCCCTCTGCAGAGTTTTCCTGCCCTGTCCACCCCTCCACAAGTTAAGAACTGGTCCAGTGTCTCTGTAGGGTCTGAGCTGACCTCAGGGGTGATTCTCAGGACTGTCAAACAAATGATGGAGCGCTTTGGAGAAGAGATGCAAAAACTGCCCAAAGCCTGTAAGTCGTCATTCAGACCAAGAGTAGTCAAGTAAAGATGTTGCATTTAAGGGAAACATACCATCTAAAAATTAAAACAGCAATTACAACGACTAAGACCATGGTAGGATTCTCCTTCATTGTTTACTGTAAGCTTAGAACCAAATGGACCAACTGTACCATAAAAGTACCTTCATATTTGCATGTCCTTCAAAAAATAAATATGTATTTTAGTTTTAAAATGTCTCATTCTGATTCAGAGCTTAGATCATAGGAATTTAAGGCTGAACTAAACAAGATCCATACAGCAGTGTAAAATAAATGTTCTTTTCCCTAATCAACAGGCCAGCAATCCTTGTTGAACCAGTCTGTACCCAGGCCCAACTCAAGTAAGATTCTGATGAGCTAACGGCACAAAATGTTGTGTAGATCCTGTTAAATTCAATGAATCAATTAAAAAGTGTCAGAATAAATAATAAAGTAAATATATATATATATATATTTCTTTGCAGAGATAAGGAGGGTACAAGAATATGCAGGTCAGGGTTAAACAATAATTTCAGATTTTATGTCACTTTAACTTTGTTGTCATATAGTGTTATTTTCATTGGCAGTTTAATCACCAACCATCAATCTCTCTCAATCTGTCAGACGACATCACTTTAGACACCGACACAGCCCACCAACGTCTCATCATCTCAGCAGATGGGAAGCAGGTGCACTGCGGAGAACGCAATCAGTCGGTACCTGACAACCCTGAGCGCTTTGACCGGGTGGTGTGTGTGCTCGCCCACCAGGGCTTCAACTCAGGACGGCATTACTGGGAGGTAAGTGGGACACAATGTAAGCTGTGTCCATGGCAGTCGGTCAACAGAGGGCCCATGTGCGGCACCCACCAGCCACAAAGCTTAATTTAAAAAATTTTTTATATACTTTATTGATGGTATGCACAATATGACAAACAAGGATCAGAGAACAAGTATTTAAATTTGTTGTGTATGTGTTAATCAGTTTATACTAGTAAGGAAGAAATGTACAGGGAAGTAAATCAGACAAATAAAAGTAAAGTAAAAAATAAGAGGAAATACAAATAATAACAATAATAAAAGTAAAAAAATAAAATAATGAATCAAAACCTACCCACAAACGCACACACACACACACATTTACGCTCATTCGCATAGTTTGCGTAATACAGGAGTATTGTAAAACTATAGTTCAGTAGTTAGGTTTGGCTACAGTCAATCAGACAGAGGACCAGACGTCTCATTCTGTGGGCAACACTGACAGAATAGGAAATGAAAAGCTGCCACTTCTTAGTGAAATGGTCATTCCAGCCTCTAAGTGCATTTTTTTCTTCCTTTCGAGAGTCAAGACAAACATTATATCCAGGCAGACTGAGATGGTGAATTTCCAAGCAAGAAGTATTCTGCGACGTGCCAGAAGAGTGGTAAAGGCAATGAGATAATTTCCTCTGTACTATATAATATGGTTTTGCTGGGATTCCAAAGATTGCCAGAAGAGGGCACGGTTGTAGCTTGATTCCTAAAACTATAGTTAAGATATTAAAATCATAGCACCAGAACTGTCCAAGTTTAGTTTTTTACACGCCCAAAACGTGTGGTAAATCTGCTTGAGAATAATCACAACGGTTACATCCTGCGTCATGGTCCGGGAACATTTTAGCTAGTCTGCTAGTCTGCATCCTATGGACCACCTTGAACTGAATAAGACCAAGTCTGGCACAGGACGTAGACGTGTTCACCCTCCTCAGTACACCCACGCACCAATTCTCTGTCAGGTTCATATTCAACTTACTTTCCCATTTGGCTTTGATTGTAGAAAAGGTATCTATTGTCGTTATGTTCTGGTTGTAAACTTTAGAGATCAGAGTTGGATGCGTGTCCAGTAGGCTTTCCCAAAGTGGTGTTTTGCATGGGAGGTCAGGGTATGACGGAAAGTGTTTCATTACAAAGTCGCTGACCATCTATCTGAAATAGTATCTGATTTGAATGGTCCAGGTCACATCTCTTAAAGAAGCTAAAGAAGTGGTCATTGTCAGAAAGATCCCTGAAACACTTCAGTCCTTTTTATTTTTTTGTGAGAAAGTTTTGTCCACTACAGACGGTGGGAATAGATGATTTTTACTAACCAGGACAAAGCTTAATTTTGAATCAGCAAGCTATATATATATATATATATATATATATATATATATACACACACACATATACAGTATATAAAATGCTTTGTTTAGCAATAGTTTACTGAAAATAGTTCTACTTGATACAATTGATATAGTTTTTTGGTGAACTATTCCTTTAATTAATTATTAACACATGTATGAAATGCGGGAATTCACTTAAGTGAATTAGTTTTCACTTAAGACCTTAAGTAATGCCATCATGAGGGCAGCGAAGTTTTATTTTGTGGTTATTTTTTTCAATGATTTGACTTCTAGTGCTCTTGAATATCAGCATAATTTCTTACCAATTATATAAACAGAAAATTGTAGTAAAATTGTAAAATGTTATTGAAATAGATTTGGTCAAAGGGAGGAAATGCCATCATTCCATCTGATGTCCACATTTAAACTAGTTGTGTGTTCTTAGCATATCAGGACCGCTCATCTGATCCACTTCACACTTGGTGGGTGTATTCCCTGTGTTTGGCAAATTTGATGCAATTTTGACACATGTTGACACGTTTAATATGACAAAAACCTTTGAATAAACAAGCACACAGTGCTCTGTGTAGCAGTGGGGGAGGAGCTTCATTTCAATTTCACACTGACCTCACAATGCACTCCTTGCAGTAAGCTGTACCTCACTGCCCTCTTCTAGGTGGAGGTGGGAGGAAAGACTGACTGGGACCTGGGAGTGGCAAGTCGGTCCGTCAATCGGAAGGGAAAAATCACCGTAAGCCCCGCCCATGGCTACTGGTTCCTCAGCCTGCGGGATCGAGCCGAGTACACCTTCCGAACAGAACCCTCGACCAACCTGACAGTCGGCCTCAGACCCTCCCGGATTGGAATCTATGTGGACTATGATAAGGGACTGGTGTCCTTCTACAACGTGGAGGCCAGATTGCTCATTTATACATTCACAGATAATTTTTCTGACACCATCCATGCTTTCTTCAGCCCCTGTACCAATAAATCAGGACGGAATGAGGCTCCACTGATCATTTGTTCTGTTGCAAAGACAGAATGAAATGAGCCAACATGTTAAGGACATCTTTGCTAATGAGCATGCGTCCATGTATGTTGGAAGAAGACTGAAACACAAACATACCTCTGGAAATTGGTTGGTACTAGCTTAAATAAGCACATGTCATATTTAGTTTTACAGGAAGAAAAGCTGATTAAAATTTTAATTTGAAAATATGAAGAATTTTTTGTGTGTGCATATATTCTTTAATCGGTGCATAATATGATGGGGAATGTGATCTAAAAGGGTGAACATGTCATCTCAAAATCAAGGGACCCCTTTTCTATCATTTATTAAACCGACAATTAAGTGACATGTTTTATAGATATTTAATATGTAAAGAACAACTGATCAACTTTACAATTAATTATGAATTTTGAGCAGATCATTTCCTTTGAATGTTGCATCAAAGATGAGTTTTCCTGTAATTTTTTGTAACTTTTAATACAATTCTCTGGCTGTATTATGTTGTTTTTTTGTGTGGTGTTTTTTTTTTTTTTTTACCAAATAAAGCTTGGGTTCAGGTCCTCACCGTGCCACTATACTGATATTTCTAAAATTGTAATCCAACTTTTAAAAACAATGCTGAAAGTTAGGCCAACTACTGCAAATCAAGACCTCCAGTGAAACGCTGGAGAGCCCTATAGGGTTGGGACCCCAGGTTTGAAAAAATCAAATAGTTTACGCGTTTACGATTATTTGTTACCTTATTATCTGATGAGGTTGTTTTACGGCTTAATGATAACACATTTAGACTGAAGTCTGCAGTAGGCAATATTTCTGTTTGGCCCTATTTAGTCCTAAGAAATTGCAAGTATTCAGACACACTGGAGTACACAGACTCTCAGCTGAAATCCAGGGCAACAAAATGCTTTTGGAAGCATGAAAATAAAGACTAAAACTGTAGCCACAACAGCAGTGCTAGCAGGTTCCAAACCTTATGACGCACTAGAAACCAAAAACATGTGTTGGAGGTTCAAAGCTAGTAGCATTAACAGTACATGGCTACAGATAGCATGTTTCACCATGGATGTATTTTGAGAACAGGATACTAAAATCCAAGATGGAACCCATTTATCCAAATTTACACATACACCCAAAATGTTTTCAGGCGTCCTCCATGTTTTTGGGCCCATAGAGCACGGGTACTGGAATCCCTAGAAGGCCAATTGCATTGCACATTAAATTGATGCCTCAAAGTCATCTATATAAGTTGCTGAGTAATATTCTGCTTGTGAAATAATTTTTCCAACAATACGTTCATTGGTAAGCAAAATATATACTTTATAATACATATTTATCAGGCAAAAATCAAATCTGTCCAAATACGATTCCCTCATTGTAAGCATATGAGCAATATGGTGGTATAGGGTCAGTCAGATTTGCCATGCTAACATCGAGGCAGTAACGTTAGTTGGTTATACCACTAATGAATAATGAATTACCTCTACTTTATATAATATTTCTGTCCAAGTTGGTATTCGATCAAAAAACATTAAAGGCACATGTACATTTATTTTTACAGATATGTCCGAAAAATTGTCGAGTCCACAAGAACTATCAGAAGAATGGGTAAATGAATTAGTTGAATGAATAGGCACCACAGAAAAGGCCATGAGCTTGTACAGTACACGTGTGAGAGGATACTTTATTGACATCAAGTAAACAGACAAACGTTATCATCCTGATGGGCACAAGTGCAAAAGGACAGGAACATATGGTGGCAGGTCACAGTCAGAGCACCACATACTGCAGGCCGCACTTCCACAATCCACAATGTCTACACAAACACGACATGCATCCACAATTGTCATATTTGGTCATTAACCTCTTTGTGTTCCTGTAAAAAATGTGTCAGAGGCATTAGAACTCCATTCAAACACCAGTAACCATTCATGTTGAGTGAATGGTTACTGGTGTTTGAATGGTGACCATCTGATCTTAGTATAAGTATAATGTAGTAGTACATTGTTAATGTACCAGTACCGGTACACTAGCAGCCCCAATGATACTGTTGACAGCTCTGTTTGTAAGAATATGTTATGTTAGCTCAAGAAGAGATTCTTGAGCTAACATAATCGTTAGATTTGCAGACTGATGGGTCAAACTGCTAAACAGACAAATCCTGGAGGTTATGACTCAGACCTTTAATAGTGAACAGCTTTTCAGCACATCATATAGTTTGGAGCTTTGATTACTACAATCAGCCGCTAAAGGGCGAGCTGCTAACTGCTCATCTGAAAACTAGGTGATGCAATCAGCTACATTTTGTGGGAAACAGTTGTTACAGCTTGCTCATACATTTTTAGTAGATTACATTATAAGTAATGTCTTCTTGCCTACATGTCACTACTTGTGATTTTAGAAAGTGCACTCTTTCCAATTACAATAGAGCAGGAATGAGGTCTAAAACTAGAAAATGAGTCAGCATTTGTAAACCTCGTACTCCTTTAGCTTTAGTGGTGGTGACGTTAGCTTTTTACTTCTGCTGATTGTGTTCATGCTTCAACGATCACAAAAGTGGTGTTTATTTGTGAAGATTGCTGAGTGAAACCTGTAAGAATCATAAATGTTCATTTATGAGACCAAGATTTTCAGCAATAATCCAACATCCATTTGACGGGAACTAGTGTCACTATTCACTAATAGTGATTCACTAATCACTACTGTGTGCTAAAAGGTTAGCATTGAGCTTATTTACCAGGAATACACACATTATTTTAGTGTAATCACACAGCACACCAGGTCTACTCCTGTAATAAATAACTGTAACACGTTTGGCTGCAGCTCCCTTCATCAGAAGTTAAAATGTCTTCATTTTTTGGTCGGGGCAGTTAAATTGGTTACACTTTGTGACTTATAGTATTAATCATGCAAATAAAACTGCGATCTTTTTCGCTGTTACAACATACACAGTATATTTAAAAACAACTCAAACATGACATTGTATTGTAATATTGGATGTCAGCTGTCATAATACACATTAAGAAGGCTGTGCTGAAGTCAACAGAAAAAATCAACAGCAAATAAATATTTTTTGACTCAACAGAAAATGTAAAGTTATTTTAAGGTATAAAAGATAATATAATTTCCTGCCCAAAAATAAACTGTTCTGCAACATAATCTGTGAAGTCTTTGGATAATACTTTCTGCTTATTAAGCTGTCACAACAAAAATAATTTAATAGTAACGTGCTGTTTAACATTGTGAAGCAATGTCCTATATTATACAAATGAAATATCCAGCCAAGGTTTAAATACATACGATTCTATGGAAGTCATTTCATTTATGGCTACTATAAGTACGGGAACAACATACCATATGTCACCTGCTCGACAGGTGGACTGGTTATCAAGAAAGCTGTTGAGCGGTCAAGTGCCTCTTATTGCAAACAGTGTCATGCTGCCAAGTGCACTTGAACAAGTATCATCATTAAAGTCAAATACATTTTCCTCCTACAATGAAAATAGTATTGGTGCAATAATGAGGTGCAGAAACCCTGCTATACATCTAAAAGGTTTGAGCTAACTCTATATTGAGATTTGACTTTTTAGGCATTTCAAGCTTACTGGCTGCAAGGTAGTCAACATAAGAGAAGACCTGAGACATATGAGTGACTCCAGGCCAGCTGACTCCAAACGACTGCCTTTTGATCAGCAACACTCATGAAACCACCATTGGCATTTTGTGCAAAGATCGAACATTGATTATTGCACCATTACCATTGTGCAAGTCTGTTGTTGTTCTTGATATACATGACTGTCCTGTGTTTTGATGAGTATTGTTGCACATAGTTAAGGAACGGGGACATTATGAGAACATTTGAGTTTTCCTTGGTTGGGTGAAATGATCATGTTTATTATGATGTCTATTACTGTATGTGTGGTGCTGATCGTGACCTTTCCAGGCTATGGCTTGAATGCATGTGTGTGTGCCTGCTTCTGTTGAGTGCTGGTGACTGTACCCACCAACAGGCCCATCAGAGCTGCAGACTGGTATTTCACCTTTTTTTGTGGAAGAGATGTTCTCATTTTCTGACAAATATTTTGGAATGCCACAATAGAAAAACACAGACCCATTATTATTTCCCAGTCTAATTTGGTGTTGGGCCCCGACCCAGACTCTGAACAACACTGAGGGAGACACATTTACATTATATCTGTGTATCATTTTCATCATTTCCTCTCACGGTCGCTGCTGTGCTTTCTGTGGGTGTGTTTCTGAGCATCCAGACATGTCACCCCCTCCAGCAGCATGGGAGTCCCGTGATGTGGGTCTGTAGAAAGAAAAAAGAAATGATCCTTTATCCCCTTGGGGAAATTCTTCTCTGCATTTGACCCATCCTTGGTTAGGGAGCAGTGGGCCGCCCTGTGAGTAGTGATGGCGAGATGAAGCTTCCTGAAGCATTGAAGCTTTCCATCCAATTGGTTCGCTCATGGGCCGAAGCTTCATGGGGCTTCATTTGCTCTACTGCGCCACCAAGTGGACATACATGTAAAACAGGCAGAGTGATCACAACGACACCTTGGCTTTGGTGTGTGAAGCTTTGAATTTAATAAATTATGTTTGTGACGCCAATACATCAGTTATTAACTTATTAATATTGTGTCTATCTTTATGATATAATGGCGGGGTCAAAATCAAAGGTGGAAACAAATTGGAAAGAGAGTTGTGATGTGACTGTGGGTCAGTGGTTAGATAACCCGTCTTTCAGTCAGAGGATCGGTGTTTCGAGCCTCGTCTCCGCTAGTCCATGTTGATGTGTCTAATTTTTTTTTTTTTTTAAATAAAAACTTTTCCACAGTGCTGGGCTTTTTGAGACTATTTTGCCTGCTTTATAAAACACCCTTTCACAGGCACAGATGACGCTGGGGTACAGAGAGGAAGGGGGAAATCCATTGAGTTTCACTGCCCCTTATATTTCAAATCGCACGGCAAACCCACGAACCATTTTCTGAATCAGTCACGTGGTACGGCCGGCTCGCGAGGCTTCGAACGTCACCACATACGTCATCGACACAAACCTCGATACGCGCTTCACCAAAATCTACCTGGATTACTCGACACACGCATCGAAGCCTCGACACGAAAGGACACATCACTACCTGTGCGGCGCCCGGGGAGCAGCTAGGGGTTAGGTGTCTTGCTCAGGGACACTTTGACACGTGAGCTGTGGGGGGACTGGGGATCAAACCGGCTACCTTGTGGTTGCGGGACGACCACTCATCCCCCTGAGCTACAGCCAGAGAGGGAGAAAGGGATGAGGGCAAGGGGAGAGTTTGTGTTCACTCCTGGTAATACAGCTGAGTTAATACACATGTTTTCCATTACTTTCTGTATCATGACACTGCTGGGTGCATTATGGATCTTAGAGCATGGCCACTTATCAGAGAAAACATTTCAATCTTTGTCTTTTTTGGATGTCAGGTTTCACTTAACTTACTGATATTTCTGTTGCCCCAGTAAACCGTGACTGACAGTCATGCACAATACCAGGGCCCTGAAACTGAAGCAGCTAAACTCAATTCAGTCACCATTTTATTTTTGACACCAGTTATTTTCCTACTGTAACACAGTGTCAAAATGTCCTCTGTGTAACGGACCCATCACTCTGCTCCCTCCAGCACCCCAGCCGCCTTCTTATGTGTTGGACACAGG
Organism: Myoxocephalus aenaeus; assembly: GCA_038501785.1. Taxonomy (NCBI): domain Eukaryota; kingdom Metazoa; phylum Chordata; class Actinopteri; order Perciformes; family Cottidae; genus Myoxocephalus; species Myoxocephalus aenaeus. Next base: position 1,942,052 of record JBAMJR010000052.1, on the reverse strand, counting down.
AAATAATACACACATGTATGAAGGCTAAATCCTCACAGCTACGTTGAGTCTTTTTTTGCTAGATCTAACAGCGTAACGGTCAACAATGAACGGGCAACTCTACAAAGCGTAGAGTTGGTGAAACAGGTAATAAAATCAGTAAGATATCTTGTAAAAACATTTTGCTGTCTGTTTGTGAAGTCAATCTGGGAGTGGCATACAACACTTGATAGACGTGTGTCGGTGCAAATGTGTTGTAGCAGAAAGGGAGAATTAAAAGCTTAAAAAAAATGAATAGCCCTTTCCCTCCCTGACAGGAAAAAGAGGGTGGAGCCAAAGAGGCAATAAAGGAGCACACCTGTGAGCTGGGGGAAGGGGAAAAAAACAATCAAGTAACAAAACCAGCATGGAGATCAGAGAGAGGAGCGAGAGTGGCTGAAGTAGAAGAGAAAGTTATGTAGGATTCAGTTTCTGTACACCTTAAATAGTTGAAGTACGAAAGCAACGGGAGCAACTAAGGATCGGAACCGGCTGAGTTTGACAACGTCATGGATAACCTGAAGGAGGAGTACGGATCCTGGTAGCCGGCTATTCAGGAGCAACTTTCCAAGTTGCTCCTGAATAGCCGGCTACCCTGCTTGGATGCCACAGATGATCTCCTTTCCTGCATTGGATCCAGGACCTTGGTATCTCAGGCACTGCGCTCTCCCTCTTCTCATCCTACCTCAACGACCGCACCTACCGGGTAACTTGGAGAGGATCTGTGTCTGAACCTTGTCCTCATTACTGGGGTCCCTCAAGGCTCCGTCCTGGGGGACGGAGCCTTGTACACCAACTCTCTCTCTCGGTCAGTCGCTCGCATGGCTTTTCCTACCACAGCTATACCGATGACACCCAACTGATCCTCTCGTTTCCCCAGTCGGAAACACAGGTAGCAGCACGAATCTCTGCCTGTCTGACTGACATCTCTCAGTGAATGTCCGCACACCACCTGAAAATTAATCTGACAAAACTGAACTACTTTTCCTTCCAGGAAAAGGCTCTCCCACCCACGACCTCACCATTACCTTCAACAACTCAGTGTTGACCACGACTGCCACGAATCTCGGTGTGACACTCGACAGTCAACTCTCCCTGACTGCCAACATTACCGCAACAACATGTTCCTGTAGGTTCATGCTGTACACTCAGAAGGCGGCACAGGTTCTCGTACAGGCTCTGATGATCTCGCACCTTGACTACTGTAACGCCCTCGTGGCAGGTCTACCTGCTAATGCCATTCGACCTTTACAGCTCATCCAGAGTGCAGCAGCTCGACTAGTCTTTAACCCGAAATTCACACTACTCCACTCCTCTGCGACCTTCACTGGTTACCGGTGGTCGCCCACATCCGCTTCAAAACATTGGTACTTGTGTACTGTGCTGTGAAAATCGGGCTTTTGCCAATCGGCTTGTAGCTCCGTCACTGCGACCTAAACACTCAACAAAGTCACGACTGTTTGTCCTGGCTCCTCAATGGTGGAATGAGCTCCCCATTGACATCAGGACAGCAGGAAGTCTCTACATCTTCTATCGCAAACTAAAAACACATCTTTTTCGACTACACCTTGAATAGGGAATGTAGCACCGTAGTAGCGCTTTAATGGCACTTACTGATAGCACTTTGTAGTTTGACTTTATTGAAGAAATTGTACTTTCTTGATTATTGTTGTTCTGAGTTTGTACTAACGGTTGAATGCACTTATTGTAAGTTGCTTTGGATAAAAGCGTCAGCTAAATGAAATGTAATGTAAATTGGATCTTCAAGATAAGTCCCTGCAAACCCTACTCTCCAGGCTTGCCCTCTGTTCCCCACGCATGCACACGCACACATAACTGGACTTACTCCATCATAAGACACTCACACATGGAATTCAACTCAGAGTCGGATTGAACAGACCTACAAGCCTCCCTTCCCAACGCATTCACACCCTCCTGCACATTCACATACCCCTCTGACCCCACACACTTAATGAGTTGTTCTCTGGAGTCTACATTTTATTTAGTTAACTTAATCACGGACATTTATGTGCCATCTTAGGACTCCATTTGAGTTTCTCTTTTTGTTCATGGACAGTGGGCCCAAGACTGTATGGAGTCTATTCCAGAGATGGTTTTTTGATTTGTCCAGTTGTATTCAAAACCGAGAAGACAGTAAAAAGTGAATGAACATGTATTTCGGGGAGGTAAAACAGGTTGAAAAATAATAAGGGCCGGTTTTCTCATGGAGTAGTTAGACGCCGAGTGAGACCGCGCTCCCAGATATATCGCAATTTACCCACGGACAAACTCAAAAAATCGATACTTATCAGAGAAAGAGATATTTTTGCCAAAAAGGAGAAGACAAAATGCCAAAAACTCAAGATAAAGCAAAAGCTGGCAACATCGAAGCAGATCACAGGCAAAATGAAACGGCTGATTCCGGTGACATAATCAGGGTGATAAGAGCTAAAAACTGATCTCAAAGGAGTCTATGGGTCAATTCCAATCTCCACCCTAAACCCTCAAGCCCTGAACCCTCAGGCACTCACTGACGTCAGCTGCTAAGTGGCTGAGTGTGAGAGGCTGTGAGGGCTTGAACTGGTGTGATTATGAATGGGACAGCACTTTGCTGCAACATATCACGTGACTACATAAAACATATTGTGTATTTATTTTATACTTTTTATTCACTGATTTGAACGTCTTTCTCACGAGATGAGAAGTCATTTTAGATTATATATTTACTTTTTTTTTCAAAACGAAATGTTTGATGAATGTAAACAAAATATTTAAAAATATATGTTCTGCTTGCATTCCTCTGATTTCATGTATTTTTATGTTCCATCTTTAATCCGTAATGTTATAATGTATTTTATCGGGCTAAACGCCCACGTGTCTCTTTGTTTACCTTTTTTTTTTTTTTTACGTCTTCATGCTTCCATTGGGAACTGCGTGTTTAACGTCACATTGCTATGAACTGTGGGTAATTCCCTTAGGCAAAGTCAGCATCTAATGCTGACTTACGGAAAGGGATCATAAAGGGCTCAAAATGTCTGCCAGAGAGCCTCGAGCACTCTACGATGTGACAATGGGACACCCCTAAACCCTCACGGACTTCGCGGGAGCGCGCCTCAAAGTCCGTAAGGGTGGAGATTGGAATTGACCCAATGACTGCCTGAGACAGGAAATTAATCACATGGGACAAGAAATCAACGTCAAACTTGACAACCTGGTGTCGGAAATGTAGAGTTTGTCCGACCGAGTTGGAGAGGCGGAGACCCGTGTTGAACAGGTAGAGGGCTGGGCGGTGGAGGCGACAGGAGCGCTCTGCACCTGCCTGGAACAGCAAAGAGCCCTGCAACAAAAACTAACAGACTTAGAGTCCCGGTCTAGGAGAAACAACATGCGTCTCTTTGGAGTGGCAGAGGGAGGAGGGAAACTCCGTACAACAATTCATCATGAAACTCCTCAAGTGAGCTGCCAATACCACAAGACTTGGATCTGAAAATACAGCGGGCTTATAGGTCCGGGGCACAGAAACCCTGTCCCGAAGCCCCAGTTACTCTCATATAACTATAGCCCGAAATTGAAAATAAATATCCCCTTGGATGGCAAATAACATCCTTCAAATATCTGGGCATCGATATTACAAAAGATCTTACAAAAGATCTTACAAAACTTGCAGAATATAACTATGATCCACTAATAAGAAAAATTAAGGAAGACATAGCAAGATGGAACTTAACTCCTTTCCTAAATTTCACTGCGAGGATTGAATCCATTAAAATGAATGTACTGCCCAGACTACTCTATTTCAAACTCTGCCAACAGAGATTAAGCAAAAACAATTCCATGAATGGGACAAGATGTTATCTAGGTATATTTGGTCAGGTAAAAGACCCAGGGTCCGTCTCAAAACCTTACAACTACCTAAAGAAAAGGGAGGATGGGGCCTACCGTCTCTTAAGGATTATTATTTGGCGGCACAGATGAGATATAACATCATCGTATAAGGCTCAATGGAAAAACATTGAAGAGAAAATAACCTCCATTGCCTGTATGGGGGATACAGGCAATCCTAGCTGATCGCAACCTACAAAGTTACATAAATACTATTGATAACCCATGGTTGAAATGGACTCTTGAAGTATGGAATACCATTATAAGAGAACACAAATTAGAGGGAGATATTGTAACACTTAAATGGTGTGCGTATGAGTCCGACTTCACACCGAATAAATTAGATACTAGATTTAGGGATTGGACAGCTACAGGAATAACAGGCATATGCAAAATAATGAAAGGAGGCACACTGCCAAGTTTTGAAACTCTTAAAGAGAAACACTCACTACAAAAACAGGACTTCTATCGATACTTGCAGATGCGACACTTTGTGAATACGAAGATGAAAAATATGACAAAGAGTACATATCTGATAGAACTGTTTAGAATAACATATAACTCAGATATAGGCAGTAAAATCATCTCATGTGTATATATATATATATATATATATATATATATATATATATATATATATATATATATATAAAAATGTCTGATGAATTTTAAAACACATTCAACCTCTTATATTAAAACAAAATGGGAGAAGGAGGGAGGAATAACTATATCCGAGGAAGAATGGACAGTACTATGCCAAATTCAATGGAAGTGTACCAGATCGCAGACATGGAGAGTTTGGGTGGAAAAATGTGATACGGTATTTTATTACACCCTCTCAGAAACGCCACTATGATAGTAACCCTCCCTTTTGCTGGAGAGGATGTGGGAATCAAAATGCAAACCATTACCATATTTTCTGGGATTGCCCTGCTATCACAGACTATTGGAGAGGGATACACACTGCCCTACAGGACATGTTTGAAGGTGAAATACCTCTGGAGAGTAAGACCATGTATCTGGGATATTTACCTGACACATTGTCAAAAAGAGACAAATATTTAATAAATGTACTGCTTGTGGCTGGCAAAAAGACTCCAGGAAATGGTTATCACAAGAGAGTCCCACTCTGAATACATGGATGGACATTACAATGGACATTTACAACATGGAGAAGATAACCGCATCTGTCAACCACAAACTGGAACAATTTTTGGGATATTGGAAAAAATGGGTTTCATACGTGGCACCCCATATACCTGATTTTGTTTTCATGGATCAATGAATGAGAACAGATCGCTCCCTAGTTATACATTGTTTTTTTGTTTGTTCTTTGTTTCATTCTGTTTCTTTTTGTTGATCGTTCTGTTTTTCACCCCTTGTTCTATACGTATATGGCTAGTATGAGCATCATCGGGGAGGTCAATTGTCTGAAGAGCATTTGTAGATGTCTGATTGATGCCTAATACCAATAAAATAAAATAAAAAGAACATGTATTTCGGTTTGTGTATTTTTATGAAACAAGTGCCTTTTGTAGCAGAGGTATTAGCAGGCTATCCAGGCTCACCCTCTAACCACTTCAATTGACAGGAAACCTACGCTACAGCGTAGAGAACACAATGCATACTCATTTGAGTGTGTGTGTGTGTGTGTGTGTGTGTGTGTGTGTGTGTGTGTGTGTGTGTGTGTACATACCAATGACCTTGGCTTGGAATCTGACCTTCAGACTACTGCCTTTTCTCCCTCTGGTTACCAGAGTGATCTCCTCCTGCAGCACCCCCTCCTGGTGAGTCCTGTACTCGCACGTTACCTTTACTCCTCCTTGAAGAGAGGGAGAGGGTTCATCAACATATATACATTTACGTACACTATTCAGTCTCATCAAGGAAAGAAGCGAGGCAGGATGAGAGAGGCACAGTAGTATTTTCTTCTGGTGCTTCAGATGCACTTTGAAACCTTCTTTGTCTGTGCAGGATATTGCTCCCTTAGCTCTGCATCAAAACAGTGTCTCCTGAGCGGCATGCTACATATTTGATAAAGTCTCTTAGGAATGCTAGGCATCTTCAGATAGAATTAAAAAATATATACATATATTCTACATTCAACAACTACAGTCGCTCGACGTGTTGACAGTGTGCCAGTATGTTTTTGCTGATGAAACTGTAATGAAATAAGACCTCCATGAAGAAAGCCAGAGTTAAGGCTTTAACACACCGCAGGCATGACCAATAAACAACACAAATAACACAAAATACTCGGCTGCAAAGATGTCTCTTCTTGTCAAGGTTGAAAGGAGTACTCAAGTGTGCCATCTTTGTTCGGACTACAGAGTCTCTCTGCTGTTGTACGAACAAATTTGTGTTTTGAATATGTCCATTTAACACAGTGGTTCTCAAACATTTTCTGTCAGGCCCCACTTTGGGAGGAAGAAAAATGTTCAGGCCCCACTGCCCCAACAAAATTGTAACAAAATGGTCCAACTTTTTGTGACTCCTCCATCTGTGCTTTTTCAAATAATAGAATAAAGAAAATTACAATCCCTTTCAAGTAAACCAGATTGCTTCATCAGACAAAGACTAATAACATGTGCAATCACTTCGTTAGAACATTGCAAATAAAGACTAATATTTGGGTCCTTCCGAGTCCTTGTTAGTACACGAGCTGCAGCATTCTGGATCAGCTGGAGAGACCCAAGGGACTTTCCGGAGCAGCCTGATAATACGGAGTTACAGTAATCCAGTCTTGAAGTAACAAATGCGTGGATCAATGTTTCTGCATCGCTTTGAGACAGGATGTGCCGGATCTTTGAGATGTTCCGTAGGTGAAAAAAGGCAGTCCTTGAGATCTGTTTCACGTGGGAGCCAAAGGATAGGTCCTGGTCAAAAATAACTCCGAGATTCCTTACGGTGGTGGTGGATGCCAGAGCGATGCCATCTAGAGAAACCATATCGTCAGATAGTTGATTTCTGAGGTGTTCTGGGCCGAGTAGAATGACTTCAGTCTTGTCCGAGTTCAGCAGCAGGAAGTTGCAGGTCATCCAGGTCTTGATGTCTTTAAGACACGCTTGAAGTTTAGCGACCTGGTGGATTTAAAGAGGGTTGTAGATTTGATACGGCTCTCAATTCATGCTCAATGTTGAGCTTAGATCTATTTTCTGTTTTGAGAGACGCAACAGCAGAAAAGCCGACCTCACGGAGATCTCATGGAGGCTTTTAGCAAAACGCCAAGAATCGTCGTCGCGCAAGCGTAACCCGTTAACGGCGTAACTAAACATTTCCACAAAAGTACAGGTATTTTGCCATGTATTAATGACGTTTTATGTCCGTGTACTTTGTACTTTTGTACTATGTAAAGTTATCATGTTCATGGGGCGTGTTCGTCCTGAAACCACAAGGTAGCGGTTCATCCCTGTTCTCCATAGTTTCATGTTGAAGTGTCCTTGATAAGACCCTGAAACCCCAGTCCTTCACAGCAGCACACCGCTCCTTAATTACTAAGGATGGTAACATGTAGAGAATAATTTCCCCACTGTGGGATTAATAAAGGATTAAATAAATACAAAATATATATATATATATATATATATATATATAAAAAATAAAAAAGCATCACCCGCGCCCCACCTGTAATACCTCCGCGCCCCACTAGAGGTTTTTGCCCCACAGTAGCTGTTGGCAGAGGGCTGGCTATTTGCATAACAAAGGAAAGGGTCCCAGGTTTTGTGAAATTTCTTCAGGGATCCTCTGACAGTGTGTTTGATTTTTTCAAGGAGGTAAATGACATTACCTCTTCAGACCAGGAGTATGTGCTAGGCGGCTTTGGGTTCTTCCAATGTAGCAGTATCTGACGCTTGGCTATCAGAGCAGCAAATGCAATAACATCAGCTTGACGTCTAGTAAACCTTCCCACAACAGGAGACACCAAATATAGCAATCAAAGGGCATGGAGACATACGAATATTAAAGACTGCAGAAAGGGTATCAAAAAAGGATGTCCAGAAAGAGTGTAGTTTAGGGCAGGAGAAAAAAGTGTGTGTGTGGTCTGCTGGAGATTGAGAGCACCTAATACAGAGCCTACTACTCATATGAATAATTTATGTCATATTCATTGAATGTGCTGTAACTCCGTTACGTTATTCATTCTGGCCACATGTCATCTATTGCTTCTGTCCATCCGGGGAGAGGGATCCTCCTGTTGTTCTCCCTCAGGTTTCTTCCCCTTTTTTTTCCCCTGTGAAAGGGTTTTTACTATCTTTATTAGGGGAGTTTTTCCTGATCCGATGTGAGGTCCCGGGACAGGGATGTTATGTGTACAGATTGTAAAGCCCTCCGAGGCAAACTTGGATTCAATTCAATTCAGTTTATTTTATTCAATTCAATTCAGTTTATTTTATATAGCCCAACATCACAAATACGTTTCAGGAAACAGCTTTTTCAGCCTGGCCCTTGTGTAGTGAATTCTGAAGACAACCTTGAATTGGATGAGACGCATACGTGCACAAATACAAGTAGTATTAATTCTGAGCAAAACATCACTCCACCAGAATTCATCGAGTGTAAGACCTAGTTCCTTTTCCCAAATATTCATCAGCCCTACAAGAGGAGGAATTTGAGATGAAAGAAGACCATGGATTGCATAGTATGTTGTGAATCTGGGGAGGACATGATGTCTTCTAACAAAGTTTTTTCAGGCAGAACAGGGAATGAAGTGAATTATGTTTTGGTGAAATTGCGCAACTGAAAATATCTGAATAGACCTAAATCAGAAGTACCAAATTTTGTGGCTAGGTCAGTGACGTTTCAGAAGGTCCCACCTACATAAAAGGTCATTAAAAGAGACAAGGCCCATATTCTTCCAGTGTGCAAAGGTTTTGTCTATGCTTGACGGTAGAAACAGGTGATTATTGCATATGGGAGTAAGGGCAGAGGGGGATTTTAGCCCATAATGGTATCTGAACTGTTTCCAAATTGTTAGTGAGGAGAGAACAACAGGATTATTAGTGTATTGGGAGGGGTGCAAAGAGTAGTGCAGGGAGTGAGGTGGAAGTGCAAGAGTTAGCTTCCAAGACACACCAGATAATATTTGGACGATGGCACAATTTTTTCAGCATTTGAATGTTAGCGGCCCAGTAATACAACAGCATATTGAGTAAGGCAAAAACCCCTGCTACTTTGGGTCTTTCTAAATTTCTTTTCTGAATTCTTGGGATCTTGCCAGCCCAAATGAAAAGACTTAAATGACTTAAAAAATGATGATTTGGGAAGAAAAAGAGGGAGGGTCTGAAAAAGAAATAGTATTCGAGGTAACACGTTCATTTTGATGGTTTCAATTCGGCCAACAAGTGAAAGGGGTAATTTGTGCCATCTTTGAAGGTCTGATTTGATATTTTCAGTCAGCTTTATGAACTTATCTTTATGCAGGGACTTGAGAGTGGGAAATATTGACACCTAGATACTTAAAACCGTTGGGGGAAAAGTGAAAGGGCAAAGTCCCTGGGGCAATGAATTTGGCTGGTTGATTAATTGTGAAACAGAGACTCTTAGCAATATTCAGTTTGTACCCTGAAAAAGTACCAAACATCTTCAGCAGATTCACTATTTCATCAACGCAGTTCACAGGATCTTGCACATATAGCAATAGGTCATTATAGACTTTTTTGTAAAATTCCACTGGATAACCATCGCCCAGATGGTTATCCAGTGGTTATCCAGTGGAATTAACTCTTGTTACTCTGCATTTGAGAAATACAGAAAGTAATTTCTCCCAAACTCAGGGGTTCATCTAAACGTTTTGAAAGTTCTTCACTTAAAGTTGGAAAGTCTAGATTATTAAGGAAAGCATCCATAACAGCGTAGAATAGAAGGAAGCAAACTCTGAGTTTATTTTTGATGGGTCGGTAGTCAGGGTATGAGATGAATCAGAGATTTGTGGGATAAAACGGGAGGCATATTGATGTCTAAGTTGTGAAGCTAGAATGCGGCCGGCCTTATCCCCATACTCATAGTAAGTCGCCCTTGTATGTGCACTGAAAGATATGATACCCCCACGAATAAATGCTTTTAGCGTTTCCCATAAGAGTGATGGGGATACCTGATCAGACCTGTTTGTTTCTAAGAAAAAAAAATCTATATTTGTCGACACAAAGTCACAAAAATATGTGGTGGCTAGTAAGCCTGAGAAGTCTCCATCCTCCTTGGTGTCTGTGCGAACTAGAGGGGAGACAGAGGTCTAAGATGTGAGGTGCATGGTCAGAAATGACGATGCACCTTTTGTACAGAGTTAACAAAAGAAAGAAGGGCCTTATCAATAAAAAAAGTGATCAATGCGGGAATAAACCTGATGAACAGTGGAGTAATAGGAGAAATCTTTAGCATTAGGGTGAAAGAAACGCCAGGGATCAACGCAGCTAATTTGGTCCATATAAGCTGATAATGTCTTAGACATTGCAGTGGGTCTGACTGATTTAGAGTGAGAGCGATCCAGTGCAGGATTTGTAACACAGTTGAAGTCTCCTCCCAAAATTAAATTATGGGTATCTAAATTTGGAAGATTAGAGAACATTGTGGATATAAAGTCTGGGCTGTCCCAGTTGGGAACATATATGTTTGCTAAAACAGGTGTTTGGAAAAGCTTTCCCGAAACTATGACATAGCGACCACCAGAATCACAGTACACATGGTCTGGGATAAACCTGATTCGCTTGTGTATTAAAATGGCAGCGCCTCTGGATTTGCTATTAAAATGAGTGAAAAATTTGTCCAACCCAAGGCTTACGAAGTCTCATATGATCATCTATGCGTAGATGTGTCTCCTGTGGAAAGACAACATCAGCGGAAAGACTCTTTAAATGAGAAAACTTTGGAGCGTTTAATTTGCCCTCCTAAGCCGCGCACGTTCCAGGTAACTACTTTAAGATGGTGCCCATTTAAACCGCCTGGTGTCATATTAGCATTTGTAATACCCCAGGGATCTGTCAATAAGGAAGGTGCCCAGCCCTGCCATAAGTAGTGGGAGTGGGGGGAGAAGCGGGAGAGAGAAAAAAAAACAAAAAAAAACACCACCAAGAAAGACATAGGACATCATACCAACCCACCCACCCCACCCACAATCCAAACATTCCAACCGGAAACAACACAAACGACTGATGCTCGTCAGCAGAGGGCAGCGAGCAGCCATAGTACATATACATACAACCGATTTTTCATGTGGTGTTGGCTGCTCCTAATATTGTACTGATGTTATACCCTAGGCAGTGAAACCACCCAATAAACTGAGACTATTCACTCTTGCGCTCTGAACAGGTGCCTCAAAAATATATGATATCTAGTTTGTGGAAGCAGAACGTCCAAAAGTCCAGGAAATTACATTAGACAAAAAAATAGAAATAAAACGAATGAAAGCTAGTGCTAGCCACTAACTGAAACAAAAATGCATGAACCCCAATCAAACCAGTTCAGCTTGTTAATAAGCACAGATTAGCCAGCCAGAGCTAGCAGTCACCTGAGGTTAGCAGTGTGGTGATTCAACGTTCCTCGGTAGGGCTTGATTTCTTCGGAGTACGGATGCGTTCTTGATAGAATGCCGCGTCTGAAGGAGAGTTGAACATTTTTTCTCTGTTGTCATAGGTGACACGGAAACGAGCCGGATACAGCATGCCAAAATGTACTCCTCGTTTGTAGAGCAGGCCTTTGATCTCGTTGAATGCTGAGCGCTTCTTTGCCACAGCCACGCTAAAATCCTCGAATATGCGGATCCATTACCGTTGTAGATGTCCTTGTGAGATTTCGCCCAGTTCAGAACAATCTCCTTCTCCATGTATCTGTGGAATCTCACAATAAAAGGTCTCGGTGCATCACTTGTTCGTGACTTGGGCTGTAAACTCCGATGGGCGCGATCCAGCTCCGGAGGTAAAGAGAGTAATCCACCAAGCAGGGTATGAAACATTTTAGCCATGAAATCTTTCCGATCTTTCCCCTCAGTATTTTCTGGTAGCCCCAGCACTCGGAGGTTTTGACGCTTTGATCTTGATTCCAAATCTTCCACCTTAGCCTTAAGCCTACCATTCTCCTGAATCATCGACTCTAGGTTGGATTGTAGCTCACCCACATCGTGTTCCATCTGGGTTATCCTGTCGCTATGGTCAGATAGGCTAGTTTCCATTTCTCTGATTGTGGATGCTTGGGTGGATAATGTCGCCTCAATCGAGTGGACTGATGAACGGATAGGTTCCAGGGAGGCGTTTAGTAGAGTTGTAAATTCGGCAGTCATCGTTCTTCTAAGTTTGTCGAGTTCTTGAACTAGCCTCTCGGCAGTAAGTGGTGACGGGCTATCCGCCATGTTGCTAGCACTGGGCCCAGAGGATTGAGTCGACCTCTTGGATTTTGTCGACTTGCCTGTCATTTCTGTCCTTTGAGTGCCGATATCATACGAGGCACACGAAATTAGATAGTAGATGGTATTTTGGTAGAAATAATCTGAACGTTATCGGAGCACAGCCAACGCACGTCTTACCACCACATTGCGCAACCGGAAGTCCGCGTGACTCAGTTTTGACTGCTTTCAGAGTTGAACTATGATAACAACAACAGGTTGAACAATTATATTATAATCATGGGAATTAATGGCACAAAACAACAACCCCAGTGTGTGAAGGCTATTCAGTTACTAGTGGAGCAGTTGCCAGCTAGGCAAGGATGCAGGATTTCAGTTCTCTATGGCATCTACTAAGGATGCTTGCTAGAGGGAGAAACCTTACAGTGTCTTATAAACCCACAATCCACCTGGACCACACCCTCAAGTGGTCCTCTATACTGTACACAGAGTACCTGAAAACTGTGTGAAGAAAGCAACATTAAGGCTGTGTCTGGAATCATTATTCACGTGGTCAGTAATTTTTTTCTATAGTGTCTGAATTGTAATTCAAATCTGTAGAATATGTTTGAAAACATGTATTGTTTCCCACAATGCAACGATACTGTGTTGTGAAATGGTAAGACTCATTCAAGAGTCTACAGCCATTTGAGCAGCTCTGTGAGAATGTACATGGACACAGCGGTGCTTTAAATGCTTCTACTAATAACGAGATAAGTTTGCCAACTCTGGACAATTATTTTAAATGATCCCAGTGATGTCAAACCTGTTTTCCCCATCTGTAGCGGCTGACATGATACAGCGATACTGCTGTGTCGGCAATAAGCTAAGCTATGTCAGCCTCAGTCATTTATCTTTCACCAAAGTATTGAATAAATAGACATTTTAACGTGATGATGGCACGTTGTAGATGAATTGTTGGGGAAGCATTAATGGGTGAGAGCGGGTGGTGCTGGCCAGGAGATCACCAGTCAGTCGGCTTCATCCTCCTCCTCCCCTGTACACTTGACCCATCTGATCGTTGTTGAGATATTTCAGTTTGGACAAAAGTGTTAGACTGACTGGCCAACATTGCCATCCCAAACTGACAGAAATGCTGGACTTTCACACTCACTTTTACATTCCTCCTCAGCTTCACCCAGGTTCCATCTTTTTCATTAGTTCTGCATAACTGACAAGCTGGTGGTGAGCCATCCAAAATCTTTGGCCCAATTAGAATACTGGCAACCATTGATCAGGTCAGTAATCTAACTGTAAACCTGCATGTGTTTCTAAAAAAAGGCAAGTCTGGAACCCTGGAGGTTGTGGTGGAAATTTATCATAAGTGCTTTATTCTTAAATGTGTAGCTGAACTCTGAAAGCAGAGTTCAGTTCATCTTGACCCAGTCTAATCAGCGCCATCCATGTGAAGCAATAACAGGTGGATCTCTGTATTGTTTTCATTCTTTTCATTTTGTTTCTGTGCCTCTCACTCTTGCCTCTCAGGGCCGCAGCCAAACAACATCCTCCAGACAGGCATCAGGCTTGTCTGGAGGGAAGGAGGACACTGTGAGGAGGAGCAGGGGCGGAGGGGGGAAAGGGCAAACATTTCAATAATAATTGTTGATGTATAAAACTCATGTTGAACTATTTTTCCGGGTCAGTCCTCCGAACCATCTGTGGTGACGAGCTCTGCCCATTCAATTTGGGGGGGGGGGGGGGGTGTCCCATATAAACAGTGACTGAGGAGGAGTGGGGAAAGCAGGTAGCAGAGGTGATGCAGCCAGAACCGCTGACAGTCGAGGAGACGACAGATACCTGCATCTTGCCTATAAATAAAGTGCATTAAGAAACAGCAAACGACCGCGTGTTGCCCGATACTCACGAGGTAACGGGGATCGTTAGTGTTGTAACTAGAACTGCTACTAATGCACACTTGCTTACTCAGGGTACCCCCAGGATTTTTCATCTCAAATTTAAGACTTTTTTAAGACCTTTTCAAGACACTTTCAATGAAATTTAAGACCAACATCGCACCTTTCCTGATATGCGTATGAATGAAAAAAATAGGAAATAAATCAATCAATCAAATAACTTTAATCATAATACAGAACCATTTAAAACAATAACTGTGAGGGGTGTACGTGTACGTGTGTGTGTGTGTGTGTGTGTGTGTGTGTGTGTGTGTGTGTGTGTGTGTGTGTGTCTGGATATGTCTGTGGGTGCACCTGTGTGCGGTTGTAGTACAACAGATCCTACAGCCTTTGGAGCTCTGCGCTTTTGGCAGCAATCTGTTCATCCAGTTTGATGAGTTCAGCCAACTTGTCCTTGTGGCTCCTTCTGAAGGCATTAGACTTTGCTATTAGCTCTGCCATCTTGCTGCCTGCTTGCTTGGCTTCAGCCTGGTCTGCCAACGCCACATGCCCCATCGTCCCGAGTTTAAATGTCTTTCTGCACAAAGTGCACTGTGCCTCCCACACATTCCCCGGCACTGACTGAACCCAGTCATACTTTGGGTCGTGGACCCACAGCGGATTAAAACGGCATTTGCCCATCACTCACTGCCTAGTGCTAGCCATAGCAAACGACGACGATGTCCGTTGCGCGCGCAAAGACTGTACTGCAGTCTTTAAAAAAATAAAAATAAAAACACGCTCTTTGACCAATCACATGTCAGCTCTGTCTTTCTCTATGTCTCTTTTTCTTCTCTATGTCTTCTCTCTCCAGGGCTCTCAAGTGTCACGCATTGAGCGTGACTGTCACTCATTTCGGTCTTAAGTCACGCCCTCCCGCCACAGATCGTATTTCTCACGCTGAAAAAAAACTCTAGGCGAAATGTGCCGCAGCGGCAAACATGACCTGGTCGCGCTGCCCTCACCATGGAACTGTTATTTTAACAGTTAAGTGACTTAACTGTTAAATTTTTCTCTTTTCACGGATACAAATAAAAAAGGCTGTGATTAGAATACGGGACAGGCGGGACTGGTTCTGTCCTACACAGACAGGCAATACCCTGCACCACACACTCTGGTACTTTAGGTTGGCGCTGTATGCACCTATTCAAGTTGGTCCCCTTCCATAACGTGTAGAAGAAGAACCCTTTAATTTACAGAGAAGAAAAATCTTTAGCTGGAGGGCTGTGGACTCTGTAACACTACTGGCAAGTGCATCTGACCCTAATTGTGAGACACGCGATGAAACGGGAAAGCATGTTCGCATAGCTCGATGCAAACCTGCGAGCGCGCTAGTTAGCGCGCTCGCAGCGATCAGCGCGCGATCAGCTGTTAAACAGGTCTCAGCAGTTCAGACAGTATACAGGTTGCCTGATATTTTGGATGCGACGTTTGGGTGTACTAAGATCCGTTGTAACAACGAACAATAAACAAATGTTGTGGCGCCGTATCAAATAAGGAAGGGGGTAAAAATTAAGACTTGATGAACGAAATTTAAGACCTGTTGACCAAATTTAATACCTTTTTAAGGCCTTAAATTATGAATACTAAATTTAAGACTTTTTCAAGTTTTTAAGACCTCGCGGGTACCCTGTTACTGCTTGATGACCACAGAGTTTTAACCTCAGTGTCCTCCACAAGCACGATTAAGAAAAGACTGAAGCAAACAGAACACTGAAGAGAGGCAACCAGAGCACACAGCCAGTATGGCAAGTCATCATGGTAGTAGACCAAAGGCAGAAAACCAAACAGTGAGGTTGCCTATGATGTAGACCTCCATACCTAAAGCAACCAGCCACTCATCCATTCATGCACGATCTTGAAGTGAGATCACAACCGTCACCCCTTCAGACTCTCTGACTTTGTGCCAACACAGATCCTGCCCCAATAAGGCGGTAAACTGTTTTGAATGCATGGACATACCCTCCAGTGTGGAGTTGATACGTTGGACCCGGAGGTTGGGGAAGCTCCGGGTTGGAGAGGAGGAAGGGAGACAAGAAAGTTCTTTGCCCTGAGTTGGGACATCTGGAACGGTGAAGACAATCTCATAGCAGTGGTGGCTCTTCAGGAAACCCGCCTGGAGAGGGGAACAACAGAGTTGAGGCAGAATGAAGGAGAACGGGCAGCGGCTAACATGCTGAAAACAGCTGTCTACTGTGGCTGAAAACAACAACATGAGAGTGCGCTGACAGTGACCCACAACAGTGAAGTTGCAGCCAGAAAGCTACACAATTAGCTGAAGCTAAAACAAGCGGTGTAAAACCGAGGGGAGCAGCAGATTCAGCTGATATTTCTCTGTAGGTTCTTCACTTCATAGTGAAGAAACAGCCTCTCTGTTCCATGGATACACACTCTCACACATGGACACACCTTGACCAAATAGCTGCCATCCTTCTCTTGGATAGCAACAAGAGTGCAGAGGTTTGAATCGTCATCTCTCCGCGTTGGAGAGCCGGGGGGCTCGTCGTCGTCAGGGAAACGCACCCCACCGGCCTTGGAGGTGGAGCCTGGGGATGTAATAAAAATACAGGCGTTAAATCATCGTGCAACCAAGGCAGGCACAATTATGACGATGTGATGAAGAATAACGGCTAAACGCGAGGACGTGTCTTCGACGTTGCAACAAAGCGAAAACCGCAACATGTATTTTATAGAATGTTTTTTTAAATCCTGTAAAGCAGAGGCAAACAGACAAAAGAGAGCATTCAACAGAAACATGTAAATAAATTAATAGAATGCCACTACTTCCAGCTGGACAGCACCACTGTGATTAGTCTACAACAAGCTACTAACCGAAGAAAAGCACATGCCTCTGAGCTGAAGAGGCAGGGAGTTGAGAAGTACTCAACCTTGTGACTGCTGACTTGTGGTGGCGCAGTCTGGTCTTACTTTGGATAGCAATCTACACAGTCTGAAATTACTTCAGATTTTGTGTCTGAACATTAAGGTTAAGTGAAACAAAAATGAAGGGAGCCATCAAATGCAGATAATGTTAAGAAATGTTCAGCATTCGACAGCTCCGCTGCCTATTTCTGTGTATTATCGCTGACATGTTAGGGAATCCTTGTTCCACTGTTCCCTGTGGTCCCTGCATACGATGTCCACACGCACACACGCAGTGTCAAACTTACCTTTTCTTCCGGTTGCCATGGTAATGCAGTTAGGGATTGGGAAGTGTCAGACAATGCCCCAGAGATGTCATCACTGGCCTCCAGAGTACGAGGTCAGACAATGACAGAGAGGACAACAGAGAGAGAGACAGTGCCATGTCTGTGAGGTCAGACAGTTCAAAGTGTACTAAAGTAAAGACAGAGCCTTGAAGCTTGAGCTCTTTTTGCTTCATAAGAGGTGGTGCAGTGTATCAATATCACAGGGGGATTGATCTAACACGTAACTCCCTTCTTGTCTTTCTCTGTCCAAGACTTTGCCCTCTAGGCTATTCAATTAATACATTACATAATGCAAACATGTAAATAGAAACTATATATATATCTTGTGCAGCGTTTTAACTTTGTTACAAAAGCAGGCTTGTGACGGAAATGTGAAAACACAGACAACTCCCAGACAATCACCTTGTAGCCCCGCCCTAAAGCATCCTCTGCTTTATGGTCTGACTCTAAATGGACCATAATTTACTAAATTAACATCATGCAGTATTGAAGAAGACTTGAAACTAGAGATTGAGACAAACTGATGTTTACTGAGGGAATAAATAAAAAGAGAAGAGTGATTTTCTCAGACTTCTATACAATCAGGAGTTGCACTTGTCACAATCAGAAAGTGAAAGAGCATCACTTAAAGTGTCCTAAAGCAAGTCCTGGACTGCTCATTGGTCAACAGATCAGACTATGGTTGTTCTTGACAAAAACATTTTAAATGATGTCTTAATGAAGTTGTAGCTATAAGCTTCGAGAGAGAGCGACTAGTATCTTTATTACTCAATCAATTTCATTTACAGTTTTATCACAAACTTACAATGTAAATAAAAAATAACTAGCAAAAAAGAAAAAGAAGCACCAATCACAAGTTCAGAACCATAGCATTGTCTCTGACTGCACACAGAATGTCCTTCAGAGCCCAAATGTCCACAAAGAAGTCTGTTTTTTGTCCGTCTCAAAAACAGCCTGCACCCTGAGCCGAGCAATCAGCATGGCCCCCCGTGTACAACCCTCCACTGGGGTCACCTGTCCTTTTGTCTACCGGGGGTCTGTCTACAGGGGGTCTGTACAGGGACCAACAGGGAGGATCCCCTGCCAAAAACCTCAGTCCACCTCGACACCCTCATTTCTGCCAGAGAACGCCAGGTAGAGGCCTTCACAACCTGGTACACTGCCCTCCTGGACCAGCAGGTGCAGCACCGCAGAAGAAGTCCATTCTGCTTAATGATAACTGCAGTGACCACTCTCCTCTCCTGGTCACTCCCACCACTAATATTTAAAGAATTTACCCTCACCTTGTGCATTGGAAAATTGAAAAGAGCAGTGACGTAGACAACCAACAGTAACAGACAAACTAAGTGCAGCACATCCATCACAGACTCACTTGGGGCTTGACCTTTTGGAACCTTTGTTCCTCAGAGTCGTCAGGTGTTTTCTCAGACTGTAACGTTTCTTCTCATCTAATTTCCCCACCCCAACCCTTTTCTGTATAGCTAAGACACTCTTTACAAATGTATCTGCATCAGGGAAATGGTCTAAAACTTTTGGTCTAAAAATAAAAGCCCTTCAAAATCCCCTCCTTGAGCTGACTATCAATTTATGAGGCAATTTATGTCTACTTTCAGATTTAGATATGAAAGGAAATGACTCTTGTTATGAACTAATTCTACTTCTTAGTGATAGTAGACTACCTCAATATATAACCCAGAGACAATCAAGGCATGTTGATTTTGAAGGGCTTTCATTTTGTAATTAAACATCAACATGCCTTGATTGTCTCTGGGTCATATCTTGAGTCTACTATCACCCAGAAGTGGAATTAGTTCATAACAAGAGTCATTTCCTTTCATATCTAATCTGAAAGTAGACATAAATTAACTCATACATTGATAGTCAGCTCAAGGAGGGGATTTTGATGGGCTTTTATTTTGTAATTAAACATCAACATGCCTTGATTACCTCAAGATATGACCCAGAGACAATCAAGGCATGTTGATGTTTAATTACAAAATAAAAGCCCTTCAAAATCCCCTCCTTGAGCTGACTACAAATCAATTTATGAGGCAATTTATGTCTACTTTCAGATTAGATATGAAAAGAAATGACTCTAGTTATGAACTAATTCCACTTCTGGGTGATAGTAGACTACCTCAAGATATGACCCAGAGACAGTCTACTATCACCCAGAAGTGGAATTAGTTAGTCAAGGAGGGGATTTTGAAGGGCTTTTATTTTGTAATTAAATATCCACATGCCTTGATTGTCTCTGGGTCACATCTTGAGGTAGTCTACTATTAACATGAAGTGGAATTAGTGTAATTTCCTTTCAAAGAGCTTTTATTTTGAAATTGCCTTCATCGGAAGAGTCCTCTTATTTTGAAGTCAGTTTGTACACACTCGTACCGTAATGCCTAGTATAAACGCGTCCCGAAAATCTATGTGCGGGCTGGCCCGACTGTGTTTTTCGTAGTGGAGGCTGGCCTGACCGCAGTCCATCACTGACCAGAAACACGGTTTTCTGTCTAAAAAACCCAAAACAATACAATAAACAACCCCAAAATTGCAACAACTCAATCACACAGTGAACTATGAATGAAAAGAGAATAAAAGTTTGAGAAAAATCACCAAACATTTAGCGCCGCTCACGACGCTCTCCACCACCACGCTCCACAACCTCCCTCAGAGAGAGACCTCTTTCACGCAGCCCGTGGACACATCGCGCTTAATATAAGGCGTGGTCGCATGATGTTATAATTAGCCATATTGGTACGCACTGACACACATATCTAGAGCTTCTTGAGCGGTCTTAAACACAGACACGCGAGCATCCCTCAAAAAGGTATACCTGCAGTGAAATGAGGCCAATTATATGGCGAATACGTACCGCTTAGTTGGATCTGCCGGACGTTTGAAGCGCCTTTCTACATGCGTGCATTCATATTTGATACAGAGGTGACCTGCCGACTGTCCCCTCAGAGCAGGAACGTCGACATCTGTCCCGGTGAAGCGCCGTCACGATGGGAGGCTACTGCGTTGAACTGACAGAGGCTCCGACGTGTTCCACTTGCGCGGGCGTGTGCCTTCTCGGCGGGCACGCGCAGGGCATCCGTGTCTGCCAGTCTGAAGTCCTTTTATATGGACCACAGCATTTACATCTTCTCATCTGGGTCCTTGGCCTCTTCTGTTTAACCATTCTGCAGGATTTAAGTGTGACAAATAAACTATGCTTAGTGTTTAATTAATGAGAAGAAACCATCTGTCTCTTTATTGTTCAATTATCATCATTATGTATTGGCTCATGATCATGCTCACTCTTCCATGTATGTTTGGTTCTAAAACGACAAACAAAACAAGTAAATGCATGATGTATATGGTTGCAAATGAACCACACACATCAAATATCAGATGAAATAAACAGCATTAAATACATCTGTATCAATAATATTAAAGACACATACATTTAAATGTATGGTTTAAATTATACACGTATACTGCCATCTACTGGTGAAAGGGTAAACACTTTTACTCTGCTTCTCCTCATACAGTCTATGCTCTGAGTTCACTCAAGAATCAGCACAATAAAAAGGTAAATACGAGTGCTAACAGCAACAACTCTGCAAACACAAATGACTTTGACTAAACTATATATATAACGAACAGTGTTGCATCAAACCATGCACCGAATAATTGAAAACTTGATTATTATTGTGTACATGGATATTAATATTAAACCGCCTGTATACTGTTGCTAACTTACTCCCATTGGCCCAGGTTTATTTATTTGTATACATTCATGTATTTTCTTCTACTGATATTATGGTATGTGTTTGCATCATGGACTGTAAATAAGAACGTCTTTCTCATTATTGCCTTGACTTTTATTTTGTAATATTCTTACTTCTGGGTCATGCTTTCTGTCTCCTTTCAAAAGGCAAAAACAAAAGATGGATTTGTAAAAAACAGAATGGTTTGGGTACGTTTTGATAGTTTGTTTAATAATGTAGGAAAACAAATTAAAATACCATATTATAATAATAATAATAATAATAATAATAATAATAATACCACCATGTTTTTGTTAAACCAAAAACGGAGAAGCGATTTAGTTTTTTGCAAATCCTTCATTAGTGTTTTCTTTGGAAGAGAGACGCATATAAGTCAGGTAAAGTACAAGTATGTAAAACAAAAAGCCAAGGCAATAGAATGATCATATGCAAGACATTCTTATTTACAGTCTATTCTGCAAACAAACATACCAGAGTAACATTAGAAGAACATAAATAAATGAATACAATTAAATAAACCTGGGTGATGGGAGTATGTTAGCAACAGTAATTGATGACATATCCATGAACACAGCAATAATCAAGTTTTCAATTAATTGGTACATTGCTTGATGCAACACATTTCGTAATAGTCAGTCATTTTTGTGTGCAGAGTTGTTATTTCATCTGATATTTGATGATTGTGGTTCATTTGAAACCTTAGTTATATACATATGTATTTAGTTTTATTTATGTCATTTTAGAACTAAACATTCCTACATGGAAGAGTGAGCATGTGTTGATCATGAGGCAATAAATAACAGTTAAAAAATAAAGAGATGTTGACCGATCATCATGAAAGTTCAAAACTAGTTGATCTTACCTCAACACACTGAACAAGAGCCTGCAAGGCAAAGACCAGGTACCACAACTTTACGCACACACGACTGCCTGCTGTGTGAAGCGCCGTCTCTTTGAGACACCACTACACAACTTCAATGTTGCTCACTTCCCCACGCTGTCTGAAATCAGAGCAGCTTTACCAGGGTCTGCTAAAATGGGGAAATATGTGTCTGTCATCACATCTCATGACTGAATTCAGCGCTTCCAAGAGCTTTCTGCCATTGAGAAAGAAGTTAAGCTGTTCTCGACTCCCTTCCTGATGGATGCAGAATAAGTGGAAGAGAGTCTGCAACTAGAACTGATGCAGTGTGATGATTCTCTGAAGTACCCGACTCCTACTGGAACTTCCAAAAGGCCAAGTTTCCTCTGATGCAATTTTTTTAATATTATATATAAGCATAATTGACCTCATTGATTCATTTTGCGATATACCTCACCTCTAGTGAGTGGCCCAGACTTTCGTATATTTTTCTGTTTGTGGCCCTCAGTGAAAAAAGTTTGGACACCCCTGTTGTAGAGTAAACACACTATGTATAGATGCTGACTTTGCCTAAGGGAATTACCCACAGTTCATAGCAATGTGACGTTAAACACGCAATTCCCAATGGAAGCATGAAGACGTAAAAAAAAAAAAGGGTAAACAAAGACACGTGGGCATTCAGCCCGATAAAATACATTTACACTACAACATTACGGCTTAAAGATGGAACATAAAAACACATGAAATCAGAGGAATGCAAGCAGAAAATATATATAATATTTTTTTTACATTCATCAAACATTTAGTTTTTACAAAAACAAGTAAATAGATCAATTAAAATGACTTCTCATCTCGTGAGGAAGACGTTCAAATCAGTGAATAAAATAAATACACAATTGTACACAATATTTTGTTATGTAGTCACGTGATGTGTTGCAGCAAAGTGCTGTCCCATTCATATTCACAACAGTTCAAGCCCTCACAGCCTCTCACATTCAGCCACTTATCAGCTGACGTCAGTAAGGCCCTGAGGGTTCAGGGTTTGAGGGTTTACGGGGGAGATTGGGCCTGATACTCCTATCCAACTCACTCCTTGAGTGGTACTACATCAATGCATTCCTTTAGGAAAATCCTGCTGGACCGTCTGATCCGCCGGAGGCTGGCCCTTCTCACGATGGTGGAACTGGGGAAGTGAGTTCTCATTTAATACCCTCACATTGTGAGGGGAGGTCTGAGTTTAGTTGGCATCTGACCACCACACTGAACAAAGTAATGAATGGTTTTCTTGTCTTTTTTCAGGCTGACCGGGAAGATGTACACAACGCTGTACAAGCGGTACTTGCGTACAGAAATACATGTGGGCCAGCTTACAATTAAGGAGCTGAAGAAGGAGATTCAATTACTGGATCGGCAGCTGGATGTAAGTGTAACCATGCAAAGCAAATCTTTGCATAAAGTATTTGTGAGCTTTGGCATGAATTGTAATTGAACTGAAATTCTTATTTATTCATTTACAGGATGACAAATAAAGGCTTTTTTCAACATTAATCTCTTAAATTATTCTTCAACATGTTTCTTTATTCAGAATCAGAAAGCAAAGAGGGTGGCAAACCATGACCCGTCAACCATATAAATGAAACATGCAAACATAAAGAGAAAAACATGAAATGAGTCCAACATTACCCAAAGTCACCTGAATACCTAACTAAAATGATGGTGGGCAATTCTGTCCCTTGCAGCCGGTTCGGTCTGCTCATCCAAGTGGACTGGCTCATCCTCAGGATGGTCCATGATAACGGGGACCCTCTCCTTCCTGATTGTAGCCACATTGTGGAGCACTGCACATGCCACAGGCATGACCTTCAGTTGGCTGAAGGTCATTTCAATCCGGACTCTCGTTCGAGAAAGAGCCCCGTTGAAACGGGCTTGAGGGCCTGGTGCTGGCTCTGCATAGGGGCTCATGAGGAAGGGCTTGCAGGCATAACCCCTGTCTCCAATTAGGAGTCCATCGTAGTGACCTATATGATATGTACAATGTTGGATCACCCCTACATAAAATAAGCAATTTCTGAATGACATGAGATTTGCTATACACCTTGGTCGAAGCTGTGGCACAGTGTAGACTCTGAATATTCTGGAGTTGTGGACGGAGCCCGGCCACTTGGCCTCAACATTTGTAATGAGGCAGGTGGAGTCACAGATCATCTAAGATGAATAGCGGTCAAGTCATGGGTATTGTACAGTACATGGATAGGCTACAGCAGGCCATTGCAAGGTCCATGACCCGTATTGTCAAAGACATGATTGTTTTTATAGCAATGCAATTAGAGGAAAATGATGTCATAAGTACCTGCACATTAATGCTGTGAAAGCCTTTTCAATTGACGAGGGCGATTTCTGCATAATTATAAGCTCCGTAATGAATGATAGGAATACATTTTCATTAAATGGTGAAATATTGAATAACTCAATTACCTGAAAGTCCATAAAATCCCTCTTTGATTGCATTTACTCGGTTGTGGCCAGGGAATGTAATGAACACATCCATACATTTCTTAAGTGCCAAATAAACTTTACGAACAGCACGGCATACAGTTGTTTTCCTGATGTTCTCCGCATCGCCCACACTGTACAAAAATGTCCCAGTCGCAAAAAAGCGCAAGGCAATGCATAGAGTCTGTGAGACAGTCAACGCTCTGCTGCGCCGTGTGCTGTTTACAATATACGGATCAAGGAGCTCTCGTAAATAAATTGGTCCTTGTCGGCTGAGTCGATAGCGCTCGTACAAGAAGTCATAATGATGTGACAACGGATCTTGCCGATCTCGAAGAACTCTCTCCCTATGAAACGCTAATCTAATTAATATCACTCCTTCATCAATGGGATCTCTGAGGAAGGGCGCTGCCATTTTTGTCCGGTGGGAGTGGCCAGCTTATCCAGTGAATTTCAGTAAGCCTGCGCGGGAGCAGGTTTACATTTTCAGCTGTGTTGCTATGGTGATTTTTCTAAACTTGGAACCGAAAAGCCTGACCTACGTCATCTTATCCTGAAAATTAGCCCGCTAACTCAGTAAGCCAGCTACGAAGAATAGGGCTCTGGTTTCAATTTGTTTTGCACTTGTCCTTCCATGTTTTCAGCAGTGTGTGCCAGGTTGGGTCGAACCATCCTGATATGGGGGAGACTCTGGGTTTTTAGGATAATGAATTTAAACAGCCTACTGAATATAAACTACTATGTATGAACTACAAGCTGAAATCGCAGCCTTTCTTGCCCAGAACAATTCGCCTCTTGCAGACCTGTTTAGCGACAGTGTGTGGCTCGCACACGTTGCTTACCTCGCTGATGCATTTGAACAATTAAACACATTAAATCTGTCTATGCAGGGGAGAGGGAACAACATTTTTGAACAGCATGACAATATCGATGCTTTAAAAAAAAAAGATCTCCATGTGAGCAAGTCATGTTTCCAAAAGCCGACTCGACATGTTCCCCAATGCCTGTCATGAGGGACAGCAGCTGCACACGGCAGGAAAGAATGTAATGGAGAAAACAATCACGACGAATAAACTTCTGGAGCGGTTTAATGACTACTTTCCCGAGAACCAGAGGGATGACGACTGGATACGTGACCCGTTTGGAATCGACATAGAAAGCGTCACGTTGCCAAGCAACGAAGAGAGTCAGCTGGTGGAGATGTCATGTGACCGCACACTGAAAAATAAATTCATGGAGGTAAGCCTCTCCCAGTTCTGGTGCAGCAGCGTGATCCACGTGTATCCTTCCCTTGCTACTCGAGCAGTAAAAGCCCTGCCACCCTTCAGCACTACCTATCTCTGTGAGTGTGGCTTCTCAGCTCTGGTTCAGCTGAAGACTAAACACAGGAATAGACTGGACATTGAGCATGACCTCAGACTGGCCTTGTCAACTATAACTCTAGACTTTGAGACTCTTGCCAAGAGCAAAAAACATCCCCAGTTCTCCCATTAGAAATTCCTCTAGACTCAAGTCTGTCAGTGTTACACCTCAGGTTGAATTGAGTGCTGCTTAATTTTCTGTAAAGCACAATGTTTTTCAGTATTTACCTACTGATCAGGTAATCACCAGAAAAGTTGCACTTTTTGTTTAATTTATTTTGAATTTGTGGAAAAGCTGCTCCTCAAGACAGTGACTTTTTCTCTAATAAAGTGTTTGTCATAGATTCAGTGAGTGTGTATTCTCAGTTAAAGTTAGGTCATTTGAGTCTTTTTGAAACTACTTAGTTGTTGGACTTTTTTGTTTGTGCATGAAAACTGTTGAGTCTGTTTAAAAATGGCTGAAGATTCTGAATTGTTATATATGTTGTAATACCTCGTTTCCTGAAGATGCACTTTTAGTTTTTTTATTAAAATGCAGCTAATTGAGTGTAAAAGGGAATAGTTCCCTCTCTAGCGTCGCCACCAGCTGCTCGTTTTGGTTTATCATTAAACTTGTTTTTGTGTTGGCATACATATCCTGTACTATCTCAGGTTCACACTGCACCATCTTTTCATTAAATAAATTTGAGAAGTTGAGAATGTTCCTCGATTTGGGTCGCGGCTTGTCATTCAGGGATGATGGTGGGTCCCGGAGCCAGACCAGTTGAGAACCACTGCTCTAGAGGCCCTTAAAGATATCAGAGAGCCTCTTGTGTTCAAGACACCACATGGGGTAATATGTTAATTACCTTCTATTTGCCTCCCCCACACAGAAACAGTGTGAGGCAGAGACAGGGACCTTTTTAAAACACCTAGCTGCTGAAGTACATAAAGCCAGCCTCTCCAAGTTACAATTTGTGCAGCAACAGGTTACACTTTTGGAACTCTATGTTCATCTGGAGACTCACCTTAGTGCCCTAATCCATGGTAAAGGCCTCTCCTCGCATGACAAACTGACCTGGACTCCTGAAGCAGAACAATTCAATTCAGTTTATTTTATATAGCCCAACATCACAAATACAAGTTTGCCTCGGAGGTCTTTACAATCTGTATATATAACATCCCTGTCCCGGGACCTCACATCGGATCAGGAAAAAACTCCCCTAATAAAGATAGTAAAAAAGGGGAAGAAACCTGAGGGAGAGCAACAGAGGAGGATCCCTCTCCCCGGATGGACAGAAGCAATAGATGTCATGTGGCCAGAATGAATAACGTAACGGAGTTACAGCACATTCAATGAATATGACAGAAATTATTCATATAATGAGTAGTAGGCATGGTCCATGATCCAGATAATCCACGATCCATCAGCAGCAGTGGCGGCTGGTGACATTTTTGTCACCAGCCGCCCAACATTTTTCAGTTGGGCGGCGCGGTTAAATAGCACTCCACAATGAGAAGAAAAGAGGTTTGGAGTAGAATATTCTAAAAAACAAAGCTTTATTTCAAGAAAACAGTGCTCAACACTGTCCAATAACAACTATCAACAAACTGTAACTTTGGGCATGAGAGGTTCAGAGCAGAATGGTTTAAGAAACATTCAATGTGGTGGCCGGAGCAACTTCAGGGACTACATTGACGTAGCATTCAAACTGGGGGCCCTGCAGTAAGGTGGCACTGGTGAGGTGGTCTTTGAAGGCAAAGCGTTCCCTGGTGTGTCCAAGTAGACACACATTGGGCCGGCGCCCCGACAGGGGGGAGGGGCTTTTCTCAGTGATGATGAATGGCGATATATTATATTTGGTATATCTTAAGTGGTTGTTGACAGGGGCTTACGGTCTCCCACACACATTTAGCGCGTCAACACGGTATATTTCTTATTTAAATTATTTGGTATATAATGTTTTTTGACAGTATATATTATATATTTCTTTCTTCTTCTTTTTTTCATGGCAAAATTTTAAGAGGGGCGGCGCCCTAGCGCCCTCTATTGACGCACCGCCACTGATCAGCAAGGCCATGGCAGCAGGCAGGACCGGTTCCAGGCCGGTTCCATCAGCAGGGCCATGGCAGCAGGCAGGACCGGTTCCAGGCCGGTTCCATCAGCAGGGCCATGGAAGCAGGCAGGACCGGTTCCAGGCCAGTTTCATCAGCAGGGCCATGGAAGCAGGCAGGACCGGTTCCAGGCAGCCATGAATCCAAGCTTGAAGAACAAGCTTTCACTGAACTGCAGCTAGCTCTACAAACAGCCTTGACTTTGGGTTTACCTGACCCTTTACTCAAGCTTTTGAGTCTGGACCTCTCTGAAACTCATTTGTCTAACCCTGATCTCATTCTCTTGATGGGTCCGCATCACCTGATCCATCCACAGGAACTAATAGTGTTGGTTTTGTTGTTGATTCAGATTGTGCCACCCTTGTGTGTGATTCTCTTCCTCACCATTACTCTGCACAGGGAGCCGACTTCGTCGCTCTAAATTTCCCAAATCTGATGGTAAACCTTTTCTCCCTCACTATGCTGAGTGTCGCATGGGTAAAAGACCATGCGACAAAGGGGAGGTATGGTTGAAATGATAACAAATTGATTCACTAAGGCTGGGTTGCAACAACATGGATTAAATTAATCCTGGTTTAGAGTTAATCTAGGGTTAGTAAATCTAGGTTTAAACTGGTTCATAATTAATCCAAGATGTGTTGCACATCTTAATTTTAACACTGGATTAGTTAAACTAGTTTAAACAAGGGTTAAAACAGGATTAGTTTATGTTCAATGTCCGCCATGATGGATTCTGACGAAATGTAAACAAATTCACAATGTATGCTTAACAAATACGGAACTAAATAGCCCTAAATAAATGCATGCGCTCTTTTTCCTAAACTAACTGCTTTTTGAATACATGCCGTTACTGATACCGTTAGTTACCGTTTATAGCAGACCACTACAGCGGCTATAGCTAATAAACTCCGTCCCTCTAGCTAGCTATTATGGCATGTCAAAGAGGATAACACTTTTCCACATTTGAAAAGATGTTGCTGACCGAGCTAATGGAGGAGTTTGGGGTAACAATTGAGGATAAGAGGACTGACAGCAGTACACAAGAGAAGAAGGAGAGGAACTGAGCTTTACAATCTGTACACATAACATCCATAAATGTTCTATTTGTTGTGACTTAAATCCAGTAGCCTTTGCTTTAGAAGAGTTAGGCCCTCTTTTGTGAGCTGAGCGCTTCAATGGCTCTACCGGCAAAGAGACGAGGGACAGGGCACAACTGAAAGCCTGTTGGAAAAACCTCAAGGCTAAAGCCAAAAAAGATGCGGCGGAAGAGAGGCGTAGTCAATTTCAAACCGGCGGAAGACCACCAACAAATACTACGGATCCTCTGTCAAAGATGATAATAGATATGATCCCGCAACAGATTTCCCCCCTCCCCAACGACGATGACGGCGCATTAGATGACAGTACATCCACAGAAGCTGCAAGTAAGTAACTACGTCGCTACTAGATGAAGAAGCTGCAAGTAAGTAACTACGTTGCTACTAGATGACGTCTCTAGCTATATTTTATAGTCGTTGTGTTATTATGTACTGCACTGACTGAACATGTAAATAGGTTGTAAATATTATGAATAGCAGATTACAATAATTGCTGTCACCCCCAGTAAGTTATCACTCTGTCCAACGCCGTTAGTTGCAGCAATAACGTGACAAAAATGTCGAAAGTAGGCTATAATTTTACCTACAAAGCATTTGTTAGAGCCGATGCATTACTAATGTGTTTGTAGGTTTTGTTTTGTTTAGCTGACACTATCATTGTACTGGAGCAAGTGGAGCCAGATGGAAACATGGAAGCAGCAGCATCACCTGTGCAACCCCCTGCTAAGCACCCTAAGCTTAGCTCTCACCAGAAGCTTCTTGCATTAGAGGAGAGATGCATTCATGATATTGAAAATGCAAAGTTAAAAAATGATGTCCTGTTACAAAAAGAGGGCCTAACTCTTCTAAAGCAAAGGCTACTGGATTTAAGTCACAACAAATAGAACATTTATGGATGTTATGTGTACAGATTGTAAAGCCCTCCGAGGCAAACTTGTGATGTTGGGCTGTATAAAATAAACTGAATTGAACATTTCTCATATGAATTCTGAAACAGAAAGTGTGTAATCATATTAATTGTATTTATTGGAGTAATCAGTAAAATGTTTCTTTCAATCAAATTGGCAGTCCCCTCGTCTTGCTGTTCTTGTTAGTTCCTCCCTGTATGGATGAGAAAGTAAGAAGCATATTAGTTATTAAGTATGGGTTAAGGTAATCTATTGTATAAGTGCACAAATCAATCAAAATATAACACTATTCTGCCAATACTGATCTTAATTACGCTGCAAAGTGGTTTTCAATCAGTGTTCTCCTGACAGCATTGCCATTTGCGTTTGCAGCATTCTACACTTGAGCATCTTCCAGATCCTCCTCAAGTGGGTGCTCATCCTCCTCGGGTAGCTCATCTCCTATTCTCTTCCCAAAGTTGTAGAAAACAGCTACTGCAACGATGGTCAGGGTAGTGTCCAATTTTGTGCGGAGTCCCTCCTGTATACATGGAAATCTTCACTTCCACACCCCAAACACTCTCTCTATTACCCCTCTTGTTTAAATGTGAGAGTAGTTGTAGTTTTTTTCTGCCTGAGTCTGAGGGTTCAAAAGAGGAGTCACCAGGTATGGATGCATAGCCATTGTCCCCCACTAGGTGTCCACGGATCTCCCCTCTTTCCAGCAGTGCACAAAGTTGACTGTTGTCAAAGATTCGGCTGTCATGTGTGGATCCTGGCCATCTTGCAACAACGTGTGCAATCTGGGCCTGGTCATCACACACAACTTGGACATTAATCGAGCAGTAGCCCTTTCGATTCCGAAACAGTTCCCCATTCTCACCACCTGGGTTGGTAATGGGAATGTGTGTGCAGTCAATAGCCCCAATTACTCCCGGAAAACCTGCTCTCCCATAAAATCCAGCTGTTGTCTCTCTCCTTGGTTCACAGTGTATATACTGAGCCTTTAAACTTGCAATTGCCTTGGACACTCTGCTGACAATTCTGCAGACTGTGGATTTATGAACTCCGAAAAGATCCCCATCAACCATCTGAAAACACCCTGTAGCATAAAATCGCAAAGCTACTATAGGAGCTGGAGAAGTGGTGGCACGGCAAAAGTCCTCTCACTTCCATGCTTGATTGCTGGTCCAACCTTCCCATTGAGGTATATGACAGACTCCTTTGTGAATCTATACCGCTGTGAAAACTCGCTGTTGTCATAAAATTCAATCGGGTTTAACCGATTTCTAATTTTCCTGCGAGGAACTCTTTCCTCTAACCCCATCCAGCGAAGATATGCAGCCATGTTGTCAATAAAACGGAGATAAACCTCCTCCAGGGGTGGTTTAAATATAACTGCTAATCCAGGTTTAAAATAACTGGTGCAACAGATTTGATTTTAATCTTTAAATGGAAATTAAACAGATTACCAAAGGGTTAGATTTACCCAGGATTAATTGTAAACTAAGGTTAAACTAGGTTTAAAGTTTGGTGCAACTGGATTAAAAGACAAACCTGGTTTAAACCTAGTTTAAGAGTTAATCCTTGTTGGTGCAACCCGGCCTAAAGGTGTTTTGGCTAATACATATTGATGTTGATATTAAATGTACTGTTGGAAGAAAAAAAAAGTATTTTCTCTTGATTAGTTACTGTTTCACTGTTATATTAATAATCATATGTTCTGTTTATTAATCCTATACTGTGTAAAGGCTTGTGACTTCTCATTGAACTCTACCATGTTAAATCTTACATATGAACTCTGGCAAACTACTTGATAAAGTCATGAGACGATTTGTCTCTGTTTGAAGAACATGGTGTTCCTTGTTATCATATGATGCTTGCCCCATGCAAGCCAACCTAAAGACATCATGAGAGCTTCTGTGATGTGTGATTAATGTATTTAAGATTTTACAATTCACTTGTTCGTTGAGCGGTCTACACTGTAAGAAACGCACTGTGAAATTCACAGTTATTAACTGGCAGCCATTGACAAGTAACTTACTGTGAAAAAAAAAACACAGTAAATAGTTATTTACTGTGTTTTTTTTTAGCTGCTAGTTAGCAGCTAAATCACAGTTAGAAACTGGCAGCCATTGACAAGTAATTTACTGTGAAAAAAAGTCAGTTATTGTTACCATGTATAGTATTTTGAAATACAGTAGCAGTGTTCAGAATGTGAAATCAAACAAAGTAATTAAAGTATTTACTGTAATTTTTGTTACAAAATAAATACTGCCATAATAATAACTGCGAGAAGCAATACATTTTAAACAATGTATTCTTAATTGTTGAACAGTAGCAAGAATAACACTTTCCTGTGCTAATACAAGTATACCGTGGCTTCAACAAACATTAAAAAAATATATATAAATATATATTTTTTTTTATTTGTATATATAAAAAAAAAAAACAGCATCACCCAGCATCAAAACACAGCTAATGCTAATTTGAGTATTCATATTTGTTTGAATGATATCTGTTCAGTAATACAGTTGCATTAAGTCATTATTTTGAAATCCATTTTTGGAAACTGAAAAAAAAAAAAAAAAAAACACAAGGTTATTTGCAGAAAAGGTGGTATTACAATGTAACAAGGTGACACAAAAGGTATTCTGTGAGTAATAGTACTACACGTTGAAGCATGTATAATGTGAATGTACATTAAGTATGTTGGAATGGTAGATATTGCCAGATATGACTTAATGGGCCTACCAATATACCTATGGATTAAGACAATACAACTAGACAGGAAAATAAGTAGTTGCCCATTTATCCTGTAGTCATGCTGTGATAGTCATCAGATGTGTAGCTATTGACATGTATGATTGTGTAACTGTATACTAGTCAGTACACATCTCATGAGGTTCAAAAGTGTTATCTGGTCGTTAAGCTAATGTTGATACCAGAGAAAGAAATGTTTTGCTAACATTGTATTATTTTTAGTGGGGGAGGGTTTAGCGCCCTGAAATAGTTATTTCATATGTCTTACTAATTTAATATAACCATGTCCATTACTAACAATTTACTTTAAATTGTGTGTTTAAGTTAAGTAATGTTGTTGTTCCAATGTGTGGTGGCCTGTTCCTGGTTGTTGTTTTTATTCTGTGCCACGTTACGGGACTCCTTTTCCTGAATCACGCATTAAAATGTTCCAAATAATGACGCTGATTCAATTTCTATCCTTTTGTCAATTTATTCTCTTTTAATCGAACAAACAAATCATACATCTAACTTTAGTTCTATCGTAAATTAACGTTCTAACGTGAGGTCAAAAAACTGTCTCGATGCCCCGTTCCACATAAGAAAATAAAAACCCTGATATTCGGTCTCGCCCCTTCCTCTTATACCAGCCAGCTGATCCTAATCAGATTAATATAAACAATTAACAGAAAAAAGGCATTATTATTATTATTGCAAAGGAACATCTTTAAAATCATACACATTAATTATATAACATGATTTATAATCCAACAAAAATATATGGCTCCAACACAATGTTTGAGAACATTACATTACCTGTACACATACTGGCTGTGAAGGGCAGACAGTATTGCATGCAGCTTAGAAAAGAGCGCTGTCTCTTTAAGAAAGAAGTGAAGTAGACGTGCAGTATACTGGCTGAAGACAAAACGTATGCTTGTTATTAAACTGGGATTTGTTAAATAAAAGTTGCAAAACTGAAGAAGGACGTGTTTGTGGACAGTTTGTTTCAAGGGTGCAACACGAGCACACTTCTGGTGGAATGCAAATGTCAGCAGGTTGCCACTGATGTGCACTGCATGTTGCGCAACTGTATGGCAAGATAATTCTCACCGTGTGTGGAGGGGTAGGAGGCTTTCTATTACTGTCCCCAGCTCATGTTCTAATAAGGAAAACAAATGCACATACTCTCTCATTAACCTAATGTTAATATTAGCTTCCTGGATCATATTGTGACGGTTTTCTTTCTTGCAAAGACTTGTGACCAGCCACAAGATGGGGATGTACCCACAGACTACAAATGCCAGGTCTGCCAACCATAGAGGGTCACTCAGCTCATGAAGAGGTCGGTCCTCTTTCAAAAACTGGTCAATTCTGACCTCTGGGAATAACACCGCTGCAGCTGGAGCCGCGACTGAGCAGCGCACAGGGTGAGAGAGCAGGTCCCGTGTTTAGCTTCAACATCAGGCATCTTTTCCGGGCACATTATTCCTGCGGCTTCAGAGAGGCTCTGTGTTATGAAATCTCGTCTCAGAGGTTTCCGTGTCGCGCTGTGAGCTGAGCGACCTCGTAGCTGCTCGTGTGGCATTTTATTGTGTTTTGTTTGGACAGCAAAAATACGATTGTTGAGCTAGCAGGCTAGCTGCCATTGGCATGACTTTCACTTCATTATATTTCTAGAACTTGCCACGGGCCAATAAAACATGGGCCGCAGTTGGCCCGCGGGCCGCAGTTGGCCCGCGGGCCGCAGTTTGGACAGCTTGAACTCATTGACCTGCACACTGATACACTACTGCTGACTCCTTTCGACACGAAGAAGCATTCGCTCATCTCCAAATTCCCTCCTGATATCCAAGATCCTTACTCTCTTT
>JBAMJR010000052.1:1677500-1905000 GCA_038501785.1 Myoxocephalus aenaeus | reverse complement strand
CGCAAAACCAAATTGTATCTCATGTTTAACCGCTACGGAGAAATCGGAGCCAGCGGATCATTTCAAAAAGTCCTGCCGAGATCAGGCTGCTCTCGTCGGGCAGCAGAGCGCTGACGGCCCGGTGCTGTGGAGCTCACAGTGCCGTGAGCAGGAACTCAAACCGTCGGCGTATCTTTTTAAGTCGGCTGATTCTTGACTAACAGACCACAGATTTGATGCTTAAATAACTAACTTCTCGCCTGAAAACATCCTAAAATTACATTTTGTGACGCAATATTGATTGTTGTTTTTCTGAGTTTGTACTCATGATTGAATGCACTATTGTAAGTCGCTTTGGATAAAAGCGTCAGCTAAATGACATGTAATGTAATGTAATGTAATGCAATAACAGTAGTATTCAGAGAACGTCAACTTTCAGTTGTGTTTTCTCATCCGCCATTGTTCCCAGTGTGTGGCGGTGAGAAATGCATTCCAGCCAATCCGAAGCCGGGGATTGTAACCAATTAGATGTAGAGATCGATGGCGACTGGATCTGCCCACTTACTGTCAAAAAGAAAATCTACTCGAGCAGGTAACAGACACGCGAGCGAGCAGGTTCAGACTTCAAGAGGGACTTTTGCTCTCGCGAGCGGGGATTTTGCTCACGTAGTGATGTAAAAGCAATGATGAAGATATAATATGTCCCAGCACTCTGCTTGCTGGTTCAGTTTGTCCTCAGGAGAACATCCAGGGTCCTGATGACCAGCCTGGTGGAAGAAGGACCCTTCAGGCATCCTGACTGCAGACTCATCTACCGGGAGATGCAACCTCAGGCCGGCTCGAGGACAAGTATTATTATTCAAGTTTTCTGTGGCATCATTTCATTTGTTTTCTCTAATAAAATAAGTCTACAATCTGCACTTTGTTGTAAAGAGTTATTTCTTGGCCACCACCAGTCGCCTGACAGATCCGTTAAAAGAGGACGGAGAATGAACCAAAATAATAAAAAAAACTATGCTGGTAGAATTTGATTACAGACAGACTCCTCTACCAGGAGACACAACTTAAATTATTCAGTTCAATAAATCATTCTAGGAAAAAAAATACGGAGAAAGAATTTAATAAACGACTTCAACGCTAACTTAAAAACACAAACAAAAATGTATCCATCAGACTTTATTTGTTTCGCACTTTTAATACAGATTAAATGTGACAAAGTGCTTCTCACAATATAAAAAGGAAATATGATAATAAAATAAAAGCTTTAAGAGCAGTATGAACCAATATAAGAGCATTAAAATAAATTCAAACAGGTAGCCAGTGCAGAGATTTGTTCACGTAGTCACGGTGTTCACGTAGTTGAGATTATGGTCACGTTGTTACGTTGTTGGACGGAGGATCAACGGCTTCATCAATACAGTCATCATGGTTCTGTTGTTCTTTGCTGCTGATTGTTTGACCGTGAGGAGTTAACTCACGCTGCTCCATGAACCCGTTTCTCCTCGGGTTCTACTTAAATATTTTTTAAAGATATTTTGATGCCATTTCTTGGTTCTTGTTCAGACTTGTGTACAGCTCAAAGCCAGCATCTCAGTCTAACATGAGGTCTGCATTCAGTGTCTAAAGGACCAAAGTGTCCACGCCGCCCCCTCTTTAACCCTAAAGAAAGGACAACGGCTCCCTCTGATTGGCGAGGAGGAAACGAACCAAGCTGCTCTCAGGTCTTCATTAGAAGACAACAGCTGATCTGAATCAACTCAACTCAGAGAACAGAGACGGCAGCTGGAATTAATGAGCAGTATGAATAATATAAGAGCATTAAAATCAATTCAAACAGGTAGCCAGTGCAGAGACTTTATTATTGGTGCAATGTCGGCTCTCTTTCTGGTTCAGGTCAATATTTCTAATTGAAATATATTTATTTTGCAGGAAGACCAGAACGTCGAGCAGCACAGAAGTTAATCATGCAGTTCATAAAGGCTTTAAAGTATCTGTGTTGACCTGAGAGAGAAACGGGTTCACGTTGTTACGCCTTCACGTTACGATGTTCACGTAGTTACGACGTTCACGCTCGTGCTGTAGTTTAAATAGTGACCGAAAGGGAGGTGGGCGGGTCAAACAAACACAGGACTTTCACCCAAGAGACCGCTGTTAGAGACTAGTGTTCGTGTCCCAACACTAAAGACGTGTTTACATATTTTACCACGTTGTTTTTGCTAAACCTAACAAAGTGGGTTTTGTTGTCTAAACCCGAATGTTAAATTCACCAGCACTAAATGTGTCAAGAGGTTGAGATCATTTCACGTTGAAACCAATGCAGTGATTTACTTTATCAGAGTAAAGTAGCACAAAGACGGAGATATCTAATGGTATTATTTATAAAATCATAAAGCTGATTAAACCGTTTCTCTAAAATTGTACTTAAAAATAGATTCATACAGGTCTGTAATAAGTGAGGAATAATTTAGAGATTTAATTATTATTTAATTATGATTAGTGGGACAACCACTCTTCTAAAGACCAGTAACAATCCTGGATTAGGATCTAGAGAGGATCTGATTGGGTAAAAGTCAACCGACAAGTTCTGAACATTTACAAGACATAAAGTATTGTGTTTGGCTCCAGAGATATACATAAATATAAAGAAGGGTTTGGATTAGTTGTCTTCATTATGCCTTATTTTAAATTGAGGTGAAGCTCAAAAGAAAGGTCCTCCATTCACAATATTACTGAAGGAAAAATATAAAAGCATCACAATAAAATGAAGGAAACCAAAAGACTCATTTGGCAGACTGTCCAATTTCTGAATAGTTTTTATTGTTCTATTATTATTGAAGGCAGCAAACGTCTCATTGCTGCAACTATAAGAAGTTGTTTCAGTTAATATTTAGTGTTTGCCACCCTTCTTGGTTTAGTAAAGACCAACCACAATGTGATTTTCTCCATTAGATTATTACTAAAAACAAGAGTTTATGATATTTAAACATTTTCACAAGTCAAAACTAATTTTATTATATTTTAAGCGTGAACACCATCAAAAGAATGTAAAAGCTAACAAATGTTAAAGGAACTACATTCGCCTAACAAGGAATACTGTGACGGATGGGATTTCCAATCTTTCAGCAGATTTGGATAGCCAAAAGAAGCATAAAGTAAAGTAATTTGTAGCATTTTCAGTTGCAATCGATGAGAGCACTGACATTACCAAAGATGTTGCTCAACTGACCGTATTCATTCGTGGTGTTGATGAGACTTTGGCGGTCAATGAAGAGTTCCTTGAGTTGATACCATGACAGACACCACTACAGCCAATTACATTGTTCGCGCTCTCGTTGAAGCGCTGGACCGGGTCGGAGTGGACTGGACCCGTGCTGTCAGTGGGGCTACAGACTGTGCACCATCAATGATTGGGAGAAAAACAGGCGTGACGAAATTCAGGGAGAAAGTACAAGCTGCAAATGGAGGATAACGTTTTTGGACATTTCACTGTATTTTTCACCGCAAGGCATTGTGTTGCAAGTCATTAAAAATGGATCACGTCATGAAAGTGGCGTCACAAACACATCACAAAGTGAGGGAATCTGCAGAGGAGAACCCAGGCAGATAAACAGTGGACTGATGTCTGAATTTTTGGTCTTTATGTTTCTAGTTTATTGTAGAAAGACCTTTTTTAAAATAGGGTTTATCATCAAAAAACCTTCACCAATGATTTAAACAGAGAAATATTGTCGTGGAAATCCCCAAAACGTTGGAACATCAAACGCCCTTGTGTCTGGGTTTATAATATTATCCGTAGCCGTACACAGCTCTGTGGATTCCACGCGAGGAAGTGCGTCTGAATGGCTGCCGCTTCCAGCGCTAGAGTAGCCAGAGTAGTTTTATTTATGCTTTTTTTTAACGTCTTCGACCAGCGCTGTGTCGTGCATGTTGTCCTATCTGCCGTGCAACAGCTGTGCGAGCAGCGGCACTACGAGTGACCTGAAGTCCAGACATTTGATTTAAACGCGGACGGCGCATTTCTAATTTCTTTCTTGGATTTCTCCAAGTTTGTTTTGACCAACTTCCTACCATCACGCTGATTCGGGACCTCTGCTGACCTCACCAAAAAACAACACAGCACCATCTAGTGGGCTGAAAAAGGCCCACTAGATAGATCGATACTCGGCTTCCGTGTAAATGGACCGTGGTGCTTAAATGGCACTTTGTGGTACACTGTGACAATGATTTTGCCGTTTGGCACAAAAAGGACATCCCTCACACTTTAACATGGGGGATTCTGGGAACAAAAAGGCCATTTGGTGAGGCAGGTGTGCTGAACTGGGAAATCCACCGGGGGGCGTACACGACAAAAAATTGGATCATGGGGACAGGTGGGAACGTTTATGTCGTTAGAGGTGAAATTAGATAAGGTTTAAGTTTTTTTTTTTTTTTAAAGTTTTTTTTACATGTAAAGGGTGGGGCAAGTGCAGAGTGGGCGTGTCTTGGTACAGGAAGGGATTTTTGGCTTTTTGGGCCAAATCATCCTTAAATCATCTGAAAGTCCTTGAGTCTACTGGAAATCCTTGAATAACTTGGAAATTTGTGGAAATTGGGGATTTTTCCGGACTAATATTTTAAATGAAACGTGGTGAACACCAGAGGACTCTCTTCAAGAATCAGTTGGTTTTAACTAGCAAGCATGCTGCTACCGGAAGTTAGCTATAAAGCTAACTTCCGGCAGAGGGTCTGCACACTTGTGCTTATAGGCTCATTCTAGTCATCTAATTGAGGTACAGCCACCTTACTTTGTTACTTTTTGAGTTCCCTTATGTATCAAAAACGGTCATTCAGACATTAATATGGGTCGAATAGTTTGTCCAAATGTCCTAGTCAGGGACAGTTGGACAAACTAGTCGGCCCATATTAATGTTGTCTGAAGAATCAAGTATCCTTATGTATCAAAAATGGCCATTCAGACAACATTAATATGGACCGAATAATTTGTCCAAATGTCCTAGTCAGGGACAGTTGGACAAACTAGGCGGCCCTTAATGTTGTCTAAATGGCGGAATCAAGTATCCTTGTGTATCAAAAACGGACATTAAACCACTCCTACGAGATGCCAAGGGCTACAGAGTCATAGCCAACATGGTTGGGCCATGTTTGGAGTGACTACAACATTATTTGTTGTAGTCACAGGTCAGTGATTGATGGTACCAACATAAAAATATTTATTGGCCACATCACACAATAATCACAATGGAACAATAATCACAATGGAACAGTATTATACAAATTGTGTGTGTGTATAGATAGAACAATAAACTTATTTAAAAACAATCAAAACTACAAATATTACAATCGAAGATTATTATAAAAACTGTGTCTCTTATTGTTGTTGTGCTTTCATGAGTCGCGACCTCGCCCTTGTAACACGCGAAATCTAACCCTTTTAGATCTGTAATGATGACAGTCCACCTGGTCCTTTTTGTCTTATTTATCAATAAATATGTCAAATGTCCTTTTGGCAAAATTATTTTGCTCCTTTTTTCCAGGAGAAATGTAACTTTCAAAATCTGGCAAGTATTTGTCATATGTTATTTATAACATATGACAAATACTTGCCAGACAAATACTTGCCAAATACTTGCCAGGCTTAAAACACTGTAAAAAGTAAAGAAACATATTTTGAATTTTCATCATATTTCTCTTCTAAATGATTGAAAATGAACATGAGCAAAGCTTTTGAGATTACAGTAATTCAATTTAACCTAATTTACATCTTCTCAAACAGTTTTGTTTGCCAAAAGCATTCAGTGTCCATGTTATAGGCTTGTATATGTGTCCATATCCAGGCGTTTTAGAGATTTGTTTATCTCCCTGAAGCAGTTCCTGTCCAGCTGAAGACAGAACCCATTATTGCACTACTCACACATCCAGGCAGGCTTTTAAAGGCAGATAGTACAGTGTTTCCTCCCCAAAATGGCCTTCTATCTGTCTTTTTCCCACTGTCCTTTGTGTTTGTGGGGACAGAAAAGTGGCCTTTAGTGGGGGGTTTAGATGGGCCAGCAAGTGGCAGAACTCTCATAAACTATACTAATATTTACTATTAACCACAACATATTATTTCCAAAGAAAACGCCACTCAAAGTTCAGTGAAAAGCAGTGAAATGCCAATCAACATCTCTCCCCTAATCCTCTGCAGCTGTGCTCAGCTCGCTTCCACCCATCCCCCACAGAAAAACTCGCCGCCGTTTTTCTATACCATTACCGTAATGGACCGCATGTCATTGGAAAGCTACGCTTCTTAGCGTTCAGAATCCGTGGAATTACGTAGATTGCGTAAATACTCGAAGTTACGGCGATCTTGGTTTTGCATCCTGTTTGCATGTTACTTTCTGTCGCCAGCGACAGGCTCCATACTATAAGGGTTAAAAGAGATTGTTTCGCTGAGAACGGGAGAGAGCCTTTAAAGGGTGAACAATTATGATGAAAAATTGGCAGAACCAGAATATCCATCTCAGTACATTTGCATGGAATTGTATTGAACTCAACCAATGTGAGGGAAAGAAATATTGTCTAACAACCAGAATCAGAATCAGCTTTAATGGCCATGTAAATTTGCACATACATGGAATTTGACTCCGGTTTCACTTGCTCTTTGTACTTTTTTCACACACAATATACAGTAAACAAGATAGATATAGAAAATATAAAAGGACATTAAAGACAGTAGTAAAAAAAAGTGCAGATACTGCAGATGAAGAGTCTGGTTAACTGTTCATAAGAGTGACGGCCAGTGGGAAGAAGCTGTTTCTGTGTCTGGTGGTTTTGGCGTACAGTGCTCTGTAGCGCCTACCAGAGGGGAGGAGGTGGAGCCTGGCTAAACAGGGATTTGAATTCCATATGATTATTTGTCTGAAACCAGTGAAGGTACTAACAACATATAAGAGGAACACACACTGTGGGGCAAGATGAGAATAGTCCCTCCGGAAGTCGTTTTTAGGGCGCTGATTGGATAAATTGTATGTCACTCATTTATATCTAATCAGTGATCTAGCCCCACGACGTGCACCTCCGAGGTGCACTAGCAGAGAGGACAAGCAGGAAAAGCATATATTTTGCGCCAGCGTCAGAAATACACGAGGGCAAAGGGCAAAACTGCCCCTAAGAAATATAATTTTGCCCCTGATATCACTAGGAGAGGGGCAAAAAATGCCCCCATAAGCTCTAATAATTATGATAACTTAATGAATTTAGAAATGAGAAATACGCCGTCCGCGTTTAAATCAACCATCTCGACTTCCTGTCACTCGTAGCGCCGCTGCTCACAGCTGTTGCACGAAACACAGGACAACATGCGCTGGTCAAAAAGCATACATCAAACTGGCTACGGGTACTCTAGCGCTGAAAGAGGACGTCATTCAGACACACTTCCTCGTGTGAAATCCACCAAGCTGTGTGCAGCTACGGATAATATTATAAACCTAGACATGATGGTGTTTGATGTCCCGACGTTTTTGGGATTTCCACAAGTATAAAAAGCAGAAAGAGTGCCCCGACTCCTCTCCAGCGCGTCCAGCTCAATGAGGCGACTATGTAGACTGTAATGATGAAGTTACTATGGACTATAATGCAAACAGTTCAGTTTTAGTCAATTGCAACATTTATGAGTGTTTGTCAGTTTGTCCCATTTTGCTGCAATAAAAATGATTGAAGTGAGATGAACAGACTAAAATGTTATCTTATTAGATACAATATGTTGACAACGTTTTCCTTTGGAGACAATTTGCGGTGGAAAAAAGGTAATAAATCGCAATACTCAATATATCGCAGTATCGTGATAGTATCTAATCGGGACCCAAGTATTGTGATAAAATCGAATCGTGGGACCTCTGGTGATTCCCACCCTTAGTAGGTCAAATGTGATTACGGTAACAAAAAAAAAAAAATCAATAAATATAATTTTGAATTATAAAAAGAAAGAAAGTTATAATTGTTAATAGCTGTTTGGAAAATGTAATAATAAATTATCACAAAGAAATAAGAATAAAATTGAATATGATTGTCTGATTTATGTTTTCTGTTTGTTTTTTTGTAAAAAAAAATATCTAAGAAAACACTTTGAATCTGTAGACTACTGCCTAATAGTCGTATTATTGCCACTATGTTGACAATTACTCATATACTGTAAGCCTAAATACGTATATTTATTACTTTGAACAAAGGTTAAATGTTATTTCACAAGTTTCAAAAAGTGTCCCCAATTTTTATTTTAATGCCCCTGGATTTCAGTCGGTGGGGGCAAACATTGCCCCCTAAAAAAGATGTGCATTTCCTACCCTGTTTATTTGTATTTTTGGTGGCTCAAGGTGGGTGGGGCCAGGCCCCGTTGCCCTTTATTGGCCGGCCGCCACTGCTGGAATGCCAAACGGCGTTTGGCAAGGACCGCTCCCAAATTCCCCTCACCACTCACAGCTGTGAAGGTAGCAGAGCGAGCCACTTGGATGCACGCCAGCCACTGTAAAAAGGTTCCTGCGCCCACAGACTCACTTGACTTAGGTGAAAACGTGAGCCCAACTTGAAGACTTGTGACCTTTGAACTCTTGGTTGAACAGTTAATTATGACTCTGAAAAAAGTTATTGTGTTAATATCACATGTTTATTAGGAATTCAGTTCAGCATATGAACATGAACAGCATTACATAACTTATGAAAAGAATGATTTGATGACAAACTGTTCATTCAAATGTTAATGATATAATATAAAAATAATAATGAACATGTAATATTTTCAAATGTTAACTTACACACTGAATACCTCTTTAGGCCTAAGTACATCTTTAATATCAATCATCATATCAAATTTCTGAGTTTAATATGATGCCCGACTACCCAATAGTCTCTAGCGCTACTTCAAAATGACTTTCATTGTCATTAATCCTGGTGAATAAAAACAGGGAATAGATTATAGTTCTGTGGATGAAATCATTTGTATTTCATATATTCC
Source organism: Myoxocephalus aenaeus (assembly GCA_038501785.1). Taxonomy (NCBI): domain Eukaryota; kingdom Metazoa; phylum Chordata; class Actinopteri; order Perciformes; family Cottidae; genus Myoxocephalus; species Myoxocephalus aenaeus. Next base: position 1,896,032 of record JBAMJR010000052.1, on the reverse strand, counting down.
TCAGTGGGAGCTTCTGGAGGCTTCTTCTGTATTTTAGATGCCTGAGACAATCAGAATATAAACAAAATCCCAGTTGCTTTTCCTAATTAATTGAATCCTTTAACTATTGCTTTTCTGCCCTCAACTACTAATTCACCAGCTTTTACCAGAGGATATAATGGATTAAACTCCTCAGTTTCCTCTCTGGCCTCTTCTTCATACTTTGACGCACATGTTCTCTTCCTTCTCTCAGTTTTCTTTGATGCTGTCTTCATTGTGATTATCATGTTTGCCATCTCCTTTTCCTTAGCCTCTTCCTCTCTGCTTCTCTCTCTTCCCTCTCCCTCTTCATTTCCTCCTTTCTCTCTTTCCTCTCCCTCTCTCTGTTAGCCTGGAGGAAAAGGCAGCAGTTCTCTTAAATTCAACATGATATTTTGGACTTTAAATTGTTCGTTGAGGTATGTAATACATGATGCAATGATTAACAATAATGACATGATTCAGTACTTCACTGCAGCACAGGAGCACACAATTACAAAGACTAATAGGAAAACCACATCAGAGAATTGTACAATCTTCATCCCTCTCAGAACGCTGCACTGTTTGCCGTCTCAACCTTTCTCTTTCCTCTTCCACTTCTCTCTCACGCTGTTCCTGGAGACATTTCCTCAGATGTTCTATCTGCCTCTCTCTCTCCTCTTCCTCTCTCTCCCTTTCTGCTTCTCTTTCCTCCATCTCCCTCCTTCTCACCCACTCCCTCCACTCCATCTCCCTCTTCATTTCCTCCTGTCGCTGTTTCCTCTCCCTCTCTCTCTCAGCCTGGAGTTGTTCATTCATTTTGTTCATCTCTTTTTCATATTTTTCCTGTAGTTTCCTCTCCAGTTGCTCTTTCTCTTTGCGTATTTGCTCTTCTTTCTCTTTCAGGATGCGTTGTATCTCCTCTTCGGCTGCCCTCTCTGCCTCTTGGAACATTTTGTTTGTGTAGTAGCGTCCTCCGTTCCTCTGGACTACATTTCTGATCTTCTGGAGCAGCTCAGTGACCTGAGAGCGATCCTTCACCTTATTATTGAAAACATGGTATTGGCCATTACATCTGTCCACAAGTTCCTGCAGGTCTGAGCAACCCTCCAAGAAGTCCTCAATAGTGTCTTCAAGAAGGTCACCATGAGTAAAGAGGACCATGCTGTATCTGTCTGCAGCCTGGCCAAAGATTTCTTGAATTTTCTGCACGGTCTGCTTTTCCTCTAAAGTGTATCTGCCCAGCATGATGACCACCAGGAACACATGGGGTCCAGGAGCAGCATAAGCGATGCACTGGGTCACATCTTTAGTGGTTTTATCCATGCCAAACCTGGTGTCAAACAGGCCCGGGGTGTCGATAACAGCAACCTTTTGCCCGTCCACTGTAGCTTTGCCCTTGGAACAGTCTACAGTCATAGACGTTGCACTGAACTTTGATTCAAAGCACTGTCGTCCCAGAATGGTGTTTCCACTGGCACTCTTCCCAATCCCAGTCTTCCCCACCATCACTATCCTCAGCTCCTCATCATTGTTTCTGCTGCTTCCTGTGTAGAAGAACGAGTGACACTGAATAAGAATCTACATCAAGTTGTACACACATTGTTCTCAGAGCAACTTGTACAGATATAAAAGAAAATAAGCATCCATTCTGCTGCTTTGACAGAGCCAAACAGTTACATTTGTTGAGGTTCTTGCAGACTTTCATTTGAGACAAATAAATGTTCTCATCCGGCTTTCTCTTCGTGATCTAATGTGGCTTCCATATACTGTATAATGTCAGTTCTGCACTTACAGGAAAAGGCAGCAGGGCTTTTAAACTACTCCCTCTGTCGGCTGAAAGTGGAACTGCAAGGTGGAAACCTGTCCACTTATCCACACTGACACATTTATTTAAGGGGTCTAAGATTTTAACAATAAACATTTTTCTTGATAAAATCAAAATGTAAATAATAAAACGGTGTGTCAGTCACATCACTTAATACATCAAAGACAAGATTCAACTGAACCTCCCTCCCAACAGTACAACAAAAACAGAACAAATTAACTTCAGACTCACACTTACAACAAAAACTACATTTATCTGACTATCACTATAATTTATTTAAATTTTTTCTAGTTATCAACAAATCATGATTTGAAGGGAAAAGAACAGTGGCGGTGCATCAATAGAGGGCGCTAGGGCGCTGCCCCTCTTAAAATTTTGCCAGTATTCCATAATGTGTAATCAGGTTACAGTCTTGCTACTAAAGTCAGAAAAACTAGATCATGTATTAGCAGTTCTACCCAGTAAGTCTAATAAAGTATTAGTTTATAGGAGATACAGAGGAACAGCTCATGAAAGTAGATTCAGCAGTGAGTACTGCTATATCACCATACAAGCAATGTATTTTAAAACATGGATACAGGTTCTGACTTACTTAAGTGTCTGGCCATGTTTGGGTTAAAGAGTGGAGAAGATCCTGCAGCTGAAGTTCAGACGGTTCAGAGTGTGTCTCCTGCAGCTCTGGTAGAACGACCTTATATGCACTAAACCACGCCCACAAATAGAAAGTGAAACTAAAGCTTTTTATAGAGGTTTCAGTTGTGGAATTAGTTTTTAACTGTATAAGTACACGTGAGAATACATACCAAATACAATATACAGTCTTGAATAATTTTGAATGAGTATATGTTCGTAGTCTACAAAGAAAGCAAGAGACATTAGTTATTCTAGATGAATTCATCAATATAGTATTACTATATTAGCCTAAACATATCACACAAGCTTTGTCACATGACACATTCAGTTATTACTAGAGCTTTAGTGTAATATACATTTTTAAGAGTACTTTCAAATGTTTTGAACCTTGAGCCCTTTCAAAAACACATACACGACCTTAGGTTGAAAATACTGATAAAAAAGACAATCATTTAACAAATAATTTAATCTCGATGACCACGTTGAGAAAGTCCCTGTGTTACATGGACCTTAAACGCTGCTCTGCCCCTCCCTCCACCATTTACAAGAAATGGCAGCATTTCTTCAGAGCAGCACACAGCTCCCCCTCCCCTTCAGTAAACACAGGAAAAGGCAGCAGTTCTACTTGTCTTAGCTCTGCCTAACAAATGAAAATGGAGCTAGTGTTATTCTAGTGTACACTGTACATCTATTAATAGATGTACAGTGTACACTAGAATGTACAGTATAGTTATAGTGCCATGTTTCTGGAAACCTACGACTCTTGTGATTCCAGCTGTGCACTCCGTTTCAAGATCAGACCACCACAGCTACAAACTTTTGTCAGACAACAACAAACAAACTATAGCAAAAGCCAGGCAACTCACCGATGACGCCTCATATTGATCAGAATCAGAATCAGAATCAGCTTTAATGGCCATGTACATTTTCACATACATGGAATTTGACTCCGGTTTCACTGGCTCTCGTACTTTTTTCCACACACAATATACAAGATAAATATAAAAATATAAAAAGGACATTAAAGACAGTAGTAAAACAACAAAAAAGTGCAGATGAAGAGTCTGTTTAACTGTTCATCAGAGTGACGGCCAGTGGGAAGAAGCTGTTTCTGTGTCTGGTGGTTTTGGCGTACAGTGCTCTGTAGCGCCTTCCAGAGGGGAGGAGTTGGAACAGCTTGTGTCCAGGGTGTGAGGGGTCTGTGGTGATCTTTACAGCCCGCTTCCAGACTCTGGCGGTGTGCAAGTCCAGGATGGAGGGCAGGCTGGAACCAATGGTTCTCTCTGCAGACCTGACGATCCGTTGGAGTCTGACTCTGTCCTGTTTGGTGGCCGATCCAAACCACACAGTGATGGAGGAGCAGAGGACAGACTGGATGATGGCGGTGTAGAACAGGATCAGCAGCTCCTGAGGCAGGTTGAATTTCCTGAGCTGGCGCAGGAAGTACAGCCTCTGCTGGGCCTTTTTCCGGATGGTGTTGATGTTGGCAGTCCACTTCAGGTCCCGGGAGATTGTGGATCCTAGAAACTTGAAGGTCTCCACCGCAGAAACAGCGCTGTTGTGTATTGTGAGGGGGGGTAGTGTTGGGGGGCTCCTCCTGAAGTCCACTGTCATCTCTACAGTTTTGGCCTTGTTCAGCTCCAGGTGGTTCTGACCACACCAGAGAACCAGCTGTTCAACCTCCCGTCTGTACGCAGACTCGTCCCCGTCGCTGATGAGGCCGATGACCGTTGTGTCGTCTGCGAACTTCAGGAGTTTAACAGATGGGTCCCCTGAGGTGCAGTCGTTGGTGTAGAGGGAGAAGAGCAGTGGGGAGAGCACACATCCCTGGGGGGCGCCAGTGCTTATAGTCCGGGTGCTGGATATGATTTTTCCCAGCCTCACCTGCTGCGTCCTGTCTGTCAGGAAGTTTGTGATCCACCGGCAGGTGGGGGCTGGCACGGTGAGCTGGGAGAGTTTGGGTTGAAGAACCTCCGGGATGATCGTGTTAAATGCAGAGCTGAAGTCCACAAACAGAACCCTTGCATATCTCCCTGAGGACGCAGCCTCACCTGCTGCGTCCTGTCTGTCAGGAAGTTTGTGATCCACCGGCAGGTGGGGGCTGGCACGGTGAGCTGGGAGAGTTTGGGTTGAAGAACCTCCGGGATGATCGTGTTAAATGCAGAGCTGAAGTCCACAAACAGAACCCTTGCATATCTCCCTGGGGAGTCGAGGTGTTGCAGAATATGGTGCAGTCCCATATTAACTGCATCATCCACCGACCTGTTTGCACGGTAGGCAAACTGCATGGGGTCCAGCAGGGGCCCTGTGATGTCCTTCAGATGGGTCAACACCAGCCTCTCAAAGGACTTCATGACCACAGACGTCAGGGCGACGGGTCTGTAGTCATTTAATCCTGTGATGGAGGATTTCTTGGGGACCGGGATGATCAAGGAGCGCTTGAAGCAGGAAGGGACTTCACACAGCTCCAGTGATCGGTTGAAGATCTCCGTGAAGATGGGGGCCAGCTGGTCAGCACAGACTTTCAGGCAGGAGGGGGACACACCGTCTGGGCCCGGAGCCTTCCTGATCTTTTGTCTCTGAAAGAGCCGACTCACATCCCCTTCGCAGATCCTCAGTGCCGGTAGGGGGTTGGATGGGAGAGGTGAGGCAGAGAGTGGAGGTGATTGTTCGATGATGGAGCAGTTGGGCGGGGTGGAAGTGGGCTTGTCAAACCTACAATAGAACACATTCAGGTCGTCAGCCAGTCGGTGATTGTCCTCAGTGGGGGGAGATGGTCTCTTGTAGTTCCATAACATTCCAACAAAAACGGCGTTGTTATGTCGTAAAGGTCCAATTTTATAAAAAAACACATCCATAAATATCCACAAACTGGCGTTGCATCATTTCATATCAGGTGGAAGATATGAAACGATATATGTTTTGTTTTTAGAAGAAAAGCAAGTTTGCATGAGAGCGTAGTGGAAAACGGCGCATCAAAATGACCGCTGAAACCTAACATTTCTAATGAAACGTCACTTGAACCAATAGGCGCTTCATGTCCTGACTGACAGGCTACATTACCAAACCAGAAGCTACGTTGAAGAACAGGCTCAGCCTCTTTTTCCTTACGTGGATCAAGCCTGTCACATCATACGGCTCAGATGACAGACGTTTTTGTACAACCAATGAAATTGCCTAAAAAAACGGGTCTAGACAAGCGGGGGTGGCGATTAATCCAAACAGCCTTCAGTTTGATGAGATTTCTGCTGACTGAGACTCAGTTTGTCATTGCATTAGCATGAAAATGCATTTATTCTTCATTTTCTCTGTCAGCAATACTGGTAGTAAATATGAATAGTACCTCTATAAGTTTGCAAGACTATAAGCCTTTTTAATGGGTATATAGTGTGTGTGTGTGTGTGTGTGTGTGTATATCATGAATATTTTCAGTCTCAAAATGGATAAATGCCTTGACATTTCATTAGAAAAACATGTGTAAAATATTAATTTTCTGTGATATTGTTATCTGCTTTTTTACTTAGACTAGATACGGCTTCAGGCTATTGTTCCATTGTGTTTTCCAGTTCATAAGTCCCATTTATAGTCATCTACAGGCATCTATTTGCAAAGAAATGTTCAGGCGGAAATAAAAACCTTATACTTTAGTGTGTTCAAACTTGTATAACTCAGTGTCAGCAGCACTTAAAGTGATTCTGACTATTGAGGGGAAAAAAGCTTCAGAGTGTTACCTTTCAAAAGAGACCAAGACCATGCATTTACTCCAAATAGTACAGCTTCCAATTTACTTTGGGTATACCTGGATAGGCGTTTTTCTGCAAATTTTACAGGAACTCTAATGCCGTGTTCACACCGGACGCGGCGCGAATTATCGCGCCGCGTTCACCGCGGAAGTTTAGTCGCGCGAGTGAAACGAGGGTGTTCACACCAAACTCGCGCCGCGAAAGGGGCGTGGCTTATCTCAGTCACTTGTCTCTGGTGAAAGGAGCTTTCATTTCCGCTATCGACCATGGAATAAATAACCACTAGTTTTGCTTTATACTTGTTGTGTAAACTCCACATGTGTCGGAACATCAAACTCCATGGTGTCTGGGTTCATAATATTATCCGTAGTCCCACAACAGTGTCTGAATGACGGCCGCTGCCAGCGCTGGTTCAGGCGAAGCAGCAGCAGTTTCATTCGGGACCGGCAAGACGGCGGTGATGATGGGCGGAGCTTCTCAACGCTGATTCTCAACGCTGATTGGCTGCCGCAACTTTGCGTCACGCGAATTCTCCGCTGGAGTTGGGAGAATTGAACTCACGCGAATTCGCGGCGCGTCCTTCGCTCTGTTCGCCCCTCGTCAAACGCTCTGTTCGCGCCGCCTCAAACGCGTCTATCGCGCCGCCCCGCGAAAAAATCGCCGATTCGCGGGGCGGCGCGTCTGTGGATTGACTTTGCATGTAATCTGGTCGCGCCGCAAATTCGCGCCGCGTCCGGTGTGAACACGGCATAAGAGGTTAAGTTAACGCGTTGAAGTCGTTTATTAAATTCTTTCCCCGTATTATTTTCCTAGAAAGATTTATTGAACTACTCCTGGTAGATGAGTCGGTCTGTAATCAAATTCTACCAGCATAGTTTTTTTATTATTTTGGTTAATTCTCAGTCCTCTCCTAACGGATCTGTCAGTCGACTGGTGGTGGCCAAGAAATAACTCTTTACAACAAAGTGCAGATTGTAAACTTTTATTTTATTAGAGGAAAAAAAACAATGAAATGATGCCACAGAAAACTGTTAAATAACAATCCTTTTCCTCGAGCCGGCCTGAGGTTGCGTCTCCCGGTAGATGAGTCTGCAGTCAGGATGCCTGAAGGGTCCTTCTTCCACCAGGCTGGTCATCAGGACCCTGGATGTTCTCCTGAGGACAAACTGAACCAGCAAGCAGAGTGCTGGGACATATTATATCTTCATCATTGAGTTAATTTTGACCAGCCAATCTATCGAAGGACAGGCAGTAGCTCATCCATGGAGCCACAGAAGACGTCATGAGGTACTGTTGCTTATATGAGGTTTTGTCCTTTTTTTTTCCTAAAAGGTTTTCATCCTAGTATAAACAGCTATACTCAACTACAAGGTTTTATCCAGAAATAAAGCATTGTTACTCTAGACAATAAGAGTTTTCAAAACCCTTGAATCCAGGGGTTTCGGTAGATGTGATGATATATTCTAAAACGTTTTTCTTTTAATCAAATTGTTATACTTAGTATAAAAATGAGGGAAATGTTAGAAGAAAAACTTATTTACTCCTGATCAAGTACTGTTTTTCATGGTACCTTCTGAAATCATTAGCAAGGTACATTAGTTAGTCATATTCTTCATGAAGCCAGTGACGTCTGATTGAACTCTCGCATACATTTCCTCGTCTGGTCATCTGATAGTCAGGAGACTGAAGTATCAGTAAGTCTCTTGTTTAAGAACAGTATGATTGCAGCCTTGTGACTTTGGCCCTGACCAGCCAATCTATCGAAGGACAGGCAGTAGCTCATCCATGGAGCCACAGAAGACGTCATGAGGCCCTCTGTCTATTTGATAACATATGTATTTAAGAAGGTAGACTGCTCTCATTCGGGAAGCAGTTGGGGATACACGATTGACTTTTCATGTTGTGTAATTCTGTAACTGTTTCTCTTTGCAAAGAATAAATGTTCTGATTAATTATTTTAACTCAAGGTGTCGGGTGAATTTTTCTATCATCTATCTATCTATCGCTCTCTCTAAGCGTGTTGTGTTTCAGGGGATTTGTTTCTAATAATAATTTTCATTTTTAAACTCACTTTTCTTTCAGAAGAAACTGAGTGCCACAAAGCCAATATATAGTAAAAACAGTTAAAACATGGTTAAAGTAACCCCTAATAAAAAAAAAGTAAAAAAAAAAAGACAAATAAATAGCTGACAATGAACTAACGCAAGGTAAAAAATGCCTTCCTGAATAAAAAGGTTTTTAGGCCAGTCTTAAAAGAGTTCAGTGTCTGAGTTCCCCTTAGGTGGTCAGGGAGACTGTTCCAGAGGTGTGGCGCTGCCGAGCAAAAGGCCCATGGTGTGGAGCTTGGTGTTGGGGACCCGGAGGAGCGAGCGGCCTGTAGATCTGAGGGTGCGGATGGAGGTTTGGGGAGTAATGAGTTCTTGTAGGTAGGGAGGTGCATGTCCATTTATGGGTGAGTAGTAGGACTTTGTAGTCAATCCGGAATGAGACAGGGAGCCAGTGTAGTGAGTGCAGAATGGGTGTTATGTGGTCATATTTGCGGACTCTCTTCAGGCTCCTTGCAGTGATCCCAGTGAACAGTGAATTGCAGTAGTCCAGTCTTGAGGAGATAAAGGCATGGATGAGTTTCTCTGCATCTGACAGGGTTAAAGTGGGAAGCACTGTCATGGAGTATGGAGATTTGCATTTGAAGGCCAGGCATTCCAGAGGAAAGATCATGCATTGGCAGAGGAGACAGTTTTAGTTGCATGTCAGCCCGGTGCATGATGGCTAGTCCACCACCACGACCAAAGCTGCGGGCTTTCTCCATGTAGTTATAGCCAGGGGGACATGCTTCATTAAGCACGGAGTAGTCCCCTACGATGACTCCTAGGTTGGTTTTGTTTCCTGATTCCACGTTGAAACCGTGGTACGAACCTCTATGGATGTAGCGAGGTCTGTTTTTCAGAATCCCACACTCTTGACAGCGGGCTATAAACCCCTTGTCGGATGGAACCATGAAGCTGCGCAAACGTAGCTGCGGGGCGGTGTAGGAAATCATTGCCAGCACCGATGTCAAAAATGGAACACCAAACAAGCTGCGCCGTTTGGCAACGACCACACACCGGCCAACCCCAGCTCCAGCCGGGGCAACGCCACCCCTCCCAGATGCCAACAGTTCAAAAAGCACACCAATAGTCATCACAGAACAGGGATCCAGTAGAGTAGGCTCTCAGTTTCACTGATTAATCCAGTGGTTCTCAAACTGTGCGGCGCGACCCTCTAGTGGGGCGCGGAGGTATTACAGGTGGGGCGCAGGGGGGGAGATGCAGATTCTTAAAAAAACAAAAAACAAATTACATTTTTTTTAAATAATCCTTTAGTAATCCCACAGTGGGGGAATTATTCTCTGCATTTGACCCATCCTTAGTAATTAAGGAGCAGTGTGCTGATGTGAAGCTCTGGAGCTTCAGTGTCTTGCTCAAGGACACTTCAACATGAAACTATGGAGAACAGGATGAACCGCTACCTTGTGGTTTCAGGAGGAACACTCTCTCCATGAACATGATAACTTTACATAGTACAAAGTAACACGAACATAAAACGTCATTAATAAATACATGGAGAAATGCCTGTACTTTCATGGAAATGTTTACGTTACTCCGTTAACAGGTTACTCTTATGCATGCGTGACTCGCCGATTCTTGGCGTTTTGCTAAAAACCTCCGTCAGGTCGGCTGTTCTGCTGTTGCGTCTCTCAAAACAGAATATAGATCTTAGCTCAACATTGAGCATGAATTGAGAACCGTATCAAATCTACAACCCCGTTTTAAAAACATTTGTAGAGGAAAGCAGTTCACTGCAGCCACTGATACAACGTGACGCTCACATCTCACTCATTCTGTTTTGCACAGGTTGAACGTTATTGTTATTATCTTGAAAAGACATTTAGTGCTAAACAGGTTATTTGCAGCCACAATAAGTATTTTTTTTGCCAAATATTAGTTATTTTTTGCACAGATAGAACTTAATTTGCAATGTTAGTTTTTGTCTGATGGAGTGATATGGTTTACTTGAAAGGGATTGTAATTTTCTTTATTCTATTATTTGAAAAAACACAGATGGAGGGGTCACAAAGTTGGACAATTTTTGGACCATTTTGTTACAATGTTGTTGAGTGGGTGGGGCCTGAACATTTTGTATATTTTGGTTACAACATGATTATATAAACATTTTCCTTCCACAGGGTCCTTGAGATCCCTTGGTAATAGGGTCAGGTCCAGGAGATACCCACCATTAACTTTAGCTATGGTGACTCTCACCATAGCCTTAAGGCACTTGATGGCCAAATCAGAAAGGCCAAGTAGAGGCACATGCTTCTTTAGATTTGCATATTGGAGATGCAGGTGGCGGGCCTCGAACTGCGTCATATTCAGATAATGAATACGCGCAATGACGGCCTGCAATGTCTCGACTTCTTCGATGACTATGCCATTGATGTCAACGCGAGTGAGTTCTTCCCATCCTCCACATTGGTGGTGTGGACAGAGAGAGTATTATCCGAAGAAAGGAACTCATCGAGATTGTCAAAACTGCCAAAATACTCATTCAGCATTTCTGCATTGTCCTCTGCTACTTCAAGCAGTGAAGCCATGCTGAAATAGTGGCGCACACACAGAAAAAATTAATCTAAAAGAAGTGAGAGTAATGGTGGAGAGAGTTGGGAGTGGTGGGGAGAAATGGTTGAGAGTTGGGAGTGGTGGGGAGTAATGGTGGGGAGTGAGAGCCAAAATGGTCGCGAAATGAATCAAAATGGTCGCACAAAAGGGCGGAGTTAAATCTGTGTATAATATTATTATTATTATTATTTATTTATTTTATTTAGGTTTTTCTCTTCAAGAACGATTGCTATCGGGTACGTACATTTCGATTGATTCGATAAAATTATTCGTCAGCCAAGCAATAAGCATAAATGTACAGTTACATTTCAATAAGGGAGCAAGCAGTGTGCTTGGGGTTAGGGGTGGGAAGCATTTGCTGCTGAAGAGCAACAAACACCTCCTTGTGCATTCCTCTTCCTGGCCCCCAGCCCAGGGCAGCAGGTCCTCGCCCCGAACAAGTCGCAATGACCCTTGAAAGAACATAAATATGTTTCATGAATTATAATACCAATATCAACTGTTATCTTTAAACCTGTATGACATTGTTATGGAAAGTGGTGGCCTCTATTTGAGGGCCTAACCCAATATATCGCACTCTTGTGGGACAGAACACTGCAAGCCTAGCTGCCAACAGAACCGGGGAAGAAGATGAGAACAAGAAAGAAGATAAAGACGATAAAAAAGTCTTAATTCCATTTTCAGTATAATGGTTTCTGTAAGTACAAATGTACATATATAGTGTGCATATATAGAAAGGTTTATTGCAAATATTTATTCAGACCCATATTTCTAAACACTTACCGATGCCAAACAGACCACCAGGGGTCGCTCGCACACACAATTGATACCTAAGGGGAAGGACTGAAGGGAGGACAAATATAAATGTATACACAATCATTTATCCACTAAAATGACATAAGGATATGTACAAACAGTATGTCCAGGAGGTGAAAAAAAATACACGGCAGGAAACTAAAGGTTAGAGAGAAGTGGGAGGTACCACACAAAGTTAAAACAATCACACACAGTATTAATCAGGATAACTGAGTGTCCTAAGAAGATGTGTCATTCCTCGCACTCAAATGGAGGCGAAAGGTTTAGAAAGGGCTAGGCCGTACCTGCAGTTTATCACCGGGTTGTTACCCCACCATGCTGCTGTGAGGCCTCCTGTCGGAGACAGCCAGAGGTCTCGTAGGTCCACGTCCCGGTAGACCCGCCTTGGCGTCGGTGGTGGTTCTGGTGGGCTCCCTGTGACGTCGCCTCACCCATCTGGTTGTCCATTTCTCCGTCGCCAGCTCCACCCGTCGTGTTGAAATTGTGTATTGTTTATTGGATGCCTGGTAGAGCCTCCGGAAGAATTCAGCCAAACACTGTCTCTCGTTCTGATAGTTTATTTACCCTGGTCACAAGAAAGTAAGCAAGCGCTGCGATTGCATAATCAGGAGTGATCCGACCAGCCCTCAGGCTGGGTTGGGAGCACTCATTTTACACAGAAGACATCACATTTTTATCTCATAGTTCAAACGTCTGGATGTCATTTATTATTGATAGAAAAATTCCCACGACACCTTGAGGTAAAATCATTGATCAGGACATTTATTCTTCGAAGAAGGAACAGAGTCAGAATCACAACATGATATGTCAATTGCGTATCCTGGACTGCTCAATGAATGAGCAGAGAGTTACCACTTAAATACATTAATGACACAATCACAGAAGCTCTCATGACGTCTTTAGATTCGCTTGCATCGGCATGGTCATATGATAACAAGGAGCACCACGTTCTTCAAACAGAGACATGTAGGCATCCCCAGTCTCAAGACTCTATCAGAAGGTCATACGTATGTTTAAACAGGAGAGTAGGTCAAATGTGAAGCCACAAGCCTTTACACAGTCCATGATTAATAATATAACTGTGAAACAGTCGTTGATTAAGAGTAAATACGTTTTTCTTCTAACATTTCCCTCATTTGTATACTAAGTATAACAATTTCATTAAAAGAAAAACGTTTTAGAATATATCATCACATTTACCAAAACCCCTGGATTCAGGGGTTTAAAAAAATCTTATTATCTAGAGCAGTGGTCCCCAAACTAAGGCCCACACATTTGGCCCGGCCCCTGAACAATACCAGAGACGCATTATGATTTTTTTTCAGTCTGGCCACGCAAATCCTAGACTAGCCCCTGTCAAATAGAACGGAATAATGGCGAAAAGGTTAGGTAAGAGAAAAATTGATTCAGAATGCAGGGTATTTAACCTGCAGTGGTCAAACGATTTTTTTTTTTTTTCAATGCAAAGAAAAGGCTGTTTGTCTCATCTGTCAAGAGGCAGTGGCGGTATCAAAAGAATACAATCTGCGCCGACACTATGAATCCCGTCACAAAGACAAGTATGATAACTTGCAAGGCCAAATGCGAGCAGACAAACTCTCAAAGCTAAAAAGTGGACTGTTAGCTCAGCAGAATACATTTGTACGCCAAGCTCAGCTGAACCAGTCATCCGTTCGGGCCAGCTTTCGGGTTGCTCAACTGATAGCAAGCAGCGGTAAACCTTTCACTGATGGAGAGTTTGTCAAGAAATGTTTGAATGCTGTCACGGAAGAGGTGTGTCCCGAGAAGAAAGATGTCTTTAATGCCGTGAGTCTGACAGCGGTGTCTACAAGCCTACTGGAACCTACAAAAGGAATTATAAGGAAGGAACACAAGAACTTTGAGGGACTGCTCATATGAGTCATTTGAGTAAGAGATTCTGCTCTGACAACTAAGCTAAACTTTTACCTGTTAAGATTGTGCACGGCACAACAGAAAGTTAATGTTCAATGGACTTTTTTTCTGTGAAGAACCCAGAGAGGGTTATTTGGTTATTATTTATTTCATAAATAGTGTTATTTATTTCCTGACTTTTTTCTGTGAATATCCCAGAGGGGTATTTGGTTATTATTTATTTCATAAATAGTGTTATTTATTTCATAAAGTGTTATTTATTTCCTGACTATTTTTTCTGTGAAGATCCCGGAAAGGGTTACTAATATTTGGTTATGTGTGGCTTTCTGGAAAACAATAAATGTTTACATGTAGGCACCCCTGCGATCGTCACACTTTTACAAACTGACCACGGCCCCTATCAGAGAAGGGAAAAGTTATGTGGCCCTCACAGGAAAACGTTTGGGGACCCCTGCTCTATACCATGTTGGGTGCCCTCTTCAGTAGAGTCTGGACACAGCGACTCATTACTCTTGATCAACTCGGGGAAAGTGGCTAATCTTTTCATGTTTATTCATAGTTTATCCTTCATGTGCTGTTTCTTCAAGATCTCAACAATGCTTTGTTAGTATATGGACTTCCTTTTATTTAAAAAAACAACTATCAATTGTAAACTGCATAGCTGTAGGGCTTGGGGATATTTTTTTAACTCTACTAGTCACAAAATGGTACCAATATGTGGCTATTAACCCTTCCATACTGTTCATATTTAATGCTTTTACAGTATGGTTTGGTTAAAATTTGACCCAAACCAAGAATTCCCCCTTAGTAAGTGTCTATACCAAATTTTAAACTACAGATCTATTAAGAATGTCTAATTCGCTCATTAAATGTCTCATTAATAAATGTATGATTAATCCTTAATAAAGGTTTCAGAGAGCAGGGAGTGTACTTTTAAAGTTTTACAACATCGCTTTTAGAAGAAAAAAAACAACTACTAATACACATTATCATGTACTGTTTTGCGTAATGCCGTGTTCACACCAAAAGAGTTGTGAATTTTCGCAACGCTTTTTCGCCTGACTTTACTCTCTCGACTTTATGTGGTTCGCTTTTTTCACAAACATTCGCTGGGGAAAGGGGCTGCGGCTTATCTCCGTGGCTTTACTCCGTGAAAACATTTACCATTTCCGCCATTCACCATTGAAATAACCACTAGTTCTGCTTTATACTTGTTGAGGAAGTCCCACACACGTGGGAACATCAGACGCCCCCGTGTCTGGGTTCATAATATTATCCGTAGTCACACACAGCTCCGACTCCTCCAGGACGAGCGTCTGAATGAAGCCGCTTCCAGCGCTCCTTCAGCGGACCCGCAGCAGTTTGATTCAGCGACAGCAGGACGACCTTATTATAAACCTACCTGAGCTGCCATTTCAGAGGGTGCCTGAAAATTTGGGTTGGCCGGGTGGGGGTTCATAACATTATACACTTTATTATAAAAGGAAAATGGTGCTTTTAGGGATTCTTGAAACTAATAACAAATAATCATTTTTAATAAACTGTAACTAAACTAACACCAGCAAATACTATATAAATAAAAATGATTTAAGTTGAAATATTCACAACTTTTCAGCATCAGGGGCAAGGTAAAAAAAAAAAAGCTTGTCAATTAACAATTGACCGAGGCAGCCAATCAAATCAAACAAGATTTATCACTGACTTCCTGTGTTTATGCCGGTAGGTGTGGTTGGAACAGACATCGATATTGGCAACTATATAATTTCCCCCCTCATCCTCATTCAACAACCAGAGCAACAGCAAGACCTTGATGTCTGCATTGAATCAGTTTTTTTCCCCCTGTTATTTAATATTGACCAAAGAGGGTCTTATTGTGCACTGTGCAGTGTGTTATTGATATCTGTTACCGTTACAAATATTGCAATATTCCTGTTTTTGGATATTAATAGCCATCGTTTTATGACTGCTAACATGCAGTATGCATTATGTTTGTTGAAGCCACGGTATACTTGTATTAGCACAGGAAAAAAGTGTTATTCTTGCTACTGTTCAACAATTAAGAATAAATTGTTTAAAATGTATTGCTTCTCAGTTATTATCGCAGTATTTATTTTGTAACAAAATACAGTAAATACTTTAATTACTTTGTTTGATTTCACAACTTCCGGACTCAAAAGCTTGAGTAAAGGGTCAGGTAAACCCAAAGTCAAGGCTGTTTGTAGGGCTAGCTGCAGTTCAGTGAAAGCTTGTTCTGCTTCAGGAGTCCAGGTCAGTTTGTCATGTGAGGAGAGGCCTTTACCATGGATTAGGGCACTAAGGTGAGTCTCCAGATGAGCATAGAGTTCCAAAGGTGTAACCTGTTGCTGCACAAATTGTAACTTGGAGAGGCTGGCTTTATGTACTTCAGCAGCTAGGTGTTTTAAAAAGGTCCCTGTCTCTGCCTCACACTGTTTCTGTGTGGGGGAGGCAAATAGAAGGTAATTAACATATTACCCCATGTGGTGTCTTGAACACAAGAGGCTCTCTGATATCTTTAAGGGCCTCTAGAGCAGTGGTTCTCAACTGGTCTGGCTCCGGGACCCACCATCATCCCTGAATGACAAGGCGCGAACCAAATTGAGGAACATTCTCAACTTTATTTAATGAAAAGATGGTGCAGTTTGAACCTGAGATAGTACAGGTTCAAACTGTTTTTGTGTGTATGCCAACACAAAAACAAGTTTACTGATAAACCAAAACGAGCAGCTGGTGGCGATGCTAGAGAGGGAACTATTCCCTTCACACTCAATTAGCTGCAATTTAATAAAAAAACTAAAAGTGCATCTTCAGGACACGAGGTATTACAACATATATAACTATTCAGAATCTTCAGCCATTTTTAAACAGACTCAACAGCTTTCATGCACAAACAAAAAAGTCCAACAACTAAGTAGTTTCAAAAAGACTCAAATGACCTAACTTTAACTGAGAATACACACTCACTGAATCTATGACAAACACTTTATTAGAGAAAAAGTCACTGTCTTGAGGAGCAGCTTTTCCACATTCAAAATAAATTAAACAAAAAGTGCAACTTTTCTGGTGATTACCTGATCAGTAGGTAAATACTGAAAAACATTGTGCTTTACAGAAAATTATAATACGGGTAGATCAAATCAAGCATTCTGATTGGTTGAGAGTGAGTCACGGGGTGTAGTTTATTCAGCCATAAAGTACTGTACAGCCTGTTTACATTTAGAGCGTTCCATATCAGTGCGCACTTAAAATAACAGGTAGATTTAAATTGCGCGACCGTTAGTTGTCATTTCAAGCTTGACAGTTACCAAACATGTTTGGTGTAAACTTTGATATTGTCACGTCCGCAGTAACGACTCGCAGACGTTGGTTTCCTTAACTTGCAGGTTTATTGCTTGCACAGTATTGCAACGGGGCTCTTCGCTGACAGTAAGTTAGCTCAAACGGAACAGCTAACAAGCTCACGTAGCATCCCCCACACTAGCATAACGAACGACAACACACACGTCACTTCCTCCCTAACCTAAAGATGAGGAATGAAAAGGGTTTGATCACAAAATCCTGATAATTTCCAGTGAGAGATAATTACGTCGGTAATTTCCCGACGCGAGGCAAGTTCTCTAAACATCATGGAAGAGAAGAATGACGGAGAAAAGACGGACAGAAGCAGCGAGAGCACTTCTTTACATCGGTGGCTGAGCGTCATCCTCCACCCTGCTTTCAACCGGGCTGGTCAGTAAATCTGAGATTTACTGACCAGCTCGTCCGTTTTATAGTCCCGTATGTGCGTCCCGTGCGTCCCGGGACTATTTTCTCTGCCGCTGAAATGCGATACACAACCGGCCCTCCGCTGCGCGTCGGGCCTAACAACTCCCTTGAACAGTACATTATTGCACGACACAGTACTGCCTCTCGTACCTTATTGCTTAATTAAGCAGCACTCAATTCAACCTGAGGTGTAACACTGACAGACTTGAGTCTGGAGGAATTTCTAATGGGAGAACTGGGGATGTTTTTTGCTCTTGGCAAGAGTCTCAAAGTCTAGAGTTATAGTTGACAAGGCCAGTCTAAGGTCATGCTCAATGTCCAGTCTATTCCTGTGTTTAGTCTTCAGCTGAACCAGAGCTGAGAAGCCACACCCACAGAGATAAGTAGTGCTGAAGGGTGGCAGGGCTTTTACTGCTCGAGTAGCAAGGGAAGGATACTCGTGGATCACGCTGCTGCACCAGAACTGGGAGAGGCTTACCTCTGTGAATTTATTTTCAGCTTGGGGTCACATGACATCTCCACCAGCTGACTCTCTTCGTTGCTTGGCAACGTGACGCTTCTATGTCGATTCCAAACGGGTCACGTATCCAGTCGTCATCCCTCTGTTTCTCGGGAAACTAGTCATTAAACCGCTCCAGAAGTTTATTCGTCGTGATTGTTTTCTCCATTACATTCTTTCCTGCCGTGTGCAGCTGCTGTCCCTCATGACAGGCATTGGGGAACATGTCGAGTCGGCTTTTGGAAACATGACTTGCTCACATGGAGATCTTTTTTTTTAAAGCATCGATATTGTCATGCTGTTAAAAAATGTTGTTCCCTCTCCCCTGCATAGACAGATTTAATGTGTTTAATTGTTCAAATGCATCAGCGAGGTAAGCAACGTGTGCGAGCCACACACTGTCGCTAAACAGGTCTGCAAGAGGCGAATTGTTCTGGGCAAGAAAGGCTGCGATTTCAGCTTGTAGTTCATACAAATGTGACAAGACTATGTTTGTGCCCAGTCTTCCAGACTCGGATGACACTCGAAGGACACACAGGTTCCTTATACGTAGTCAGGCGGAGACGTGGTGCCAGTACAAATGAACAGTCTTTATTTTAATCACAATGTGTTCATTGATACCATTTTAAATACCCTATACAATATCATATACTAATACAATACACTAATAAAATACAATATACTAATAAAATATCATATACTATAAAAGAGTGTAGGGCTGGGACTGACCAAGGGAGGGGGAGCTGCACCGGTGAGGGTCCCGAAATAGAAAGAAAGCACCCCGATCACACGTGTCCGCTCACATCACACACACACACACACACGGCCACACGCGTGGGTCCTGGACCAGGGGTACCCTAAAACACACAACACACGTAGGGGGAACCCAACACCCGGAAGCACCACTCCCACCACCTCAGTCCCGCCGCACCTACAAACACACAGAAAAACAATTAATCCCAAGCTCCGGTTCTCCCACAAAGGAAACTCAACCAAATAAAACAAATAAGAAACAAAGGCAACGGGGAAACAAAAGAAAAAGAAACAAAAAGACAAATAAGGGACAAATGACAACCGAGAACAGGGGTAATCTATTTTAAACCTGCGATAAAAGGGCTCGCTAAACGAATTAGTTTATTGAACACCCGGATCTGATGGCCTTCCCCACACGAGGCGGGGCGCCGGGCTGGTTAAACTCCGCGGCCGACGCAGCAGGCCGACGCAGCCGAATCAGTCACCGGCAGGAAACCAGGTTGGTACACAAAACCACGGCGAGGTGCAAACTGGCCGTCGGCGAAATCCGCCGTAGGCAAAACAGCAGGTGCTTCTTAGTCGCGCCGGCTAGCGGCACACCCTTTGCGGCAGCGTTCCGCCCGAACTCAGCCAACCGTGCCCTATGATCCGGGAAGACATCCAATCAAATAATAATAATAATAATAATAATAAATCCCCAAACTACCTGACTGGGCACAAGGAAGGCACCTACCGCTCAGGCAAGGGTTCCGATCGGCGTCGGAAGGAGGCAAGACGCCATATGAGGAGGTCACAGCCAGCTATATAAAATCAGGCGGATTATGACTGTCACCACGAGACACTATAAAATCAAGAGTCACTTGGAACTCACCAACGGCGATCTATAGGTGCATCTCCTGTGCAGGAGGGGGGGACCCCACGAGCGTCCATGGCGGAAGTCTAGAACCAGAACACGCGCTTGACGTCAGTGAGGGGCCCGAGGGAATCCCCGTAGACTTTATGGGCTGCCCACGCACTGCGATTGGCCAGCGAGGCACTTTTGATTAAGGGGTGTGCCGCTGCCCCAGCCAACGACAAGAGCGGCCTTCTGCCACACATAGTAGTTTATATTCAGTAGGCTGTTTAAATTCTCCCCCATATCAGGATGGTTCGACCCCAACCTGGCACACACTGCTGAAAACATGGAAGGACAGTGCAAAACAAATTGAAACCAGAGCCCTTCGTAGCTGGCTTACTGAGTTAGCGGGCTTACTGAGTTAGCGGGCTAATTTTCAGGATAAGATGACGTAGGTCAGGCTTTTCGGTTTCTCGAAGCAAGTTTAGAAAAATCACCATAGCAACACAGCCGAAAACGTAAACCTGCTCCCGCGCAGGCTTACTGAAATTCACTGGGTAAGATGGCCACTCCCACCGGACAAAAATGGCAGCGCCCTTCCTCAGAGATCCCATTGATGAAGGAGCGATATTAATTAGATTAGCGTTTCATAGGGAGATAGTTCTTCGAGATCGGCAAGATCTGTTGTCACATCATGACTTCTTGTACGAGCGCAATCGACTCAGCCGACAAGGACCAATTTATTTACGAGAGCTCCTTGATCCGTATATTGTGAACGGCACACGGCGCAGCAGAGCGTTGACTGTCTCACAGACTCTATGCATTGCCTTGCGCTTTTTTGCGACTGGGACATTTTTGTACAGTGTGGGCGATGCGGAGAACGGGAAAACAATTGTATGCCGTGCTGTTTGTAAAGTTTATTTGGCACTTAAGAAATGTATGGATGTGTTCATTACATTCCCTGGCCACAACCGAGTAAATGCAATCAAAGAGGGATTTTATGGACTTTCAGGTAATTGAGTTATTCAATATTTCACCATTTAATGAAAATGCATTCCTATCATTCATTACGGAGCTTATAATTATGCAGAGTTTCCCAATGTCATTGGCGCAGTGGACTGCACGCAGATCCGTATCAAAAATCCCTCTGGCCCAAACTAGGGCGATTTCGTCAATTGAAAAGGCTTTCACAGCATTAATGTGCAGGTACTTATGACATCATTTTCCTCAAATTGCATTGCTATAAAAACAATCATGTCTTTGACAATACAGGTCATGGACCTTGCAATGGCCTATCCATCAGTGGCGGCCGGCCCATAGAGGGCAACGGGGCTTGGCCCCACCCACCTTGAGCCACCCAAAAAAAAAGAAGAAAGGAAAAATGTATTATAAAAATATTAATAAATTATATAAATTGTCAATATTTGTGTTTTTGAGCTATGGAATATACCCAGTAATATTTTTAAAATAGGATATCTGCGCCAAATATATGCTTGCTCATGCAGCTCTGAGCTGCTCGTGCACGTCCTCTCTGCTCCAGTAGTCTCTAATGCGAGTGCACGTCGTGGGGCTCAAGTGATTCTGCCCAAGGAAGATGGGTCTTCACTGATTAAAGAAATAAATGAATGACATACAATTCATCCAATCAGCGCTCTAAAAAAGACTTCCGGGAGGGCTATTCTCATCGAGCCCCAGGCTGCGCGTTCACGTGTCTCTGTCTCTTCGGGCAGACGAGGCACCACCATGATAACAACATGACAGCAGTAAGCAGGAGCCACTGGTCTAAACGCTAACTCAGTATAATCTCTCCTCCAACACCCGTTTGAGAGAAGACCTTTGGCTGAGAAACTACAGGTCCCAGATCAACCAGACCGGTGGAACGACCGGTTTAACGACCACTTTAAATATACTTTAAATAGTTCATATATTGTTCAATTTGAAGAAAAAAATCTGCCTTGGCAATAACAAAGTACGGTTTAGGCACCGGTATCGTTTTAAAAGTATCGTTTTAGCACCGGTATCGAAAAGAAGAAAAAAAGATGCCCATACCTACTTATAATATACTGAATTGTATTAATAAGATGTCCTTATTATGTCATAAATAAATGTTAAATATTTAACTGCAAAGTAGTGTAACGGACTGAGAGAAATGTTGTGTTGTGGGTATTGTGTTCGGGATGTCAGTGAACGGCTCATGAGCCGGTGGCGGGGGGGCGTGTCTGTGATTGGAGGACGAGTGATGTTGTTTTGTGTGTGGTGTTGTGTTACGAGCCGTTCGGAGCAGACTAGGACCCGGAGCGGTGGCGAAGCTTGTTGTGTTACTGTTGTGTTGGCGTAGGCTACGGCCCACAGTAGCCTGTTCTATGTTCCATGAATAAAAACCCTATAAGCCTTACGTCTCGTAGCTTCCCTGACCTTAGGGTCGTTACAGTAGTAATGCGTGATACCTTTTTTTGCATTGAATCATACTGGGATTAGATGGCTCTACCAAAAAAAATGTAGTCATGTTTCTGATTATCATCTTTTTAATCAACTATTTTGATAATAAAACATATCAAGTCAACACGAGTTGTGTGGTGTTTCATAAACTGTTGTCTGCATATTTTTATGATCAGATTATAATCTGCATATAGATAAACCTTAACAGCAAAAAGGGATATGAGACACACATATATGACACACATCGTTGTGGGATAGCGTATTCAGCATGTTTGAAACTGAACAAAGAGACAGTTTAGTAGCTTTGTACTCTGTGAAAAATACGTTGGTTTCACTTTCATATTCCTTCGTTCATTTCTATTCTAACCTCGTTAATAAAGTAATACTTTGAACCGGGTTGTTTATGTCGTTATGACACAACACTGTAAGAAGACGGTCGAAGTATCTAAGGTGCGCTTTTTGTAGTCCATCTTCAGAACATTGTAGTTTCACCGCTGGCTGCAGACTGACGTCACTAACATGCGTCTGCCGTCACGTCATAACTACGTCGCTTAGGGAAAGTGGAGTCGGATTTGCCAAAGTCCGCGGTTGTCTTCTCCTAACTCCTTATGAATTCCCCTTCCCATCTTTTCTTAACCCCGTGACATTTTCCACAGAGGTTAAGGAAAAGTGCTTCATGGTTTCATTCAGCCCCCCTCAGCTC
Organism: Myoxocephalus aenaeus; assembly: GCA_038501785.1. Classification (NCBI taxonomy): domain Eukaryota; kingdom Metazoa; phylum Chordata; class Actinopteri; order Perciformes; family Cottidae; genus Myoxocephalus; species Myoxocephalus aenaeus. The sequence continues at coordinate 1,873,452 of JBAMJR010000052.1, read as the reverse complement.
CAACCTCCTCCACCTCTTAGCCCATTTTTAGAGTTACATCAGGTTCATACTAGATGTGCTTTGTCAATTGTTGCGTGAGCAGAAGCCTGGCTGGAAGAAGAGATTCTGATCCTTTGCCGTTTTCTATCGAGCTACTCTCTGTCTCTCTCTCTCTCTCTCTCTGTGTGTGTGTGTGTGTGTGTGTGTGTGTGTGTGTGTGTGTGTGTGTGTCTGCCTGACCCATGTCTCTCTGATTTACAAATATGTGGAATAAGCAGGTAGTTTGAAAACTACAAGGCTATTAAGAATAAATGTAGTGGATGGATTTTTAAAACTTGATCATGTGGGGGCTTATAACTCCGGAGACCAGCAGGGAGAGAGTGGAGGGAAGACGGGAGCATGTGTGGGATGTACATTTTATCAGAACCAGATCATTTATATCATATATGATGTATCATTTATGTTGTTTATAGCAGTTTATCAGTGTTTCCAGACAGATTAGCTCATGGTAGGCTGAGAAAATAGATTATAAACCGAAAGGGCCGAAGACGACCGAGAGCAGGCCACGGAACATCTTTGTGAACAGCCTAATTACATAACAATATGATTAATATTTCTGCATAAAAGTTTAATCAGAGCTCACACTGAGCCGCAGAGGTGATTCGTGCACTTCCAATGCATCAAGCTAAAGTTGATGGGGTTTATTAAAAGACAGATTCATACCAGGACGGTATATTTCCACATAATTGCAATAATAGGAGTAAAATCATATAGAATATACATTTCTCCCTTTAGTTTTTTTGTTCTTATATATAAGCAGAACACAGAGAATGTTATTTACAGAGCAACTTTAAAACACACAAACAGTAAATGGTCCTGTACTTGTATAAATCATTTATAGTAGTCCATCCACTCAAAGCGCTTTAACGCTCATCATTCACCCATTCATACACTAATGGGAGGGGCTAAGGTTCTACCTGCCCATCAGGAGTAACTAACATTCATACACACATTCATTATGTTAAACATAATGATAATTGATGACAACATGGCACAGCTAAGGGAGACATTTGTATGTATGTGTAAAGAACTACTGTTTCATATAAAGTAGTGAGTCAAACTTTAGATGAAGACTTGGACCTTTGAACTCTTGGTTGAACAGTTAATTATGACTCTGAAAAAGGTTCTGGTGTTAATATCACATGTTTATTACTAAATCAGTTTAGCATATGAACACGTACAGCATTACATAATTTATGAAAAGAATGATATGACGACAAACTGTAAGGTTTATTCAAATGTTAATGATATAATATAAAATAATAATGAACATGTAATACTTTCAAACATTAACTGACTCACTGAATACCTCTTTAGGCCTTATTAAAAGTAAATCTTAAAACAAAAATCAATCATCATATCAAATATGTGAGTTTAATATGAAGCCCGACCACCCAATAATCCATAGCTCTACTTCAGCTAAATTACTTTCATTGTCATTAATCCTGGTAAATAAAAACAGGGAATAGATTATAGTTCTGTGGATGAAATCATTTTTATTTCATATATTCCTCAGTGGGAGCTTCTGGAGGCTTCTTCTGCATTTTAGATGCTTGAGACAATCAGAATTTAAACAAACGCTCAATTGCTCTTGCTAATTCTTTGATTCCTAAAAGCGCAGTCAAGCCACCCTTAACTACTAATTCACCAGCTTTTACCAGAAGATATAATGGATTAAACTTCTCAGCTTCCTCTCTGGCCTCTTCTTCATGCTTTGACTGCACCTGTTCTTTTCCTTCTCTCAGTTTTATTTGATGCTGTTCCTTCATTGTATTCATCATGTTTGCCATCTCCTTTTCTTTCTCCTCTTCCTCTCTCTTTCTCTCTGCTTCTCTCTCTTCCCTCTCCCTCTTTCTCTCCTCATTCATACACTCCCTCTCCCTCTTCATTTCCTCCTCTCTCTCTTCCTTCTCCCTCTCTCTCTCAGCCTGTAGTTGTTCATTCATTTTCTTCATCTCTTGTTCATATTCCTCCTGTAGTTTCCTCTCCACTTCGTCTTTCTCTTTGCGTATTTGCTCTTCTTTCTCTTTCAGGATGCGTTGTTTCTCTTCTTCGATTGCCCTCTCTGCCTCTTGGAACATCTCAGTAGTGTAGTGGCTTCCTCCGTTCCTCTGGACAACATTTCTGATCTTCTGGAGCAGCTCAGTGACCTGAGAGCGATCCTTCAGCTTATTATTGAAGACATGGCATTGGCCATTACATCTGTCCACAAGTTCCTGCAGGTCTGAGCAACCCTGCAAGAAGTCCTCAATAGTGCCTTCAAGAAGGTCACCATGAGTAAAGAGGACCATGCTGTATCTGTCTGCAGCCTGGCCAAAGATTTCTTGAATTCTCTGCACTGTCTGCTTTTCCTCTTCAGTGTATCTGCCCAGCCTGATGACCACGAGGAACACATGGGGTCCAGGAGCAGCGTAAGAGATGCACTGGGTCACATCTTTAGTTGTTTTATCCATGCCAAACCTGGTGTCAAACAGGCCCGGGGTGTCGATAACAGCAACTTTTTGCCCGTCCACTGTAATTTTGCCCTTGGAACAGTCTACAGTCATAGACTTTCCACCGAACTTTGATTCAAAGCACTGTCGTTCCAGGATGGTGTTTCCACTGGCACTCTTCCCCATCCCAGTCTTCCCCACCATCACTATCCTCAGCTCCTCGTCATTGTTTCTGCTGCTTCCTGTGTAGAAGAATGAGTGACACTGAATAAGAATCTACATCAGGTTGTTCTCAGAGCAACTTGTACAGATATAAAAGAAAAACATATATATAAATTAAAGCTGTGAGCGGGCCCTCGCTCCAGAACGTCGAGGGCTCCTGCGGGTCGCCGCCTTGCCAGCCGAGAACGTCTTCCTGGCGGCCGAACGTTCCCAGCTGAAAGAGCCGGCGACCCTTCGGCGCCCACATGGAATAAGCAAATTGCAAATTAGCTATTTTAATGACAATTTGTACAGTTTGAAATGAATGCAGAGATTGTTTTGTCGAATTCTGTTGAATTTTCCCATTAGAAGTACATTTGTCCTTTTTCTTCTGAACACAATGTGATATCAACAAACTTTTGATAACATTGAACCAATAATGATCCACAGAGAATCTTGTGAGAATCGGATCAGCGTTGAGGAGACGTTGACTGTTTTTCACAAAATTCAAAATGGCGGAAGATCTAAGTACTACTTATTTGTAGAGCAGACACAACCGGACATGTGTGCCAAATTTCAGGTAATTCGGTCAAAGGGTGAAAAATCTGTGGGCTTTCATAACTCAAGGGTTGTCAAAAACAGTCTTTGTTTTATGGGGCGCTATCTGACTTCCTGTACAGTTTAGAGCATGGTCCCAAGAGACTTTCTTTTCAGTATACATGTTACATATGCCTACCAAGTTTCATACATGTAGGTCTACCGTAGCGCTGGGGCTGCTTAATTGAATATTTGTAGGGGCCGTTGTCGAGCCGAATTGCCATTTTGAAGAATTAAAATCATATCAGGTAACTACATCTTTGCCTTTAAATGAGTGTGCCAAGTTTCAAGCATGCTTAGTCCCTCAAAAGCACCTTCGTTGTTGACCGCGAAGGATGGGTCGCCACGGCAAAGGCGTTACACGAAACATCAAAAGCTTTGGGGGCTGCCATCAGGAAAGTCTTATGTTTGTGTAGAAGTAATTTGATGCTAATCTGATTGACCTACTAAGAGAAGCAAGCCAAAGTATAGAAACGTTTACATCCTGTTACCATTAGGTGGCGCTATGACTAATTAAAACTTAGACTGAACATGTCTTCAGGCCTGGAGTCTCAAACATGTGAAATCTGAAAGGATCTAATCATGTGGAGTCGAGTTACATCGGTTTATTCATTCATGGGAAGGAACGATCTTCCGCGATGCTCCGTCTCAACGGCGTTCAACGAATCATTACAATCTTCACAGTGATGCATTATCAATGTCTTATGTCTCTTCTGACAAATTTTGAGAGGGATCTGAATAATCTGAGGAGGAGGCAGTGGTGTATAAAGTACCCAAAAGCCATACTTGAGTAAAAGTAAAGAGGCCTTACTGGAAAATGACTCAAGTTAAAGTAAAAGTCACCTATTAGAATAGTAATTGCGTAAAAGTCTTAAAGTATCTGATATTTTCTGTAATTAAATTAAAAGTATTTTTCTGATATTAAATGTACAAGTAAATGCTGTTAATAAAAAAGCAAAGGGTCTGAATTTTGAGAATTATGAAGTTTATTCTTTTAAGTGCTGTGGCCACCATGACCAGGAGTTGTGTTGAACATAATTGGGTTGTATGTGATCCATCCAGGAGCAACTATATAGATTGTATATAATGTATTGTACATAAGTATACTTTTGCATCTACTATGAATTTATCATCATAATTTTCCAAAAAGCAATATGACACTATGAAGGAGTTGTAAGTGCGTTTTATAAGTATGCTCATTCCGCACAGAAAGAATGAATGAATGAAAAAAAAAAAAATCAAGGCCGGAAAGATGTTTTATTTTGAAAATTGACTGGATACATCAGTCTGTGCGTAACCTCAGACGGAAAATCTTGACACATGTCAAGTTACCGCAAAAATGAAATTTAAAAGTCTCTTTCAACTCTGCTGGTGTTGTGGACCAAGGCAGATTATCCTGAGATCGCCAAAAAAGCTCTGAAAACCTGCTTCCATTTCAACATCCTGTCTTTGGGCAGCGGGTTATAAATTAAGGAGTAGACTGGACATAAGAACACACGCCGGGTGTCATTGTCTCCCGTCACCCCGAGATGGGACCCGATCCGTGAAAATATTGTTTTACACGTGGCGCAATAAAGGTTTGCGACCGCTGGACTAGAGGATGTAGAGGGCAGATGCATACTATTGTGATTCGCCAAACCTGCTTTCATTGTCATTAATCCTGGTAAATAAAAACAGGGAATAGATTATAGTTCTGTGGATGAAATCATTTTTATTTCATATATTCCTCAGTGGGAGGAATATATGAAATAAAAATGTACTGGTCAACTATTTATTTGTATTTAAATAATGAATTATGAATTGGTTCATGATGTTGGTCTCATGATTCATTTTTTTTCTAAAGATAGATTTGATTTTGTAGCGAATAACGAAGGTTTCAGGGGAAATGTATCGGAGTAAAAGTATCAGTTTTCTTTGCAAAATGTAGTGAAGTAAAAGTAAAAGTCAACAGAAATATAAATAGTGAAGTAGAGTACAGATATCCCAAAAAACGACTTAAGTACAGTAACAAAGAATTTCTACTTCGTTACTGTACAACATTCATTAACAACAACAATAACGATAACAACACACTCAACAACACACTGTCCGGTGTTTGTCCGAAATGGAGCGGAGCACAGCAGCACAGCATGCAGCGACGACGAAAAGGGCCTACCAACAACTAGCCTACAACAGAAATTAAGAAAACATTGCTTTGCATTACATGTTCGTTTGTTTTTCCAAGAAAGAACAAACACAACCAATAATTTAGCCTAGTCCATAGGGCCAGCAGGCTGGATAAAACCAGATAACTCGCCATTAGCGGAAGATGACGATTGGCCATCGAGTGAAATCTGCGTAGGACAGTGTCCCTCCATTCACTCCTGAACTTCTTTGTTAAGTCCTTATCGAAAGCTAGCATAATCAGGTTGGCCTTTCGTTTGTGGAGCATCAACTGTCTGTGATCAAAATTATTTTGCTCCTTTTTTCAGGAGAAATGTAACTTTCAAAATCTGGCAAGTATTTGCCATTATTATGTTATAAAGGTTTAAAACACTGTAAAAAGTAAAGAGACTTATTTGAATTTTCATCACATTTCACTTCTAAACAATTGAAAATGAACATGACCAAAGCTTTTGAGATTACAGAAATGAAATTTAACCTAATTTACATCTTCTCAAACTGTTTTGTTTGCATAGAGCATTCAGTGTCCATGTTATAGGCTTTTATGTGTCCATGTCCAGGCGTTTTAGAGATTTGTTTATCTCCCTGAAGCAGTTCCTGTCCAGCTGAAGACAGAACCCATTATTGCACTACTCACACATCCAGGCAGGCTTTTACAGGCAGATAGTACAGCGTTTCCTCCCCAAAATGGCCTTCTATCTGTCTTTTTCCCACTGTCCTTTGTGTTTGTGTGGACAGGAAAGTGGCCTTTAGTGGGGGGTTTAGGTGGGCCAGCAAGTGGCAGAACTCTCAGAAACTATACCCCAACATATTATTTCCAAAGAAAACACCAGTGAAAAGCCAGTCAGTGTCTCTCCCCTGCTCTCTGCTTCTGCTCTGCTCTGCTCTTTTCCACCCCTTCCCCCACAGACAAGCTTGCCGGCGTTTTTGTTGTTGTTTTTTTACCATTACCATGGACCGCAATGTGCCGCATGGCTACGATTTTTAGCGTTCAGAATCCGTTGGAATTACGTCAATGGCGTAATTCTGAGGAGTTACGTAATCTTAGTTTTGCATCCTGTTTGCATGTTACTTCCTGTCGCCGGCGACAGCTCCGTACCCATAACCGCGCAGTTGCGCTCTTTTTTTTACGTGTGATAAGTGACTGACAGACTAGTCCGTCCAGGGCGGGCCCAACCGAGTCCGAGGGCGGGCCCGGCACCCGCCCATAGCGCTGGGTCTAAGCCGATTACATAATGTACGGCCGAGTTAAAACAACTTCAATTTTCATGGAAAATTTTGCCGCTGCTCTGCGCTCACATAGTTCGATATAGTTTCGTTTTAAAATGCTTTGATAACTTTTCCCTGCAAAGGTCTCAACATCATATTCCCAGAATTAGAAATCAATCAGATGTAATCCCTATTATGAAAAAATGTGGGTACGTTAAGGGACACGATGTTGACATATGCTACAACTTTTGTGAGGATAGGCAAAGTGAGTTAGAAGTTATGTGTATTGACGTACCAAGCCACGCCCTTAAGAGGTTAATTGGTTCATATCTTCTAAACCAGGGGTCTCAAACTCAATTTGGCTTGGGGCCACCGCTGGTATTTTGATCTCATCGCAGGGCCACACAGAAAGCGCAATTATTTTGTTTACATTCATCACATATTTTCGTCATAAAAAAGGCAACCAGCAGTTTCTATACATTTTTATAATAGTTTTTAACAGTGCAAATATATTTAATTTTTTTAAATAATTTATTGAAACTGCACCGAACCAACAAATGCAATCCCTGAATACATTTGTACTTTATTCTATTTCTTGCCAGACACCTGGCAGCGCTTCTGTTCACACAGCTGAGCCACATTGACCCTGATCCAGGTCACAGTGGAAACCCTGATCCGAGATCACAGTAGAAACCCTGAGTACAGCTTCACGATAGGTATCACTAAGCCTGGACCTGTACTTGCATTTATTAAAGTTCATAGTCGAGAAAGGTTTCTCACAGATATGTGCTTCCAAAAAGGCACATTACCCGACTGATCACTTTTTTTCTGCTCAGGGAAGGATGGAGGCAATTCTCTCATATGGTCCAGTCATGTCTGGTTTTCCTTGTGCCTCTGAATTTAGCTTTTAGATCACTGTTGCAAGTCAATAAGTTCTATTTGCAACATACTCAGGACTGAGAAATAATTTCATACTACAGATCAAGCTTCATGGGGTGTGTGCACGTAAAACATTAATATTACAACAGTTTTTGTTTTACAAACAAAATAGTTACTATATATTTGAGTCAAAATATGTTCTATAGAAAAATAAACTATTTACAATGTTTACACAATGTGCATGTTTCAGTTTTGTTTTTTCAAGAACAGTTTTCAGAACAAGAACAACATATGTACTCTGTATCTATGTGTGTACTATGTACTCTGTATGTGTGTACTGTGTACTCTTTACCAGCGCATGGTCGTGTGTCGAGTAGCGCAGAGTAAAACTGAACAGCTGAGCGGAGCAGAGCTGCTATTTCTCTGTGGCCAGTGTTGATTGTGGCCACACTAACACTAAACTTTGTCAACTAGGGAGCCACAAAATATCGGCTTGCGGGCCGCAATTGGGCCGCGATATCAACAAAGTTGAAAATAGAGTTTGATCACATTGAACCAATAATGATCCACAGAAAGTTTTGTAAAAATCGGACCCAGCATTTAGGAGTAGTGGACAAAAAATAGTTTTTCACAAAATTCCAAATGGCGGAAAATCTAGGTAGGCACATTTTAATAGTACGGTTGACACTTTGTAGAGCAGTCCCACCTGGACATGTGTGCCACATTTCAGGTCAATCTGTCATACAACTATAGGGGGCGCTATCGAGCTATTTTTTCCCAGCTTTTCTCCGACACCCAAATGAGATTGGTATTTTCACGAGTCAGATAGGTGTGGAAATTTTGAAATATGTAGGTTTAGCCAAGCACCTCTTTTCCCCTCGCAATGACCGCAAATAATAAGAATAACAAATCATAAGAAACGATAGAATAACAATAGGTCCTCCGCTCTGACTACGTCAGTGCTCGGGCCCTAATAAGCATCCATTCTGCTGCTTTGACAGAGTCAAAAAGTTAAATTTGTTGAGGTTCCAATTTACAACTTTTCTTGCAAACTTTCATGAGACAAATAAATGTTCTCATCAGGCTTTCTCTTCGTGATCTAATCTGGCTTCCATATATAATGTTCAGTTCTGCACTTACAGGAAAAGGCAGCAGGGCTTTTAAACTACTCCCTCTGTCAGCTGAAAGTGGAACTGCACTCTGTCACTGACACATTTCTTTAAGGGTGTCTAAGATTTTAACAATAAACATTTTTCTTGATAAAATCAAAATGTTAAGAACAAAAACTACATTTATCTGACTATCACTATCATTTATTTAAAAAAGAAATTCTAGTTATCAACAAATCATGATTTGAAGGGAAAAAAAGTATTCCAGAATGTGTAATCAGGTTACAGTCTTGCTACTAATAATGTATTAGTTTATAGGAGGTACAGAGGAACAGCTCATGAAAGTAGATTCAGCAGTGAGTACTGCTATATCACCAAACAATCACTGTACTTTAAAACATGGATACAGGTTACGACTTACCTAAGTAACTGGCCATGTTTGGGTTAAAGAGTGGAGAAGATCCTGCAGCTGAAGTTCAGACGGTTCAGAGTGTGTCTCCTGCAGCTCTGGTAGAACGACCTTATATGCACTAAACCACGCCCACAAATAGAAAGTGAAACTAAAGCTTTCTATAGAGGTTTCGGTTGTGGAATTAGTTTTTAACTGTATAAGTACACGTGAGAATACATACCAAATACAATATACAGTCTTGAATAATTTTGAATGAGTATACGTACGTAGTCTAACAAAGAAAGCAAGAGACATTAGTTATTCTAGATGAATTCATCAATATAGTATTACTATTAGCTTAAACATATCACACAAGCTTTGTCACATGACACATTCAATTATTACTAGAGCTTTAGTGTAATATAAAAAAAATGTAAGAGTACTTTCAAATGTTTTGAACCTTGAGCCCTTTCAAAAACACGTACATGACCTCAGGTTGAAAATACTGATAAAAAAGACAATCATTTAACAAATCATTTAATCTCGATGACCACGTTGAGAAAGTCCCTGTGTTACATGGACCTTAAACACTGCTCTGCCCCTCCCTCCACCATTTACAAGAAATGGCAGCATTTCTTCAGAGCAGCACACAGCTCCCCCTCCCCTTCAGTAAACACAGGAAAAGGCAGCAGTTCTACTTGTCTTAGCTCTGCCTAACAAATGAAAATGGAGCTGCACGGGTAAACTTGTCCAGGAGTACAAACATGTTCTTGACCTTTTTAGGCTAGAGCTGTTATGCAGTTTGATTAACCACATTTTTATATATTAGATAAATTTACTACAATGCTTTCAAGATTTTACAAATGTCATATGTATATTTGTCTCAGATAAGTATTTTTACGTAAGCCACAAATCAATTATCAATCAGAGTAATTTTCCAAAGCAGAAACTATTTAGTAGTTAATGTGTCTCTCCACTGTATTTTATGGCAACACCTCTTTCAAGATTCAAGTGCTAATATGTTGTAACATTTAGTTACAACATAAACTACCCTTCACCTGCTAACCCCCTGACTCATTTCGTTGCAGCTTCTCCAGTTTTATTTTGTACCAAACATTTTCTGTTTGTTTGTTTTGTTCTGTTTGACTCTGCCCTATATAAAGCGTCTTTGAGTATTTAGAAAAGTGCTATATCAAATAAAAGTTGTATTATTATTAATGTGTCTCTCCACTGTATTTTATGGTAATGATTCTTTAGATTCAAGCGCTAATATGTTGTAACATTTGGGATATCAATCGGGACCAAAGGGGGTAACAACTCTGCGTTTGTAAAGACCTTAAAATAAATGACACTGTAAGTAAGTACTGTGCTTACATATTTACTTTCATTATGCACATGGCCAGCTGCTTTAAGAGAATGTCACATTATAGAGGATATTAGCTTTGTTTTAGTAACTCAGTTTTAAATCCATATGCAATTACTCTATATAATCACCTATATTTACCTACACAGAAGAGGCATGTCATTTGATAACGTGATGAAAGACTTGCCTCACAATTGTGTCTGTTATTAAATAAAGCTAAAATTAATTTAAAAAAAAATTTAAATTACACACCTGTAAAATAAAACATAAGTGATACATTTCTGAATGAATGAATGGATGAAATAAATGAGTTACTCTTATGAAAGTCAGGCATAATGCTCCGCATGGCAGCAAAAGAGTCTGCTGTTTATCCGACTTGAGCTGCTATATCCTCTCCCCCTGCAGAACTCCACACTTCACCCGCTGCTCTCCCCTCCCTCCACCATTTACAAGAAATGGCAGCAGACTGCAGGAAATGGTCCCCAACAGCTCCTCCTATGGACTGAAGCTGGAAACAAACACAACTGTTAACAGTGTTGTGTCCCGACTCAGAGCTGCTGAGTGTGACCAACTTGTGTTGTGTCATGTGATGATGACATATCATGAATTGGTCTTGACCTGAGTGGGGCTCAGCTTAACTCTTGTCTGACCCCCTTCAAAGGGGTAGAAGTCTCTCTAGATTCATGATGGCAGGACTTCTACACTGCAGGCTTATAAATGAGGGAGTAGCAGCACAGGAAGAAATAGATCTTAGTGGTATCTGCTTTTGTGACAGTAAATGTGGTTACAGAGCTGCTGGCAGCTGTGAATGAGGCTAGAAAAGTTCACAAGTCATATCTTAGAAAGAGGTCTAGAAAGTGGTATCAGGTCCTGGGACAGTAAAAACGGAAGGTGCTACAGAGCTAATGATTGCTAGGAATGACGGTAGACAAATTCTATGTGTACAGTAAAGTATCTGATTGGAGCACATTTTCTCCACACTTTTATGCGTTGAATCTGTAAAGCATGGCATGTACTATGTGCTTTGAACTTGGCTGTGTTTCAGCAACCAGGTTTCATTCAGCCCCCCTCAGCTCCAACCTCCTCCACCTGTTAGCCCATTTTTAGAGTTACATCAGGTTCATACTAGATGTACTTTGTCAATTGTTGCGTGAGCAGAAGCCTGGCTGTTCACAGCAGAAGGCCAAGAAGAGATTCTGATCCTTTGCTGTTTTCTATCGAGCTAATCTCTGTCTCTCTCTGTCTGTGTGCATGCATGTGTCTGTTTAGACGTACAAATATGTGGAATAAGTAGGTAATTTAAAAACCACAAGGCTATTAAGATTAAATGTAGTGGATGGATTTTGAAACTTGATCATGTGGGAGGGGAAGCAGGGGCTTATAACTCCGAAGACCAGCAGGGAGAGAGTGGAGGGAAGTCAGAAGCATGTGTGGGATGTACATTTTATCATTTATCAGAACCAGATCATTTATATCAGTGATTCTTAACCATAGGGCCGCGGCCCCCCATTGGGCCGCGAGCGCCACCTAGAGGGCCGCCAAAAACTTTCTGTTTTCACCTCGAGGCCGTGGGACCGCATAGGTTATCACTTGAAGACACCAGAGATATTACTGTTGTCCACGAGACGCTCAGTTACAATACAGCAATACACAATACAGCTTCCCACCACTTGGTGGCGATAATGTGTCAGTCAGTTGTGTAACAGGCTCCAATATGCCGAAGAAGAAACTCAGCCAGCCGCTAGCCTGTAGCGAAAGTTATAGAGAAGTATTTAAAACGAAAACATGAAGACTAAAGTGCTGATGAACACCCCCCAAACGTCCAAATGTTTGTGAAATATGATCCTGACTTCACGAAGTAGGGCTTTGTGAACGGAGGTAACGAGGCGGAGCCCTGAGCCCAGTGTGTGGAGTGAGGGCTAACACTAGCTAACGCTAGCCTCGCTAGCTAACGCAGCACTGAAGGCTTCACAGCTAAAGTGATATCTAGAGACCAAACATCCAACGCTCGTGGGAAAGCCGGTGGGATTTTTCCAGATAAAGGACAGTGTACTAGAGATGCAGAAAAGGTCTGTCTGTCACTGACAAGCAACTCCAAATGTGCTGTGAAAGCCAGCTGTCACTGATATGAAGAGCAACTTCTGGTTCTGCAAACATAAAGACGGCTGAAGCATATCATTCACATCATAAGGCTATATTTTAATGTGCACTTTATTTAAATGTTATTTACAGTTTATTTAATTTGAAAATTATTATTTTGAATTGTGTGCACACTTGTCTGCACACTAATAGTTGCCCAATAATTGTTGACACAGATATTCTCCTAAGAAAGTAAAAACCTGGGTCACGTGATACAGCGAAGCTAGGTAGACGCAGACCCACAGGCTCTTCATACAAATCCATTTAAAATTATTTTAAAACACCCAAACTTAGTCCGAACCTGGTCGGATAGCTTTATTACGGTCCGAAGAACCAGAAACAAGCAACTGAACTCTATTGATAAAACAACTCCCGAGAACAGCGACGAAGAAGTTCATGTAATGGCGGTGGCGGCATTCTTCAAGAGATACAAAACGGTAATCAAGCTCTCTCCAGTAAACTCGACGCTAAAACAGCAGAAATTAATCAATCTATTTCTGGACTAAAAGCAATGCTGGATACATTGAACACCCGCACAACCGAGGCGGAAAGCCGCATTAGCCAGCAGAGGACCAGCTGGTGGGCCTAGATTCTCGTGTCCAAAAACTAACTAAAGAAAATGACTTTTTATTGGAGAAAGTCGACCAGCTGGAAAACTACAGCCGACGCAACAATATACGTGTCGTTAACCTGAAGGAAAACTGCGAGGGAAACGACCTTGTGAACTTTCTTGCTAATTGGATCCCAGCCACTCTCGGACGAGAGCGTTTCACTGAGCCGCTGATCATAGAGCGAGCGCACCGAGCTTTTACGCACCGTCCACCTACAGACCAGAGACCGAGACATGTGTTGATACGCCTGCTTAAATCCCAAGACCGGGACAAAATCCTGCACATCGCCACACAGAGGTCCCGGAAGAACAACGGTCCCGTCTTGTACGAGGACAAGCCTGTATTGTTCTTTCCTGACCTGAGTGCCAGCTTGATGAAACGCAGAAAGGAGTTCGACCAAGTTAAGAGGGATCTTCGATCCAAGGACATCCCGTTTGCCCTGCTTCATCCTGCAACATTGAGGGTCACGCTTCCCGATGGAGGAAGGAAATTCTTCAAAACCCCAAAAGAAGCGGCGGCATTCCTGCGCGACTCCCCGGAGCGAACATGACGGACCAGGCGGACGGAACCAACAGGTGGATGAACCCAGACACGCAGCGGCAGCTCCGGAGCTGTCTATCATTAACACTGTCGTCACTATTGTTATGCCAAAGGTGTTGAGATATAAAATAAGTGATGGCAGCAATTCAAGTTTAAGTTGACTGCTGATGGATTGGTTTCATGTTAACCTGTTTGCATTCTTACAATTTCAGAAAAGGGTGTTTTCAGTTTGTTATAATTTCTTGTTACACCTAAAATGGATACTATACATATTGTAAAAATATTTCTTAGACAGAGCCTTGGGCTGGTTTATTTGTTTCTGAACCATGCCAGACATGTCATGCTTGACAAGTGCAAAGTGCACAACCCAGTTTGATAGATGGTGTCAACTGTTCAGGATTAGGCACTTGGGGGGAAGAGGGGTGGGTTAAGGGGTTTGTTTTCTTGTGTAATGTCGGTGCTTTGGTTTATCCTTTTTTCTTTCATCACAGGAGATACACTGGCTCTTGCACAGTGCATTTACAAGGAGGCTATGACACTCTGATGCTTAGTATTAATGATGCTTTAATGCTCCCCATTAATGCTTTAATGTGAATGGGCTAAATGGATCAGTTAAGTAAGAGGAAGAGAGTTTTGACACACCTTAAAAAACTGCAAACGGATATCGCTTTTTTACAAGAGACCCATTTTACCACACAGGAGCATAAAAAGCTGAGAAGAGAATGGGTAGGACACGTGTTATCGTCCTCAGTTAACTCTAAAGCCAGGGGGGTTGCTATTTTAATAAATAAAAACATTCCAGTTACAATTGGAGAAACTATAATTGATCCAGCAGGCCGCTATGTCCTAGTTAATTGCCAAATCTACTCGGAACCTTGGACACTGTTAAACTTATACTCACCCAACTATGATGATGAATCCTTTATTCAAGATATTTTTATGAAAGTATCAGGGGGACAACAAAACATAATTGTAGGAGGCGACTTTAATTTTTGCTTGGACCCTATATTAGACAAGTCAGCTACAACAACATCCAAAACAAAAGCGGCCGAGACTACCTTATCATTTATGAAAGATCTAAACCTGACTGATGTGTGGCGACAGATGCACCCTCAAACTAGAGACTATTCCTTTTACTCCTGCCTTATATTCTGAAATTGGAAAAAGAGTTTCAACAATCTGGGTCCAAAGAACTTTACCAACGGCTGGTCAACAAAAAACTAAAATACAATACTTTACATACCTATAAGGTTGAAAAAAAAAACATTTTAAGAACCAAACAAAAATATTATGAATTGGGAGAGAAAGCTCACAAAATCTTGTCCTGGCAATTGAGAACAGAGGAACGCTCAAGGACAATTAATGCAATTCAAACTGAAACTGGTGAAATCTCACACAACCCAACAGAAATTAACGACTCATTCAAACAGTTTTATACAAATCTATATACATCAGAATCGCCAGAGGATCTATCTAAGATTGATGAATTTCTGTCCACTATTGAATTGCCGAAACTCGACCATGAAGACCAAAAGAATCTTGATTTGCCCTTCACTCCGAAAGAAATCGAAAAGGCCTTATGCTCTCTACAACCCAATAAATACAATAAAAATAGGGATCCATTAAAGTGTTCCTCTTTTCGACCAATTTCATTATTGAATTCAGACTATAAATTGATTTCCAAAGCCCTGGCTAACAGGCTTGGCCAACATCTGCCAAAATTAATAAACCCAGACCAGAACGGCTTTATTTTGAAACGCTCATCAGCCAATAACCTGTGCAGACTCTTTAATATTATCCATCTAACTAAATCTGCAACTGAACCTAGTGTAGCTGTAGCATTAGATGCTGAAAAGGCCTTTGATAGGCTAGAGTGGCCGTATTTATTCAAAGTTTTGGACAAGTTTGGATTTGGCCATTTGTTTATCAATTGGGTGAAAACTCTTTACCATAAACCCAGAGCCAAAATGACCACAAATGGACAGACCTCAACAGCATTTCCCTTGAGTAGATCGAGTCGGCAGGGCTGCCCTCTGTCTCCAGGACTCTTTGTCCTGGCTATTGTACCAATTGCTGAGGCAATAAGACGGGATCCAGATATAAAGGGGTTCAGAGTGGACGAAATAAATCATAAAATTAATCTCCTGGCAGATGATGTAATTCTGTATCTAACGGACCCGGTTAACTCTCTCACTAAATTGCAGATGCTGCTAAACACCTATGGTGCTATTTCAGGATACAAGGTCAATTTGGAAAAAAGTGAAATTATTCCACTCACGAACTTTGATCACACCAACAAACCACTCCATTTAAGTGGCTCCAGAATATTAAATATCTAGGAATAATTATAGACAGTGATCTTAAAAATTTGTACAAACTTAATTACCTCCCATTGCTGAGTAAAATCGAGGAAGACCTAAACAGATGGAGGAACCTATCACTCTAATTGGTCGAATAAACTGTGTGAAAATGAATATTCTCCCGAGGTTGCAGTATCTTTTCCAGTCCTTACCCGTTCCATTACCTGAAACCTTTTTTAAAACACTCAACAAACACGTTAGACAGTTTTTATGGAACTGTAAAATCCAAAGGGTGTCAATGGAAAAACTAACATGGGATTATAGTCGAGGAGGTTTTCGACTGCCCAATTTAATATATATATATATATATATATATATATATATATATATATATATTATTTAGCGGCCCAGATGCAATATATTTTGTCACTTTTTGACGGTGATGCTGCACCCTCTTGGATACAAATTGCACTTTATCCTCTGAAAGAAGGAAAGTCCAGTGATTTTATTCATAAATGGAACTCCAAAACCATATCCAACAGGACAGATAATCCTATTTTGAAACATTTTATTAAAATATGGTATGAAGTTCAAAAAAATCTTGGGCTGAATTTGAGACTGTCACCAAAAACACCTCTAAGACAAAATGAACTTGTGCCCATGACTCTAAATAATAAGATTCTGGAGACTTGGCATGACAGGGGAATCCAGCATTTGGAAGATTGCTTTGATACAAGATGTCTCATGTCTTTTGAAGAACTGAAGAGGAAGTATGACTTGTCCAGTAGAACTTTCTTTTGTTACCTCCAGTTAAGATCGTTCTTGACCCTGGGCTCTGAAATGACTCTACCTGTTTTAACTAATGTGGAAAAAATGCTTCATGAGGGAAATGTGTGTACATTTATTTCTAAAATGTACTCCATGTTGCTGAATGAGGGCCCAAAACTAGGATTACACAGATCCAGGATGCGATGGGAATCAGACTTGAATATAGCAATTGATGAAGATCTCTGGTCAGATTTGTGCCAGAACAGTTTGTCAGCAACGGTTAATGCCCGGTACAGACTTGTGCATTATAATTTTCTTCATCAACTGTACCTCACCCCACAGAAGCTACATAAATCCAAACCTGAATTGTCAGAAATGTGTTTCAGATGTGGTATAGAGGTTGGCTCCTTCCTACACTGTACATAGCTTTTGCACAAAGGTGAGGTCCTTTTGGTATGACTTTTGTAATGCCTTAACTAAGATCACAGGGGTTACCTTTCCGTTGGATCCTGAGCTATGTTTACTGGGAAACTTCACAACTTTCAACGGGTCTTTAACAAAGCTCCAAATTAAATTTGCAGAAATTGCTCTATGTGTGGCCAGGAAATGTATAGCAATGACTTGGAAGTCTGATTCTCATCGACAGATGGTCTGTGGAAATGAACAGTTGTATTCCTCTTGAAAAGATCACATATTGTCTCAGAAAGAAATATAAGTTATTTTTGAAAATCTGGCAGCCTTATTTGGAGTACATGGGTACATCACTAACGGTACCATAGACCTGTAACTATTTGGAGCTTTGAATAACATTATGCATTTGTGTCATTGCGGTATCTCTCTCTCTGTGCTGTGTCATCCTATGCACCAACCTTTTATTTATTTTTATTTTTATTTGGGTGTTTGGAATTATCTATTTACTTTATTTATTTAATTAGTTTTATTTCATCTACTTCTCTTGCAGTGTGAAAATATTTGGAAAAAAATAAAATATTCCAAAAAATAAAGTAAAAACCTCACTTTTACTGTCTTAATTATTCAGGTTTGAGGTTTATTAACATTGTGGATTAACCGAGAGCACTTTAGTAGTTCAATAATACAATTAATCCTAAAAAAAAACCGTTCCTAATAATTGTGCAGTGTATTTATTTTATTACCACATATTATTGATCAAATTTCAATTTTTTTCTAATTTTTTTGGAGTCTCCCTTTTGTTTTTGTTGAAAAATCGAATTATTAGTTATTATTGTGTTAATATGCCTGACTTGAGCCTTTAAATGAGTTATTGTATTAGCTTGATTTGTTCCATGACTTGATGTCTGTGCAGGTTTACATACATATGATCAATAAATGTCTTTGTGATGATCACATTGCATCATGTCATTTATTTGACACGGTTTTTGCTTGTTGAACTGTAGGTAGATTTGATTTAGTTATTGAATACAAGTCAAACCAAGAGTGTGATCAATTAGTTAATAAACCAATAGAGTGTTAATATTTGAATGGGCCCCGGGGCACTTTGTACTTGAAAAGTTGGGCTCCGAGGTCAAAAAGGTTAAGAACCCCTGATTTATATCATATATGATGTATCATTTATGTTGTTTATAGCAGTTTATCAGTGTGTTTCCAGACAGATTAGCTCACGGTAGGTTGAGAAAATAGATTATAAACCGAAAGGGCCGAAGACGACCGAGAGCAGGCCACGGAACATCTTTGTGAACAGCCTAATTACATAACATGATTAATATTTCTGCATAAAAGTTTAATCAGAGCTCACACTGAGCCGCAGAGATGATTCGTGCACTTCCAATGCATCAAGCTAAAGTTGATGGGGTTTATTAAAAGACAGATTCATACCAGGACGGTATATTTCCACATAATTGCAATAATAGGAGTAAAATCATATAGAATATAAATGTCTCCCTTTAGATTTTTTGTTCTTATATATAAGCAGAACACAGAGAATGCAACTTTAAAACACACAAACAGTAAATGTTCCTGTACTTGTATAAATCATTTATAGTAGTCCATCCACTCAAAGCGCTTTAACGCTCATCATTCACCCATTCATACACTATTGGGAGGGGCTAAGGTTCTACCTGCCCATCAGGAGTAACTAACATTCATAGACACATTCATTATGTTAAACATAATGATAATTGATGACAACATGGCACAGCTAAGGGAGACATTTGTATGTATGTGTAAAGAACTACTGTTTCATATAAAGTAGTGAGTCAAACTTTAGATGAAGACTTGGACCTTTGAACTCTTGGTTGAACAGTTAATTATGACTCTGAAAAAGGTTCTGGTGTTAATATCACATGTTTATTACTAAATCAGTTTAGCATATGAACACGTACAGCATTACATAACTTATGAAAAGAATGATTTGATGACAAACTGGTTTATTCAAATGTTAATGATATAATATGAAATAATAATATGTAATACTTTCAAACGTTAACTGACTCACTGAACACCTCTTTAGGCCTTATTAAAAGTAAATCTTAAAACAAATATCAATCATCATATGAAATAATGTGAGTTTAATATGAAGCCCGACCACCCAATAATCCATAGCTCTACTTCAGCAAAATTACTTTCATTGTCATTAATCCTGGTAAATAAAAACAGGGAAGAGATTATAGTTCTGTGGATGAAATCATTTGTATTTCATATATTCCTCAGTGGGAGCTTCTGGAGGCTTCTTCTGTATTTTAGATGCTTGAGATAATCAGAATTTAAACAATCTCCCAATTTTTTTTCCTAATTTATTGATTCCTTGAACTATTGCTTTTCCGCCCTCAACTACTAATTCACCAGCTTTTACCAGAGGATATAATGGATTAAACTCCTCAGCTTCCTCTCTGGCCTTTTCTTCATACTTTGACTGCACATGTTCTTTCCCTTCTCTCAGTTCTCTTTGATGCTGTTCCTTCATTTTATTCATCATGTTTGCCATCTCCTTTTCTTTCTCCTCTCTATCTCTCTTTCTCTCTGCTTCTCTCTCTTCCCTCTCCCTCTTTCTCTCCTCGTTCATACACTCCCTCTCCCTCTTCATTTCCTCCTGTCTCTCTTTCCTCTCCCTCTCTCTCTCAGCCTGGAGTCGTTCATTCATTTTGTTCATCTCTTTTTCATATTTTTCCTGTAGTTTCCTCTCCAGTTGCTCTTTCTCTTTGCGTATTTGCTCTTCTTTCTCTTTCAGGATGCGTTGTTTCTCTTTTTCTATTTCCCTCTCTGCCTCTTGGAACATCTCAGTAGTGTAGTGGCGTCCTCCGTTCCTCTGGACTACATTTCTGATCTTCTGGAGCAGCTCAGTGACCTGAGAGCGATCCTTCAGCTTATTATTGAAGACATGGTATTGGCCATTACATCTGTCCACAAGTTCCTGCAGGTCTGAGCAACCCTCCAAGAAGTCCTCAATAGTGTCTTCAAGAAGGTCACCATGAGTAAAGAGGACCATGCTGTATCTGTCTGCAGCCTGGCCAAAGATTTCTTGAATTTTCTGCACGGTCTGCTTTTCCTCTTCAGTGTATCTGCCCAACCTGATGACCACGAGGAACACATGGGGTCCAGGAGCAATGTAAGAGATGCACTGGGTCACATCTTTAGTGGTTTTATCCATGCCAAACCTGGTGTCAAACAGGCCCGGGGTGTCGATAACAGCAACCTTTTGCCCGTCCACTGTAGCTTTGCCCTTGGAACAGTCTACAGTCATAGACGTTCCACTGAACTTTGATTCAAAGCACTGTCGTCCCAGAATGGTGTTTCCAGTGGCACTCTTCCCAATCCCAGTCTTCCCCACCATCACTATCCTCATTTCCTCATCATTGTTTCTGTTGCTTCCTGTGTAGAAGAATGAGTGACACTGAATAAGAATCTACATCAGGTTGTACACACATTGTTCTCAGAACAACTTGTACAGATATAAAAGAAGAAGAAGAAATAAAAATAAAAATATATATGTGAGTGGGCCCTCGCTCCAGCACGTCGGGGGCGCCTGCGGGTTGCTGGCTCTCCCGGCCGAGAACCTCCCCGTCGAGCGAACGTTCTCGGCCGGACGAGCCGGCGACCCTTCGGCACCCCCCGACGTGCTGGAGCGAGGGCCCGCTTACAGCCGCGAGCAGCTTTAATTTATATATATATATATACATGCACGCCATGGAACGGCATGGAAGTGGTGAGGCGACTATTTCATATGGTTCTTGATTATACAGCAAGCTGTTGTAACTCAACTGTACTTTGTCAAAACTGTTCCAAAGTTAACATGCTTTATGAGAGTCATGGCTTGAAGACTTCTGCATGCCAATATTAACTCATAGTCATAGTGCCACCTACTGGGAAACTATGGCAATTTGAACTAGAAATAGAAAAATAAAATTACGAAGAAAATGAAAATGGCCGACTTCCGGTACGGTTTAGAGCATGATTCCAAGAGAGTTATTTTTAAATTCATATGTGGTACATACGCCTACCAAATGTTGTATATCTATGTTGAATGTACTGCAAGGGCTGCTTTGTTGAATTTAGTTGAATTTTCTCCTTTAGAAGTTCATTGGTCCTTTTTCTTCTGAACACAATGAGATATAAACAAGCTTTTGATCAATTTTGATGTAATTGAACTATTAATGATCAACAGAGAATTTTTGTAAAAATCGAACCCAGCGTTTAGGAAGAGTTGGGAAGAAAATAGTTTTTCACAAAATTCAAAATGGCGGAAAATCTAAGTAGGCGGAGCTTAATGCTGGCTAATACAAAACCGGACATGCATGCCAAATTGCAGGTCAATCGCTCATCGGGAGTGAAAGCTGTGGGCTTTCACAACTCAAGGGTTGTAAAATATACAGATTTAAATATATATTAGGAATAGAAGAAAATGAACGGAGAAATCACACAAAACTCAAAATGGCCGACTTCTGGTACAGTTTAGAGCATGGTCCCCATAGAGTTATTTTTAAGTTCACATATGGTACATACGCCTACCAACTTTTGTATAACTATGTCAAATGTACTGCGAGGGCTGCTTTGTTGAATTTTCCCCAAATAAGTTATGGGTCCTTTTCTTCTGAACACAATGAGATATCAACAAGCTTTTGATAACTTTTGATGACATTCAACCAATAATGATCCACAGAGAATTTTGTGAGAATCCATCGAGCGTTTAGGAAGATTTACGAATTAAAAAGTTTTTTCATGAAATTCAAAATGGCAGAAAATCGAAGTAGGCGGAGCTTAATGCCATGATTTTTTTTTGTAGAGCAGACACAACCAGACATGTGTGCCAAATTTCAGGTCAATCGGTCATAGGGGGCGAAAACTAGGCTTTCACAACCCACGGGTTGTCCAATCGTTTTTTTAGGGGGCGCTATTAGACTTCCTGTACAGTTTAGAGCATGGTCTCAAGAGACTTTATTTTTAGTTTACATGTGTTACATTTGCCTATCAAGTTACATACATGTAGGTCAACCGTAGCGCTGGGGCTGCTTAAATGAATATTTGTAGGGGGCGCTATCGAGCCGAATTGCCATTTTGAAGCATTCAAATCATATTAGGTGACTACATCTCCGACTTGACGCCGTTCAACGAATCCTTACAATCTTCAAGTGATGCATTATCAATGTCTTAAGTCTCTTCCGACACATTTTGAGAGGGATCTGAATAATCTGTGAGGAGAAGGGTGGCGCTATGACTAGGATTCAAAATTATCATATGGATGTGTTAAGGGTCAAGAGGCCATGGCATATGAGAAATATGGAGCAGATGAGATAATGTACGGCCGAGTTAAAACAACTTCCATTTTCAGTTGACAAGAATGTGTAATTCCCTAAATTCAAAATGGCGGAAAATCTAAGTAGGCGGAGCTCAAGGGTCCGCCTCCATTTTTTTGTAGAGCAGACCCACCCGACATGTGTGCCAAATTTAAAGTCAATCGGTGAAAGTTGGCAAACAGTGCAGGCTTTCACAACTAAAGGGGGCGCTATCGAGCTATTTTCTCAGACTTTTTCCCGAAACCCTAATCTGATTAAAATTTTCGCCAGGTCCGATTGGTGTGTACATTTTGAATGATGTAGTTTTAACCCAAGCACCTCTTTTCCCTACGCAATGACCTACCATAACAATAATAATAATAATAAGAAACATTCTGCTGCTTTGACAGAGCCAAAAAGTTCAATTTGTTGAGGTTCCAATTTACAACTTTTCTGGCAAACTTTCATTTGAGACAAATAAATGTTCTCATCAGGCTTTCTCTTCCTGATCTAATGTGGCTTCCATATATAATGTCAGTTCTGCACTTACAGGAAAAGGCAGCAGGGCTTTTAAACTACTCCCTCTGTCAGCTGAAAGTGGAACTGCACTCTGTCACTGACACGTTTCTTTAAGGGTGTCTAAGATTTAAACAATAAACATTTTTCTTGATAAAATCAAAATGTAAATAATAAAACAGTGTGTCAATCACATCACTTAATACATCAAAGACAAGATTCAACTGAACCTCCCTCCCAACAGTACAATGACAAAAACAGAACAAATTAAGTTCAGACTCACATTCTTAAGAACAAAAACTACTTTCATCTGACAAACTATCATTTATTTTACATTTTTATAGTGATCAACAAATCATGATTTGAAGGGAAAATAAGTATTCCAGAATGTGTAATCAGGTTACAGTCTTGCTACTAAAATCAGAAAAACTAGATAATGCATTATCAGTTCTACCCAGTAAGTCTAATAAAGTATTAGTTTATAGGAGGTACAGAGGAACATCTCATGAAAGTAGAATACAAGCATTGTATTTTAAAACATGGATACAGGTTCCGACTTACCTAAGTGTCTGGCCATGTTTGGGTTAAAGAGTGGAGAAGATCCTGCAGCTGAAGTTCAGACGGTTCAGAGTGTGTCTCCTGCAGCTCTGGTAGAACGACCTTATATGCACTAAACCACGCCCACAAATAGAAAGTGAAACTAAAGCTTTTTATAGAGGTCTTGGTTGTGGAAGGAATTTTTAACTGTATAAGTACAAGTGAGAATACATACCAAATACAATACACAGTCTTGAATAATTTTGGATGAGTATACGTACGTGTCTAACAAAGAAAGCAAGAGACATTAATTATTCTAGATGAATTAATCAATATAGTATTAATATTAGCTTAAACATATCACACAAGTTTTGTCACATGACACATTCAGTTATTACTAGAGCTTTAGTGTAATATACATGTTTAAGAGTACTTTCAAATGTTTTGAACCTTGATCCCTTTCAAAAACACGTACATGACCTTGAAAATACTTATAAAAAAGACAATCATTTAACTCTGCATACAGTCCTGATAATGACTAGTATATCCCAGATAAATATGAAACTTGTGTGCAGAAAAGTCTTTCTCGATGACCACGTTGAGAAAGTCTCTGTGTTACATGGACCTTAAACGCTGCTCTGCCCCTCCCTCCACCATTTACAAGAAATGGCAGCACTTCTTCAGAGCAGCACACAGCTCCCCCTCCCCTTCAGTAAACACAGGAAAAGGCAGCAGTTCTACTTGTGTTAGCTCCGCCTAACAAATGAAAATGGAGCTGCAAGGGTAAACTTGTCCAGGAGTACAAACATGTTCTTGACCTTTTTAGGCTAGAGCTGTTAGATAAATGTACTACAATGCTTTCAAGATTTTACAAATGTCATATGTATATTTGTCTCAGATAAGTATTTTTACGTAAGCCACAAATCAATTATCAATCAGAGTAATTTCCCAAAGCAGAAACTATTTAGTAGTTAATTTGTCTCTCCACTGTATTTTATGGTAATGATTCTTTAGATTCAAGCGCTAATATGTTGTAACATTTGGGATATCAATCGGGACCAAAGGGGGTAACAACTCTGCGTTTGTAAAGACCTTAAAATAAATGACACTGTAAGTAAGTACTGTGCTTACATATTTACTTTCATTATGCACATGGCCAGCTGCTTTAAGAGAATGTCGCATTCTCAATATGAGGATATTAGCTTTGTTTTAGTAACTCAGTTTTAAATACATATGCAATTACGCTATATAATCACCTATATTTACCTACACAGAAGAGGCATGTCATTTGATAACGTGATGAAAGACTTGCCTCACAATTGTGTCTGTTATTAAATAAAGCTAAAATTAATTAAAAAATAAAAATAAATTACACACCTGTAAAATAAAACATAAGTGATACATTTCTGAATGAATGAATGGATGAAATAAATGAGTTACTCTTATGAAAGTCAGGCATAATGCTCCGCATGGCAGCAAAAGAGTCTGCTGTTTATCCGACTTGAGCTGCTATATCCTCTCCCCCTGCAGAACTCCACACTTCACCCGCTGCTCTCCCCTCCCTCCACCATTTACAAGAAATGGCAGCAGACTGCAGGAAATGGTCCCCAACAGCTCCCCCTATGGACTGAAGCTGGAAACAAACACAACTGTTAACAGTGTTGTGTCTCGACTCAGAGCTGCTGATTGAAAGGGGCCAAAATATAGATTTAAGTTTTGTGTCATTTGATGAAGGAAAAAAAAAATATATATAATTAGGAGTATTTTGTGCATGCTATTACCTGAAACCGATCAAAGACATCTTTTATTGACACATTTATCCGGCTTGTGAGTGACAGTGCAGGTGTTATGATGTTTGGTAGATATGTGGCATGGTTGAGTATTTACTTTTATTTCTCAGCCCCCCATGTCAGTTCTTGTTCACATCAAACTATTTAGTAAATGTTTGAAAATAAAATACAAACGGCACAGAAGTTTGTGCATAACCATATTTGTTTATTACCAGATTATTGCACGCAGGTTTATGGCTGTATAGAAGAACAGAACATAGAAATAAAGCGAGAATCGGTTTAACATCAGAAATGACGGAATTAAAAAGTTATCCTGCAAGTATCTGTCACTCTACTTCACTCTACTTCGTTCAAAAGCACTTACACACAGTGTGTGGAATGATCTGTACAATAAATATGCATACCTGCTTTACATATCACTTTAAAGTTATATCAGTGTAATCAAAATGCACACGTAAACACACAAGATACATGTGAGGGGGAGTGGATGTCAAAGGATGAACGGTGTGTGTAGTTTGTTGGGCCAGAAGCACACACACACATTACAAACACCAGTAGCACAGATTTAAATAAAGCACCGTTAAGTAATAGCCTGGTGTCTTGCTGCAAACTGAAGCGCAAACATAAAGAATTGACATGACAAGACCAGGTAGAGTTTCTTCCTTTAAAAAGCAACAGATCTCTCTCTCACTCACTCACTCTCTCTCACACGCACGCACGCACGCACGCACACACACACACACACACACACCCTATAAAAATGTAGGAAGTAAATCATCTTTATTCATTTTATAAATATTGCCCCTGTAGCTACTGTTAGTCAATTAGATAGAATCAAAAACAGTGTTTTTAAGTATGGTTATGGCCCTGCAGCCACACTGTGCTTAACTGGTCACTCCATAGTTCCAGTGCAGTGTTTCCATCAGTAGTGGGCCTTTTGTATTTCTCCTAAACTTCCTCCAGAAGGGGAAGGACAATGACATCCAAGAGGCTCTTCCCCCACCACTGTTTACAAAAAGTACAGATTAAAGGATATTTCATGTGTTGTAGTTTGGGCCATCCTCTATATGTATACTGACTGAAAGAACTGCTGAGAACTGGGAACACAGTCTCCATCTAATCTGCCAGGGAACAAGCACGAGCAGTCAGACCACCACTCCATTGTAAACATCTGCCACAGTCCACAGACAGCGTGGGTCATTATTTTACGGTCTTCCCAAACAAGTTTGACTAACTTCTTTTTAATCATGTCCCGTGTTCACGGATCTCAGCCATTAGCTTGGACAGTACATTGTTAATTATTACTGATAGAAATGACGGCCATAACTACACAAATAAGATCCAAGTTGTAATAAACTGCAAGTTTACTTGTTAAATGAATGTTAAATGCACAACGTCTCTCCCCATGACCGCCTCCAGAAGTGAAGCCAGCACAGTTGAATGCAGACTGTGTTCAGTGAGCATCACTGAGTCAGACTAGCTGCTCTGTTCGGACCAGCAGTGATGAGTGTGACCTTGACTGTTCAGTGTTCAGTTTGTAGCCCTGCTCAGCCCATTGTGTTAGAGCCCTGTCAGGTTCAGCACTATTCTATACTAACTCTTAGGTTACATCACCACCTTCTTCAGCATCTCAGCATTGGGTTCTCAGACTCAGTGCTGGTGTGTGTCACGTGTTCAAAATCAGCAGGCTTGAAGAGAAACAGCACAATTAAGTCCCGCCCCCATCGGAGGAGAAAACAGTTGATGGCTCTCCATCAACTTTGTATATTATTGTGTATTTTGACAGTCATTGTGGAATATGGATACATCAGAAAGCTATGCCGTATTATGTTCGCCTTAGCTAGCTACAGCAACTTGCGAACACATAGCTAACATTAGCTTGCTGACAGCTAACTTGTTCATCATCATTTTAGTTATCAGCTATACCCCTGGTAGAGATAGGGTGATAAAATAATCCTCTGATATGCTGAAATCCATCGTTTTAGCTAGCTCCTGGCATTTTGTTAGCCCTTGGTTGCCGATTGCTTCCCCCTCTAATGGCCGTGGTTTTCACAACATGACGCGTTGCACTCCAGCTCTATGTCTGGGCCTCCGGCAGGGACCGGCCAGGTTCACATGGCCCCGAGGACCCCCCCACTACTAGTCCATTTGTGCTGCGACACAGTAGAGCTTTGGCTGCTATGGAGGCCGTTGTCGACGAGGAAGCGCTGCCACCAGTTATGGTACCGTTGAGGTTACGGTAGGGTCGCTGCCGTGGTAGCGAAGCCCTTCGGCGGGGGGCGGGTACAGCAGCTGAACCACGGAGGCACACAGAGGGAAAACTCAGACCTACCAGACAGCAGCCTGGACAGGAAATTACCTCATCCTGCTCAGAGTTGCCACGAGGGTCAGAGGACTGGACCTGTGCTCCGCTGTAACCATTAGCACGCCCTCCTCCACCCCACTGCACCTGCTGGCCAATCACAAGGGCCGAGCCGTTGTTGTTGTCCAGTCGTGGCAGAGCAGGCAAGGAGGGTGGTCCGTTAGAGATGGGAAGTCGCCAGCCATTGGTCTGTAAAGAGGAACAAGCGGAGGTGAGCAGGGGTCTTCTAGGTGTGGAGTCCATGACCCCATCTGCTGGCTCTGGAGATTTGGTACAGTCCATGGGTTCTGTTAGACATACTCCCTCCTCTTCCTCCACCTCCTCTAACCGCTCCAGAGACACCATCTCCAGCTCCACAGGAAGCCCTGAGTCCTCTCCCCTCCCATCCTCCTCCTTCAACAACTCTCTCTTCTCAGTTATCTCCATTTGCTCGACCTGAAGCCTTTCACCCGTCTTCTCTGACAGCCCTGTCTCCTTCCTCATGTCGTCCTCCACTCTCCCTCTTCCAAGCGCCACTCTGACAGCCTCCTCCTTTTGGTCCTCCTTCTCCTCAGTGTCTCGTGGCAAGGCTACAGTCCGGCTGAGCTCTGGAGTACAGGGGAGTGACTGGCATCTCCTCGGCAGAGCTCGCGTCCCCGGCATCCCTCTGAGAAGGTGGGGGGAGGAACACGGGTCGCAAAGCGCCGGGAGGGTAAAGGTCAGGGAGATGACGGACTTGCTAGGTGTGTCTAAAAGTTTACAACGCCCCCCATTCAGGTCCTGTCTGAGAGAGAAGGGGTTGACCCGCACGGGGGTCCCGAAGAGAGGAGGGCTCAGGCTTGCCGGGGGTAACATGTCCGACTGGCTCCTCGCCAAGCCTTGCCGTTGCTGGCTTCGGTCACCGGCGAGACAAGGAGAGCTGCAGCGCCGATACGGGCTGGCTTCTACCGCCACTGGCTCTGAGACAGGGAGCGAGGAAGACACGTAAGTGAACAAGTCACAGAATGTGACAGAGAAATGTATAAAATACAGATAACACTGTGAAGACTTATGTGGTTTATGATATGGTACACAATTCCCTTTCAAAACTATCCAGAGCGGTTTCAGCCTCTTGTTCATCATATGCTCTTCGCAGTGTTAATCATAGACATTCTATATGGCTATGGCTGTAGCGTTTTGACAGCTGAAATTCATTCTGCATGGATGACCACGGAAACACATTTACAGCCGTGATCAGTGGCTACAGTAAAGCTGCAGTTATTCAAAGGCAATGCCCACCCTCTGGTTAAGCTATCCACCTAAAACATCTGAGACACACCCCGCCCAAACCTACCTCTATTTATTATAGTAAATTCATTCATTTATTGACGTATTACTTAGTGTTCATTTAATGATGAAAGCCGATATGTGGTTATTCTTTAATTTATTATTATGTATTCTGATGTCCTTCTATATCCAGAGATAAGATAAAAAGGTCCTCTTTGTTTAACCTCCTCTGGTCTGATCTTTGTCAGTCAGCATAGGAAACAGGTTGTCAGTGCAGAAACTGCAACAACGGTAACTGTTATGCCGTGTTCACACCGGACGCGGCGCGAATTTGACGCGCGACCAGATTACATGCAAAGTCAATGCACAGACGCGCCGCCTCACGAAAATTCGCGCCGCGTCCGGTGTGAACACGGCATTAGAGACATCCTGACTGATGTTCCACCAATGAAGGCCAGACAGGAAGCTTCAAAGGACAGCTACCAACCAAGTGGTAGCGTAAACAACGTAAACAGTATTATCCAGTGGTTTGGTGATGTTTAGTTGTTAACCGTGCATGGATCTGGCGGTTAAGAAGCTCAAAGTGAAGATGTATGAATAGAGAGAGACAACCAAGTATCTGGGTCTTTGTTTGTATTTATTTTTACTTTTGAAGTCCTTGGGCCAAAACCGAGGATATTTACTCAATTTTGTATGATACACTTTTTTTAACTGGTAGTATTATTTTTATTGTCAAAAACAAATATAGTTTGATGCTCTGCTTTGATGATCAATATTTTGAGCATCAAACAATATTTGTTTTTGACAATAAAAATAATGCATGGTTAACAACTAAACATCACCAAACCACTGGATAATACTGTTTACGTTGTTTATGCCAGCTGTTGCATAAGATCACAGGGCTTCCACATACAGTAGTTGTGTGTTTTTAGTGAACATTAGGAGGGGGCATCGATTAAACAGTAAAGCTGAACACCATCAAAATGTTGACAGATCAGAGTATTCAGGGAAAAAGCCATGAAGATGTGTGGGAGCAGCCACACAGACAGTGCTGTAAAAAAACATATTTTATATTTAATGAAAACATAAGAAAATGTAATCTATTTCATCCGTTTTACCGAGTGCAATGTCCGTTTCTCTCTCTTCTTCTCTCTCCATGCCCTCCAATGTGAAGACAAGGTCAGAGAATGAGGGACGCCTCTCTGCACTCATCTGAAAAACAAGAATGAGTATGTTAACACCAATAACACATTCACATGCTGTCGACAAAGACCTAGTGGCTCAGAGAGATCCAACTGTCCAAGGTGGTGTCAGACGAGGGAAACTGAGCAATGAGACTGTGTGTGTGTGTGTGTGTGTGTGTGTGTGTGTGTGTGTGTGTGTGTGTGTGTGTGTGTGTGTGAGCACTTACATTACAGCAGGTGACAGCAAGGCTTAAGAACGCAGCTGGACAATCCCCAACCATGTTCTCAAATGCATCCACGTCCAGACCAAAGTCCTACACACACACACACACACACACACACACACACACACACACACACACACACACACACAGTGTTTCAGTGTAATACATTCATTCCTACATTTGCAAGAGACAATATTGTTCTTCCCACCATTAAATATAAAAGTAGCAACATGTTTCTGTCCGTGAGGGAGCGACACATTACTCCTTTACATCACTACACCACCCGACTAGATCACAGGCATGGAGGCTACCTCTGTCCTGGGTAAGAAGTCAGGGTCGGCTTCAATCCGGGCGATGATCTCACACAGGATGATGCCGTACGCAAACACGTCCACCTGAGCAGAGGAGAGCAGTGCATGTTGTTAGTTCTGACCTTGCACTGACAGACACACAGTGGTAAACTGAAACCTCATTGGTTGTCAAGGATTGATACCAAGTTGATACCCGATTGAGTTTTAGTGCCCGATGTTGCCTCCAAATCTTCCCCAAGCTCACCGTCGATGTGTTAAACCAGACAATACACAGTTAAGGTATTTTAAAAGTGGTTTACCTACTTAAATTTGCACATTACACATGAACAATAAGTATTTTTGACTGGACCACTGGGCTACCTGACAGAGTGAGTGACATGGTTCTCTGGTAAGATACTGTGTGTTTAATATTGTTTAATTTCCTAATAAAATCATTGGAATGTTCATCCGACCGCTGTAACATAGCATAAAGTAGCACCAGAGAGTGTGGTAGCCAGTAACATCCATCTGTCAGGTAGGATCAGTGGCTAAAGTCAGCTAATGCTAGCAAACTACAAAGTAAAACCCCTGAGTGTACTGAAAGGGCCAAAAGGTGGGTTTTATTGTTAAGAATTCAACTTTTCATTTGTGAGGGATGAATGTGTTGTGCTTGACTAGTGCGCTGTAGTGCAGTGGTGTGTGTGTGAGCTGTGCAGCGTTACCTTCTCGTCGTACAGCTCCCCTCTCAGAACTTCAGGGGCCATCCAGTAGGGGGAGCCCACGATGGCCAGAGGCTGCTTCCCCACTCCACCACTGCAGAGAAAGCAAGGCGCTCATTCAGAGTCACTACACAGTCGGGATGAGCTGTGAGCCTGTGCTATCATTTTATCTGTTATATTTGGTGTGTTCCAGCCACAGCCCTGCAACACGTCTTTGTTGAGCTTGTAATGCTCAGTTGTGTTTACACTGAGGTTATTTTCAACATGTTGTTGTTGTTGTCTTGGTTCATATTATATTGATTCTTTCCAATCCCCGTTCCCACGAGGAACAAAATATTAGCGACAATTCTGTCCCAAGAACCACAAACTGATGAAAGCATGTCGTCATCTCCGGAGTCGGATGAAGACCTGGTTATGCACAAGGAGTCATTCATCGGCATATAATGCACAACAGAGAGACTGAGATGGGTTCAGTATAAATAACCTCTGATAATGACAGATTTACACTGGACACAGAAATAAATCAGCTGTCGGCTCACAACACTGGACCATAAATAATGATTTAGGAGTCATCTGTTGGCCGCTGTGGTTGTACATACAGCTGGGCTCACAGGCTAGCTAAGAATGACATCAGAGTGACATCAGACTGTATTGCTGATTACAATTATTTCATGAAGGGTTTGTTATTCGACTGCAGCAGAAAGAAAAGACACCAAGATTCTGGATTTCCCTTCACTGACCTGTAATCAGGGATCTTCTCAGCCAGGCCGAAGTCTCCCACCACAGCAGTGAACATGCCGTTATCACAGCGAACCAGACAGTTCTGCACAGGGAAAGTGAAATTAGCCCATTAATCAATGGAAATGTAGTACAATGCCCCTCTAGTCTAGCCATGCAGACAGTTTGGGTTGTATTTGTCTAGGCTGTGTTGAAATAACTCCTGTGTAACATGAGCCCAGGCTGTAAACGTCCAGTTCCACCTGCAGCATGATCTAAAACATGGACCTGTTTACAGGAGGAGGTCAGTACCAACCGTCTCAACCGCTCAGCTGTTGTGATTGTGCTGCTTTACATCTGCCGGCCCGACATGAAGCGGAGGACATGTCTAGGTGGAGCTAAAGCAGGCGTTTAGGCTACAATCAGATGCGGGATGATCCCATTTGTTTCCCAGATCAGATCTTTAGGACTGACTGTAGACACGTTATTTCTGAATGATCAGATCTGAGATGGGTTTCTCTGTAGCTATGCTGGTGCTCTCCGAAGTGAAGGAAGCACCTTCACTTCGCCCTGAACAATTGCACTTTCAGGTCGGTTTAAATTTAGATGTTGCATGCTGAAATCATGGAGGCTTCACTGTGCAGGAAGAGATGCGGCGCCTTCTGCAAAGTACTGACTGGTGTCGGACATGTAGTCATCCTTGGGATGCAAAAGACACTTTGAAATCCGATTTGAGCCGCCAGAGCGTCCGGACTGAGACAATTCTGTAGAAGTCTGATTGAACTCGTATTTAAAACCACCTCTCTATGTGGTTTAAGTCCTATTTGAAAAAGAAAATCGCATTTTGTGTTTTTTTTTTTTTGCTGTCCAGACTTTCTAAAATCAATCTAGATACAATCTTTATATGCTGGATTTAAGCTGTGATTAATTGGCCTGTAGGGCTACTACATTAGAACAAACCAAAGGGTGGTCACTTCAGGTACCGAATACAATCCAGGAAGCTGGAGTAACGGATCCGTGAATTAATCTCCCCGAAAATCTGTGTCTGCATGCATCTGAGTGGCCACTGTAGCACCTTGCTGGGTTACGTAGCGCTGCGCTGAGCCTCCTTCAACTATTTGCCAGAGCCCCTCCACCACCTGCCACTCTGGTTTCATTCAAATGGATTTCTGGTTTTTCACACAGTGCTATTGCCGGTCCTACCAGCACAAATAGTCAGACAGCACTCTGCCACAGCGACAGGCACTTTCAGATAGGAAACACTTCTCAGCTTGTTTCCTGTCATTAATCTGCTTTGGGCCTTCCTTTTCTTATTTGTGTCCACAGGCGACAGGATGAAAGACATTCACACACAGCAGGACGCTGTTCCCTCTAGAACTTCAGCATCATGGTGGAATTCAACGAGGCGTATTGTCTCGAGGTAAAATGAGTTTCTGTCCATAGATTCCCACCCATCATCAATGATCCACGTTATGCATCTTATTCCTGCCTGCTGTACCTTGGAGGTGAGGTCTCTGTGGAATATGCCCTTGTTGTGCAGGTACTGCAGCCCTCGGGCGATATCCAGAGACAGACCAATCCTGACGCACCACGACAGGTACAGATCACTGTCCAGCAGCTGCTCCAGGTTGCCTCCATTTATATACTACAGAGGGAAACAGCAGCATGTCAGTGAGATGTCCAGTCAGCACACACACAGTTACCATTGAAGCTCATCGTTTACTCCAGCACAGCTTACAGTAAACAGAGACCTCTGCTGGAGGAGGCAGGTATGTTTAGCGATACCTCTGTGGTAACCATAGTAACCACTGCACACCATGTAAACATTGGTGGCTGAAGAACCCCTGTGTAAACTACCTGGAATACAGACGCATACAGGCAATTCTTTCTCAAGGAGCTGCATTTCAGTTATTTCAACGTTCACTTATTTGCCATGTGGTGTTTCGGTTATTTTATTTATTTATTTAGTTTAATGGAAAAGGAAGAGGGAGAGAAAAAGAGAAAAACAGGAAACACTTTTCAACACATTTCAAAAAGCTTCAGAGATGTAACAATATTAAAAGAAGACGGTCTTACCTCAGTCAGGGCGTGGAGTTGACCTTCATGCACACAAACCCCAAGAAACCTGAGGAGAAGGGAAGAAATATGATGAACATCACTGGAACGGGCAGAGAAATCAGAAAGAGAAGATATTGCACATCTGAGTCCGTAAAGAGAAGACTAGAGGTGGACTTTGATTAGCGGCAACACCAAAATCACAAGACAACACAGAATCTAAGGCAGGCTAGTAACGGCATCAGACGCTCACGGTACGAAGAGGATGCAGCTGATTGTGGGGGAAAGTGTTTTATAGACGGAATACAATTACAGATCCCTTAGAGATCTAAAATGTGATGGGGTGCCGTAATAAACTCAATGTTAATATGTTGATATGCTCACTGAAAAACAAGAAAATGTAAAAATGGCAATTCATATCCAAAAGGTTGCCGATCACCTAGCAGCGGGCTTAGATATACGCTATTACCTACCTGAGTATGTTGGGATGGCAAAGCCTGTTCATGAGCTGCACCTCTCGTAGCATGTTAGCTTTGTTGCTCGCCAGAGTGTTCATCTTCAGTGCCATCACCTGCCCTGTGATCCGATGCTGCACCTGGAAAACAAGCAGAGAAGAAGGTGGATGGGAGACTGAGGGGTGGTGCTTCGTTTCTTTCTCACCTCAAACGTCTGTCTGACATTAACATCAATATGTGAGGCAGCGTACATTAGAAATGACCCAATTGATGCATTTGTATCAGCCAAAACTCTGCACGCATGAAATAAAAAACAATTGTGTCTTCCCATAGTGCATCATTAAAAGAGAACCTTCAGTTTAGAAACAGTGCATCATGATAGCCCATAGAAGTCAATAAGTGATCATACAGAATGTGTCACCAGGCTCTATCAAGTTATATAACTTACAGCACTGATACAGAGTTGGTAGCATGTGTTGGCAATGTTAGGCTCATAGTAACATTAGTTCAAAGCTGTTGATTGCTTCTGATTACTCGCCAGGTCTGGAGACAACAGGCTCCTTCTCACTTGTCAAAGGTTGCACCTTTATTCTGGGCAGAAGGGAACCACAGGGTCCCAATACATGACCTGTGGTCATGTGTGTGACTGGACAGGTCATTGCAACGTTCAGCCAGTGTCTGGACCTGTGTGTGTGTGTGTGTGTGTGTGTGTGTGTGTGTGTGTGTGTGTGTGTGTGTGTGTGTGTGTGTGTATTAATAGCGTAGCACTAATAGGCTTTCTGGATTTCCCATCACTCCTCCTGATCTGCACAAATCCACTGGTCCATTACTGAGACCTGTCCCAGCAGCCCACAGGAGGCACACACACACACACACACACACACACACACACACACACACACACACACACACACACACACACACACATACACACACCCCGAGGCAGCAGGCTGGGTTTAACAGGAACAACAAACCTAATGAACGGGTTCTGGGATGGGTCCAACAGCAATAAGTGCAATGGGAAGTGAACGACAAAATGACCTTCCTCTCCCTTTTGGACACTCGGCCTGCTGGGGCTTTGAATACATTTGGAATTTCCCCAATTTGTCCTTTTTCAGTATAAGTTTCCTTTCTGGACATCTGTGTCTGGCAGTTGCTTCTGAAAAATGTCCATCCTTAAGAAAAACACTGTATTATAAGAAACAATTGCTTTATTAAAGCACTAGATAGTATATTTTGTGTACCAGATAGAGGCATTGGTATTTTTTGAACTTCAAGGTGTCATCTGTTAGTGAATACATGTATAACACCATGTATTTGTATCTGTGTGGTTATTGTGTTTAATATTACTGTTATCATCCTCTCATTAGGAGCATTGCAACCAGTTATCAGAAATGAGGAGGATGATGAGAAGCAGAAGGGTAGATGACATGATCCGTATGGTGTGACTTGGTAGTCTCTGTTAGATTCAACTTGTTGTAGTTTTCTAGAAACAATGTTTATAGTTCATTTCTCATGTTTTCCTGCTCTTGGAGGCAATGCTCGTTTCTGGGTTGATCTAACTGGCCGTCTAAAAGGAGCAGCTGGTTGGAATGAACCACCACAGGTCACCAGTGACCTTTCTCCTGTTTACGTTTTTCTTTTACATTTATGATAATAATAAGGATCTGAATGAACCCTCTCCCATCCAACAGAAACAGGTGCACTCCATAAAGCTCTCTCTACATACCACATGCTTTTTTTTAAAGGAACAGTCAGACATTTTTGGGAAATACTCGTGTTTTCTCTCCTCAACCTGAGAATATCACCAACTGTCAGTGTCACGGCAGCGCTTTGAGTTAAATGTGACCGCTAGAATGCTACCGATCAAACATGAGGGTTGGGTCATTCTGGAGCTCTCTTATCTCAGGCCAGCTCTCTTATCTACCATGTGAAAAAACTGAATAAATGGAAGAAAGATTACATTGTATTTGGCTTAGTTTGTGGACACATCTACAGAGAAAAAGAAAACCCATGAAACAGAGCATCTCCTCTACTGACTTGAGCATTAAACCCACCTGGACCTTGGTAGAGGTAGCCATGCCATTTGATCAAATATATTCCGCTCACCCAGTTTGTGTGTGTGTGTGTGTGTGTGTGTGTGTGTGTGTGTGTGTGTGTGTGTGTGTGTGTGTGTGATAAGAGCAAAGGATTGTGCACTGGAATCCACTTTGTATAAACTCTCACCCTGAGCAAATACTCCAACAACTCCTTTAGGTGACTACTGTCGAGGGTTGTGACGCTATGTGTGGCGCTGAGTGGACTCTGGATTTGGTGGGCAGGAGGCGTCATTGACAACTGTACATAAAGGTACATGAGGATGAAAAATGAGGATGTCCACACACGCATAGTTATGTTTGTATGAAGGTAAAGCTGTGTGCATCCCATTAGATCCCATCGTTGGATATTTATCACAGCTTTTCAAGGCTGGTCAGTACGTTGAACACATTGGAAGTTTGGGGTTTGTTTACTACGGTGTCTAAATCATTTCATGATGGGATGGGTCGTGTAAATGAAATCATTCGTCCACATTACAAAGTAATCCAGCAGGAATGTGCACGCGTACATATCTTTGACCGACTAATGTCGTATGCATTGCCTCATGAAGTTGTATTGCATCGTGACAAACGTTGAGCCAAGGTTTCACTTTTTTGTGCGTCTGATGTGCGTCCTTGTCTCCGTTGGTAAACCAAGGGCGCCGACACGTCCACAGGGTGCCATTGTTCATTAACATATGAGCCATAATGTGTTATTAAACATTCAAATGTTTTGATGTAATATTTGATATAATTTGGTGGATGGACAGGTGAACCAGGAGATGAACGGGATGTTGCGGTTACACAACATATGTTCTACCAAGTGAACTTTACTGGACTGGACTTCTGCATGTTTGAAACTGCCACACAGGGTTGACCCAACACATGACATGACATTGTCTTATCAGTGATTTGTTGTTTAATCAGTATGTCTACTGACCTTGAAGACCTCAGAGAAGAAGCCCGAACCTATCTTCTCACAGAAGAAGTCGTCGATGCGCGCCAGACTGGACACAGCGCTCCTCAGGGCTCGGTAGGAGGACGGGCGGACCCGGTTGGGCGCGTGGATGCTGTGCAGCGGCAGCTCGTCCGGACCGCCGTGGCCCTCCTCGGGGCCGCAGAAGCAGCCCTCGGCGTGGTAGTCCATGGTGCCGGCGGACCGGCGCGCTCCAGCGGCTCCGTTCTTTCCCACAGGGGGAACCTCAATGTGTGTTAGATCGCTGTAGTCCTGAGACCCGAGGCCACCGTCATGATGACAGTAATTGTGATATGGATGACCTGATCTGTTTTACATCTGGAGAGGCCCGTGGTAGACCTGATGACACTAATAATGAGAGACTATTATCTGCATTTCTACTTCAGTGGGCCACATTCCTCGATGGTTCAGATTCGTCTCATTCAACCCCTTTGAGGTGAAGGGTGGTCCACCATTCCCTCCAGCTTTATTCATCCACGGGTCCAAAGTCCTCTTCAAATCTCCGAGTCGCAGCCACAGCGTTTGTAGAAATTCCTGCAGCCAGTGAACGTTGCCTCGCCGTGCCGGTACGTGTGGAGGCTGGTTCCCTCCGTCATCCCGGTAGTTTGGAGGCTGAGATGGCGGGCACTGCAGCCGCACGGTACCGGGAGAGGCTGTGAGGGCCGGGGCAGCCGGCTGTAGTGTAAAGGTGCCTGTGGAAGTATTCAGGATTAATGTCGGGACATTATAGGACGTGGTGTATATTACTGCGTGATTAATGGATACTACCGGGATGACAGAGCGGGCGTGTTAACGCCACAGTGGTACATCAGGACACATTAGTAAGCGCAATGTCTTCACATGTAATGATGGAGACCATCCCTTTAACCGGGTACGGTACGGTAGCCGTGAGGCTTGTAGCCACGGAGAATCGCCGCTACAGCGCGATAAGCATCACCTCCATGAGCCGCACTGCTCACCGGTATATTAGACATCATTAAAGGCCTCGTTCAACCATGTTTTTTTTAAGACATTTTCATTTGTATTTTTTTTAACAACTGCATATCATGCGTATCGTGTAATTTCAATGAAAAATCCCATATTTCTCCTGGTCAGTGAAATACCCTGGCTGGTTAATAACGGGAGCTGTCAATGACAAGCGGGCTGCAGAGGCACGGTCGACGGCTTACTGATCTACTCACGTCGGTCTGGATGGAAATGTCGGTGCGGTCCGAGAAGAAGTAAAGACAGAAATCTTGGCCGGCAGCACCGCGGTGTCTGTGTTGATAATCCTGCCTGGCTCCTGCTTCACGAGCCGCTGGTTGGGACGATACCGTAATGAAACCGAGCGGAGTCAAGCTAGCGAGAGTGATTTAGAGCACTTTCGGTAATTTCACAATAAAAGCCTTTCAATATGCGCTGTCGATTCACAGGCGCGTAGACTTAACACCTGTATTTTAATCATCAATCTATAAACACAGAAAAGGAAATCTGACGATGGCAGTTTGACTGTTCAACGCGTGACATCGTAATTATTTCAAATGCAATCATGGACACATTGTAATAGCATTGTAATATCATATGAGAAGTTTAATACTAAGTTCATCGACACTATAATTTGTGTATTCTATTAGTCAAAACATCAGAGCACTTCTTAGTCTTAAGTGAATGCACATTTTAAATTAGAACAAATGACTGAGAAATTCAACTTACAAAAAATTGAATTATATAGGCTAATAATAAACTATATTATAATGGCCTTTTCAGAGAGTTACAACAACAAAAACAATCCCAACCCATGAGTCGGAAGTGGCGCGCTGGCGATGACGCACATTTTTATTAAAATAAATAAATAAGCCAGCAATTATATGTTACAAATGATAATGATAACAATAACACAGTAACGATCACGTATATGCATTGCACTGGTAACAATAAGAACTACAAATATCGTTTTGAGAATAATTTCAAAATAAAGTAATTCAAATGAAACTCCTCTTCCTGACGCTGCTGACACGCTGGAGGAAGTGATGAGGGAACCGTGAACGCGCATGAAGCAGCTTCCCTTTAACCAATGGGACGATGCAACATTGCAACATCAAACAAATGCATGTTCATATGTCGTTGTAGCATATGAAAACATGTGCAATATGTTTGATGTAACGTTGTAAAATCCCGCGATAACAATAAAATCTCAATCGGTAAAGTTGTCAGTGCTGTTTGTTTTGAATCGAGGATGACGTCATGGTTAGGTTTTTACCACCTTTGAGTGTCTTAATGTGGCTCATGATGACGTATGCCTGTAACCTCGAGCCGAAATTCCTTTTCAATTCCAACCTTAATGCAGTCATATTTTTTCACCGAGGTTTCCAGTTTTGAGAGAATGCAATCTTTTAGTAATAATGTAATGCAATAACAAAGAATCAGTTTAAAATAGAAACAAGTGAGACCAATAATACATCATTTAAAAAGCTAAATATAACTGAATGACTGAATTCACATTATTGCTCATCGGTTATATTGGTTTTGAACAGTTTAATAAGTAAATTGTCAGTTGTCATTTAATCATTCATTGGCATATACCATACGGTCTTCACAGCTTTCCTTCATCTCACAACATTTTCCACTGTCAAGGAAAAGTGGTTAGAAAAAGACATTAGGGCGTCATTTTTGGGACTTTTCGACCGGAACTTACAGTAAAGAAACTACACTAAAGCAAAAATATTCTCTTGATACTTTGATTATTGCATTATTGTTTCAGTCAGTATAGTATGCCATAACAAAGTAATAATTAATAATGTCATAAAGTCATAGTTTCATATATTTCATGACCCGTACCCTACTTGTCCTTGGAGTCCATTCCTTCTGTATAATTAACACCTCTTAGAATTAGTATTTGTATGTGTTTTGCAACCAAAGTCTCAAGTTTCCCTCCAACCTAATTAACTGTGTTTCCCTGTAACCTCATGGCCATCTCATAAGGTTATTATGCAATGGAAATGTTGTTCACTGCTCCAGTGAATATGATGGCACATACGACTCAGTTCATGTAGCTCAGAAAGCTAAGAATCAAAGTCAATAATATTGCATTCTGTTGACAAACAGTGAATGTCTTTTGTTTGTAATCCTATAAGTCCAGAAGGGCGGTGTTACTTACTTCTTACACCCTGTGGTGTTCAGAGGATGAGGGACAAACCTTCATTGTTGTAAAAGATAAACAAAAAACTAAATTACATGTAGCCAGCACATTTATTTAGAACGGTGAAAACAATAACTACTAAGTAGGTGTCCATTATAAGGAATTAATGGACACCCTACAGCCAGAATCGAGGATTCACAAATACCAGGGTATAATACAATTATATACTATGTTGCAAAAAAATGTATAGTATAATATACTATTTAAAAATATTTTATCATAAAACAAGTCATATGTGTAGGTATCCACAGAAGATTGACCATGAACCAATCCGCGGTGACCTGTTCTCTGCCCTGACCAATCAGCGCCAGCTACAACACATTCGTCCTGATTGACCTCCGCCTCTTTCCGCCCCTTTAAATCAGGATTTCTATACAATTTTATACAAAGCCAAAACAAGCCACCAAGAGTAAACCAGTTAAACAGGAAACTAGGTCTTCCATCTTCATATTAAAAGTGGTTGATAAAACTCACCCGTGTGTGTAAATTAATGCAAACATGTATTTAATACAAATCACAATAGTATGTGTTCTTGAAATACACTTTACAATACAATAAAATGAATGTAAAGGCCACACAGTGTTTGGCATGTATCTTATTATTATCTTATTGTAATTGCTTTTATTTTGTAAACATCTAAACCGGAAGTTGTATTTCCGCCAGCTTTCAGACCGTAACGCCAAGACAGCTAGCGTCGATCCATTCATATTAAGCTAACCGCTTCATCGCGCGCTGCCTCGGTCTATTCGGGGTTCTTTACCAGTTGTAATTGTCGCGCGACAGTGAAATAGAAACATGGCTTTGCTGACGGCGCTGCTCGCCTTCCTGTACCACCTGCCGCAGGTGTACAAGTGGCTGCTGAAGCCCTACTACATCGCCTCCATCTTCATGTCAGTAGCCTTTCTGGCTATCCGCAAGACGCCTGGCATCTGCGACCATCTGGCCACGCAGCGAGAGGACGGCAACCCCTGCGACTTCGACTGGGTCCGTACAGAATGCTGATGAACAAATATGGCTGCTAGCGGGATGCTAAGAAACGAGCTAGCGGCTCTGAAGGCTGACAGGGAGGTAGCGGGTCGTAGCTGAGGAGAGACACGGGCCGAGCCTCGGGCCAGAATCTGTATATTCATGCTGCTGTGCTCATCGCAGAGTTGCTTGAGACACGCAGCTTAATCCAGAACTCACGAGAATAATAATAATAATAATAATAATAATAATAATAATACAATGGTGCACGGCACACAGGACTGACAGCGCGTGTCCCGTTACAGACGGATGCTCAGCTAGCGGTGACCTTAACGTGAACATCATGAGGGGATGACAGAATCATGTTTCAAAAGAAAAACCGTGTTTTGATTCTCTGCTGAATGTCACAGGGGAGCCTTACTAAACTGTTAAAGGTCATTATTTATATATATATTAAGGTATATATATATGTGTGTGTGTGTGTGTGTGTATATATATATATATATATGTGTGTGTGTGTGTGTGTGTGTGTGTATATATGTGTGTGTGTGTGTGTGTGTGTGTGTGTATATATATACATACATACATACATACATACATACATACATACATACATACATACATACATACATACATACATACATACATACATACATACATACATATCTATCTCAACAAGCAAAAGATACATGTTTCTTTATAGTGTTGGTTGTGACCTCATAAGAGCTCCTCTTCCTTTTCTCCCCATGAAAGTGTTTTTTCTATTTTTTGGGGAGTTTTTCCTGATCCGATGTGAGGTCCTGGGACAGGGATGTCTATGTGTACAGACTGTAAAGCCCTCCGAGGCAAATTTTAATTTGTGATTTTGGGCTATACAAAATAAACTGAATTGACAGCTGATTAATATACTGTATTTTTTTCCTTACTAATATATCTAAAAAAAATATTGTGTACATTTACACACATTGGTTGTATTGCCTCCATTCTCCTTGTCCACTAACCGATGCACGGTATGATTATGCTGTCACTAAATGTAGAGTTTTGAGGTGGTCTGACATCACGGGGCCCCTGAATGACCCCCGCTCTGGCCCGTGTTTGTGTTCTCAGAGGGAGGTGGAGATCCTCATGTTCCTCAGTGCCATCGTCATGATGAAGAACAGGCGAGCCAGTGAGTAAACATCTTCTTTTCTATCTGGTCTGAATGAGTTCTTTCTGCTGAGCAGCAAGGTGGTGAGATGTTCATGTTCTGATGCACGAGTCATCGATCCGTTTCCAAGAAGTGTAACGATCCATCTCCTCCAGAAGGGACCAGAATGAAATTTGAGAAGAAACCCATTTAAATCTCTTGAATATTCAGTTTGAAATAAACTCTAGAAAACCGCTCATTCCTTCTCTGTTCTCTTCAGTAACGGTGGAGCAGCACGTGGGCAACATCATCCTGTTCAGCAAAGTGGCCAATGTCATCCTGTTCTTCAGGCTGGAC
This sequence comes from Myoxocephalus aenaeus, assembly GCA_038501785.1. Classification (NCBI taxonomy): domain Eukaryota; kingdom Metazoa; phylum Chordata; class Actinopteri; order Perciformes; family Cottidae; genus Myoxocephalus; species Myoxocephalus aenaeus. The sequence continues at coordinate 1,830,192 of JBAMJR010000052.1, read as the reverse complement.
ATCAGGCTGGGACTGCTCTACCTGACCCTCTGCATAGGTCAGACACACACACACACACACACACCATGCATCTTATGAATCAAATGCCAAAAAACCCAGGTCTGATTTGTCCGGTTACATTGTATTTTTTGTAAACAAAACCAAGATAAAATACACAAATCACACTGACTGTATCTACCGACCAATTATAGTGTGTCTCAAAACCTGAAATATCATCTTCCACACTGTTGCACGGGGTGACACGCTCTCAACACACACACACACACGTACGTATGTATGTATGTATGTATGTATGTATGTATGTATGTATATATATATATATATATATATATATATATATATATATATATATATATATATATATATTTGTGTGTGTGTATATAACATTATTTGTGAACGTTGTACTAATATTTCTTTTCACTTGAAGAAACTAATTGTCAGCACTAACTCCTCTTCTGTTGGTGCTTTGTGTTGTCAGTGTTTTTGATGACCTGTAAGCCGCCTCTTTACATGGGACCAGAGTACATCAAATATTTCAGCGACAAAACCATCGATGTGAGTACAAATGTTAGAGTTAGTTGTAGCACAGAGACGTGTCCACTGTATTTGTAATCAAGTGTGTGTGTCCAGGATGAGCTGGACAGAGACAGTCGTGTGACGTGGATTGTTGAATTTTTCGCCAACTGGTCTCCAGAGTGCCAGTCCTTCGCTTCCGTCTACGCTGATCTCTCGCTCAAGTAAGACTCGGCCCGCTCAGCAAACGTAGGCGGTACACTCTGCGACCCTGACTAGAGTGACTTGGGTTTACCTGTCCTTGTGTTTCAGGTATAACTGCGCCGGTCTCAAGTTTGGTAAGGTGGACATCGGACGTTATGGAGAGGTCTCCAAAAAGTAAGACATTCAGTTTCTCTCCTGTCTTTGTTCCTGTGGTTGGTGGGCGTGACCGGACGCTGTCCCGTGTGGGTTTGTTTCTGCTCTGCAGGTACAAAGTGTCAGCCTCACCGCTGTCCAAGCAGCTGCCGTCCTTGGTGTTGTTTCAGGGAGGGAAGGAGGTGATGCGGCGCCCCCAGGTGGACAAGAAGTGTAGAGCCGTATCCTGGAGCTTCACAGAGGTCAGACTGGACAGTGCACATCAGGAAGGGACACGCTTTTGACATGTATACAGATAGCTCTGGAAAGAGATTTTAGTTTTTATTGAAACTCCTAAGGGGTGTGTGTGTGTGTGTGTGTGTGTGTGTGTGTGTGTGTGTGTGCGCGCGCGCGCATTGTCCCTTGTTGCTTTGGTGCTGAGCATGCCCCACAAACAGGTCTTGCCATAGCACCTTAGGCCATCTACTAGAAAGAGTCCAAATAAATGGGTAACAGATATGTATAAAGAAAGGACTAACTGGCTCCTGTTACTATTGTTTGATTTGTTAAACCCACCAGAAGGTCAAGGAAAATGTCTGTTTTCATTCAACATTCACAAAGTAGATTTCTTCATTCTCAAGTGATCTCCCCATCTAGTTGATGAAACTCTGTCCTAATGAAACATTTCAAAATGGTATTTATATTTGTTGTGGTATATTTAGGAAACGGGTTCATATTTTTAACAAGAACATGAGTTTACTGCACTGAATTGTGCCATTCATTGAACACTGGACACGGTGCAACCACCGAGCAGTCGTGGGTTCCAGAAAAGTCCAGAATCGTTTCTTTGAATCTGACCGTTTAAATGTACCAACCTGAACTCCCGTCTATAACGGTCTCTGCCTCCCTCCACCAGGAGAACATCATCCGAGAGTTCAACCTGAATGAACTCTACCAGAAGTCCAAGAAGCTCAGCAAGACCAAAGGAGACAAGGTCAGCCAATACCAGTTCCCGCCGGTCCCCGAGGAGGACGAGTCCGAGCAGCAAGGAGCCCACGCCGAGGCTCCGGAGTCTGAGTCCAAGAAGGACAAATAAGACGCTTCCCATCACTCAGCTTTCACTTCTGGACCGATGCTGTGCGTCCAGGTCTCCCCTCCCCTCCCCCGCTCAACGTTTGTTCACTTGTTGAATCCGAACAGGACTGGTGATCCCCGTGAGAATGAAAGTAAACACTCCAGTTAAACCCAATCATTCGAGTCTGTTGGCCCTCTATAAAGAGAACTAGTGTACACTTTGGCAGAGGAGCAAACTGGGAAACTGTAAACCAGCTTTCGGGGTTGTAATGCTAAAACCTGGTCCAGTGTTTGGGTGGAAGGCCTGCCTTGTGCATCGGGTTCTTCCAGTCTACACCACACATTTCAAAGCTGTGAAGTCTGAGTGACTGTCAGTTGAGGTCTTACTAATTAACAGGAAGGAGCAGTGAATGTGATGCTTTGTTCTTTTAGATTTTTTTAATTATTATTCAACTAATTTAATGAGATTAGAGTAGATTTAAAAAAATCCTTCTATGAATATATTCGTGGAAACTAAGTTCTAACTCGGTAGAATGCGTTTGCAGTGTTAAATGAGAGCTACGATATGGGAGCGCTTGTTTAGCATGAACACCTCTGCGTTAGTCGGGTTTACTAACTGTAATCTTTATTCATCCCCGTGGACTTGACTCTGAACTCGTGTGGACAGACCAAGCTACTTCTGTCATTCCATTTGACTTGTTTGTTTGTCGTTGCTTCTCGTGTTCGGCGTCTTCGGCTCACCGTAGCGACACGCTATATTTTTTGAAAACCCTTTCAGGTTTTAACTGATTGTTTTTGTTTTTCTACTATTCTTACGTTGCCAACAAGGTAACCAGTATTTTAATGTTTTCAGAAGCAAGCCGTGCTCGATCTTCAGCATCTGCTGGCTAGCCATGTTACGCAATATTTTGTCAGTTTTGTTACTCCGACAGTTCCAATAATGTTTGTTGTTTAAACATAAACATACACTCCAATAATATTCAAACAAGCACACTGCAATTTCTAACAGCCAGATTGCAGATGGAGCGTTTAATGGCACGTCGTGACTTCGAGCTGCAGGGTGCTGATTCTGTGTGGATCTGTACAGCCTAGTCCTTCACTCCTTCCCAGCGGTTGGAACCAGACCTCTACTGGAAGAGGAGCCGTGCTCGTCCCGTCACAACGGCCCGGGTTGCCGTGATGTTCTGTACGGGCGTTCACGGTCTTCAGGGGATGAACCCCACTAACTCGTTAATGGTCCTCTGACTTTTCCTGTGCGACGGCAACTTCCTGTTGACCTACCAAACTACGCCGTCCCTGCAGTAGCAATCTACAAGCCTGTGATCGGCGCGATGACGGAGTGGAGCATGTTAGCAGCTTCAAACTAAAGATGTGGTTCTGATGAGCGACGTCTTCTGAGGACCAGATCAAACGAGCGTTTCATTTCCCAGCATATTTTTTTGCTAACTTTGTCAGGATTCAGAGCTTTCTTTCCCTTGTACTCGTAAACTGATTAATTAGCTTTTTGAAGACTGACTTTTTTTCCCTTTAATCATGATTTCATTACTAAAACTGTTTTTGTTTTGTACACTTCTTGTTTGACCTTTTGTCATGTTGCATTTCATCCGAGCTGCATTCCAAGGCTTGCATGTATATTTGCTCCTGTACTTGAATGGAGAAGTCTGCTGGCCTGTTGTTATCCATGCAATAAAACAATGTGCACATGAAGCATTCCTATGCAGCTTCATTCTTCAGATCATTGCTCCAATGAAACCTTCAGTGTTTCCACATTACACTGAGGGACCAGAGAAACAGACTCCTATACATGTAGTGACATATCAGAAACAAACTGGCTCCTGCTCGGTGTCTGCACGGTCACAGTTCCTTGCGGCGTTCAGAAATCCCCATAAAGTGAAAAAGTGACTGCTCCACCTCTTTGTTTTATGTTTATTATCAACCCTCCAGCCCCGCACCACATCCATACGCACGCACACACACACACACACACACACAGATGTACAGTACACATATTTGTCATGTCGTGTCCTCATCAAACCCCCAGGTAAAGAAACCTGCCTCCATCCACCTCCCATTCGGAGTTCCTGTCCTCACATTACAGCCAAGCAAAAAGAAAACTAAGCGGAAATGAAAAAGAGACTTTCCCTTTCTTGTCATGTCATAGATCAGAGATAGGATTATCCCCCTGTTCCATTTGATGCTACATCCTGTGTGCTATATTTATTTGACCATGCCTGGTTCTGATGCGGTCCTGTGGTGTCCCTCTGTGTCCCAGACTGGATGAAGACAACATGGCCAAAGATGGCGCTTTAAGGTGACACTCCAGAGACTGTGGGCTCTAGGTGTAGTCATACTGCGACATGTTAGCATTATGTCATGACAAAGTGATGGCATGGTTCCACCTGGCTTTACAATGGGACACTAACTGTTGGATGTAGTTCCCATTGGGATCACAGCTGACGGTTCCCTGTTAAGCTGAAGAAAAAACACTTCAAATTAAAACCCTGTTAAATTACTAAATAATGGGGTCTTTAATTGTGAAGAATTTATAGGACATGAAATGTGTTTATCCACCATTTCACAGCCGCTCCTTTGACTACCAATTATATGTGATCGCCAGCCCATCAGGGAAAGACAAGTGGAACCGGGTCTCACCGGGTCGCCTTCTGACATGAAGGAGAAGCTGGAGGTGTGATGCTGTCGGGCGGTGAAACAAGACGGCTGGACTTCACCCCATAAAGCACTCACATTCTCACAGTTTGGAATTTCACAAATGTACCTGTTTTGAATTAAAAGATGTTTTTGGGGACAGGAAACCTTAAGCAAACAATGCACAGTTGATGTTTAGCAGGGAGAAGGAAGACTTGGTGCACTGCTTTACAAGTGTCCACTACATTATCACAACTTTTTTTTCTTCTTTTTTTTCTCCATTAAACACATTTTCTCAGACTAGCAGCCTCATTTATGTTTGAACTTCATCTTGAAATCAATTCCCAAAACCACACTTCAGCTGAATTCTTATGGATTGAGACCAGAAGGACTTGCACTGGTCTCCAGTTTGAATAGAGACACAGAGTACTGGGGCCAGTGGCTTCATCTTTAGAGAAATAACTGAAGATGCAATCTGACTGTGAGACCATGTTTGAAATAAGGCGTCTGGTCTGAGAGATCACAACTCAACCCTCCTTTGAGTCAATATTAAAAACTCTTCATTTATCAATAGCTATATTTCCATATAAATTCATATAAAACAGTTTCAAATTAAATAGGTGACATAAAAAACAAAAACTTTATTTTCAAGGCAATTGCTTGAGGAATGAATTTTCTGGAGACCAGCCTCATCTTTGTCCCTTTGACAACAAAAGGCTTCCACAGGATTTCCTTGTTCACTTTAGTTCCCTCCCGTCCCGTTTGTTCACACAGACCTTGGGCCACGAGAGGCCTACAGTGGATAAGTATTATAGTAGTGCATGCTGCAGTCTGAACGCAACGTAAAAAATAAATCCACATTTAAAATCACATCATTCTGTACAAACATGGAATCATATTCACATCTAGGAATAAATCAACAAATGGATAAAAGAAACAGGGAATCACCCTTTTTGTTTCTTTTCAATGTCACACTTCATCTTCCTCCTCCTCCTCCCTGCATCAAAAGGCAAGTCAATTCACGCAGCAACATTGATGGAAAAGTTCATGTGTGGCGTTCCTTCCAGCCACTGCTAGATTGTCACAATCCAGAAGAGATCCCACTGACGCCTATCGGGTCCTGTGTGAGGAGGCGCCGGGGGACTCTGCCTGGGCTGCATCACTCAGACATGGTCCAAGGAAATCCCTCCATTTGGTGGATGCTGTTATTAAAAGTAGGGTTTAACTGGGGCTATAACTGGTAATAAGTACTACTGATCACACATGTAGTTAACACTAAACTGGAAGTCTATGGGGAGCCCTTAACTTTGAATGGATTCAACCTGGTGCCACACACTGTGTTTGAATCCTCCTGGGTTTTTGTGTTCAATGGTGTTCCAAATGTGAGCGGGAAAATTGTGAAATATTAAAACATCTGCACCAATTTCTACCCAAATGCAGCTGTAGTCCAAAAGTGCTGACTGGACTCCCAGCCGATCCAGAGCTCCCTGGGGGCCCAGTGGGGATCAAACTCCTCACCCTGGCAGTGGTGATGCCTTGCGCTGTGATTCTTGTACAATGCAACACCCAGAGCAAGCTGGGGCCTCGGGCTCCTTCTGAGCTACAGTGAGGATAAAACCCACATCGTGGTTCCGGTTTGGTACGGTGAGATCTCAGAAAACAGACTCTTACAGTGCCAGGTAGTCCTGACTTCATCCATCAGTACAGGTCTCGCTCTCAGTTGCTGAGGTGGATATCTGGAGGCTGGACAGTCCAGCACAGTGTAGCTCTATATAGTCAAGCAGCCAACGAGGAGTGAGATCTGGACTAAATGGTTCAGAACGTCCTCAGATGTCCAGGTCCAGTGGTTTGGTGTCTTAAATCTCTCCCTCACTGGCAGGAGGAGGCAGCAATATCTCCTCTTTGTCTTATTGGTCGTCGAGCGGGAGGCTGGATGCCACTCAGACAGAAATCTCATAGGTGGTGCCCCCGACGCCCGTCACCTTCTTCACCCCGCCACCCTGAGACTTGGGGGCGGGACTCTGCGTCAATGGCGAGCTGGGATAGGCCAACCCGGGCCGGGCGGACACGCCGACTGGGTGAGAGGGAGAGGAAGGGGCGGAGCAGGAGGTGGAGGAGAAGAGCTGGCCACCGTTGGACCGACTCGGAGGTTTCATCTGGATCTGCTCATCCCTGATGATAGAAAAACCCAAAGATGATCAGCGTGACGGTTCAGGACAACACATGACACAACTACAGGTGGAAGCCTCCTCACACAACATGCTCTGGTCATGTGAGGAGGGATACATGACATCATGAGTCAACAGAAGCATTACTGTGGGACGTGGATGTCACATTGATGGACGTGATGAACTGTTCCGACCGTCTGACTGATGATCCGAGTGCTATCAGACGGATGTAGTAGTCTTGCTTTAGAAAGCATGCTAATCAAATAAAGACTATCAATAAATCCTGCGCTTGTTTCATTTCACACGAGCACAAACTAACCGACCTGAAAGATCCTGTACACACACCATTCACAGCTGATCTGCAGATGGCTTCATCCCAAAGCCCAGCCCACATGGGTTCACTGGAGGAGGTACAGTCTTACTACGAGACAGTACACACAGTCACAGCGTTTACTGTACTGCAGAGGCCGTTGGTGAAAAAGCTTGTGTCTCTGGATGAAGGTTGAATATTAGACTAATAGTTAATGGAGAAATGATCAGAAACAGATTTGCCTTTAATAGTTCTTCTTACCCCGAACTAGAATACATGTCACATTCAAACTCGACAGTCATTCAGTCATCGAGGGCACAATGAAGACGTCTTGGTCTTTCACTCAAAATCTTTACAAAAATGTTATCTTTTCATTGTAGTTACTTTATTTTAATTTTTTATGTTGACATTACATACATATTTTTCTCCAAAACATGTGTGCCACAATTATTGGCACCATTATAAAATATCATGATTAAAAACTAACTAAAGTATAATTCCAGTCATATTTTACATTTTTAAGTTCACCTGTTTGATTAGGAACTCCTAAGTGGTCCACCATGACTTCCTGTTTCACTGGGGTATAAATATGAGGTGACACAGGCCAGATTCCCTCAGTCAGTCATGACTATGGGAAAGACTCGAGAACACAGTGCTGATGTGCAAAGAAAAGTTGTTGAGCTGTACAAATAAAAAAATGGATATAAGAAAATCTCTAAACAGTAAAAAGAAAATACCCATTTCCACACACGCACACACACACACACAAATCATTGGTTCCCTCCACAAACAGTAAATGTTTTTTTTTTCATTGGATTTTGGATGATTGCCCAAAATAAGCTCTGTGCAAAAAAACTTTTACGATTCCTACATGTTTTGTTCAGCAAGATAATCTTCACATATGAACGTCACTTTTATGACGTTTGAAGTGTAAAGTCAGAAGCTAACGTTGGGCTATTGAGGAACTCCACCACTAAGCTAAAAGTGGAGTAGTGTCCTAGTGAGGACGTCTAGTTGTCTCATTTACACTCTTTATTAAGACACGTGAATGAGTGATGAGGGAACCGGAAGTGTACAAATACTGACTCAGTCGTGCAGAATGAAGATACCTTTTCTTTTATGTTACATATGTACAAACATGAAAAGACGGGATAATGTTTGCAGTTTTTCTAACCAGTCTACTACTGCTACCTTTGCACACCGATTTCTTCACATCTTAATTAAGTAATTTTGGCTGCGTCATGTTGAACACGTGTCTTTTATATTGTACACATTCATGTCGTCGGTATGGAAGAGATGTGTCTGTGTATGACAATTATAATAATAATCTAGAGAACAGGAACAAACAGGCAGACCACACCAGCATCACACATAACAGTGAGAAACAAGCAAAGGGAAAAGGAGGAAGAACTCACAGGAAATCTGGCAGGAGGAAGAGGAGAGAAGGGAAGAAGAGGAGGAGGAGCAGGAGGAGCAGTCAATCAGGTGGTCAGGCTTTCAGGCAGGCAGGTGGGTTTTCTCATGGTCAACAGCAAACCAATCGTCCTGACTAAATTCATACTCACTTTGGCGCTTGTATTCCTCCTCCTCCCATCCCTCCTCCTCCTCCCACCCCCGCCGCATTCGCTCCGGCTGACGCAGAGGCCTTTCGGACCAGTCGGTACTGCATTTCGGCAGCGGCGGCACTCGAGTAAGAGAGCGACTTGCCCAGAGGTGGAGGGTGCGGGGAGCGGGGAGGGTGGGTGGTGGAGGTGGAGGAGGATCCCAGAGGGGTGTCAGTGGAGCGGGTGCGATAGGGATAAGCGTGGTGGGGTGCTGCATGAGGGACAGTGAAGCGGGGAGGGCGGGACGTAGAGGAAGAGGAGGAGGAATGGTGGTGGTGATGATGGCCGTGGTGGTGGTGGTGATGGTGGTGGTGGTGGTGATGCGGGGGAGGTGGGGCAGAAGAGGACGGGGGAGCCGAGGAATAGTTGGCAGGCGGTGGGTGAGAGCCGGGGTGGAGCTCGCTCAGCAGGCGCTCCCTCTCTTGAGGCGGCGGCGGGGAGGAGGAAGTGGAGGAGGAGGAGCGATGGAGGAAGGAGTGGTGGTGGTGGGAGGAGCGGTGGTAGTGATGGGGTGACTGGGCAGACTGGGAGTGTATCTCAGCGTCTCTCTGTTGGGACGACAGGAAGGCGGCATTGTAGCCGCCTGCTGCTGGAGTGCAGGGTCTCCCAGAGGAAACCTCAGGGGCTGGTGAACCCGCCAACACCCCTTTGTCGAAATCATCACCACCTGACAGTAAGTTGTCATACGACAGGCTCCCATTGCGGGACGGGTGGTGGGGCGGGGGTGTCTGATTGGCTAAGCTCTTGAAGCTGGTGGAGGTGGCCTCGGAGATGTGGGCGGCGCCTGCTGAGGTGTGCGTGGAGCTGGAAGACCGCGAGGTCACTCCTGACAGGACAGTGGGGTCGGAGAAGGAGGGGTACGAGCGTCCGCCCAGGGCGTAGCCAAGGATGCCCCCCGGCCCCGCCTCTCTTCTGCCCTCCCTCCTCTCCCCACCTCCTCCTACTCCCACTCTGTCAGGTGGAGCGTCCCTCCGGTCCAGGCTGGGCTGGGAGCGAAAACCAGGCTGCTGGCTGGCCTGAAGGAGGGAGGAGGTGGAGGAGGAAGAGTCCCTGGCACTGCCAACACTCTCGCCTCGACTTAACTGGAGGAGGCACGAGGAGGAGAAAGGGGAGGTGTAGGAGAGAAGGGCGTCAGGGGAAAGAAACAACAAGAAGCTGAGCAAATCAGAGTAGAGAGTAGGAATCCCTGCCAACTGAAACTCTCTTGTGTTGACATCCTGACACAAGACCTCAACTGTTGCCAATATGTCTTCACCAGACAGGAGCTCTTCTCTTCACGGGGCAATACTGATGCTGTTGGTCTCAGCTTTATATAGATATTAAAAATGTTTACTTTGAGAATATCCCCATACATGCTAAGATGAAGGCTCGGCACACCGATGCAAGTGTCTAACCAGAAGTCCAAGCTTTCTGTCACTGGACCCTCATCGGCCATTTATCCTGCGTGTTATCTGGTGCGATCCCAAAACCCGACCGGCACATGGTCTAGTTGTGCCAGTTGGCCGTGGTTTCTGGTTCATTTTAATACGCCTAACTTAATACAGGTAAACACATATTTCTCATGTATTTCTGGCCGAATTCAAATAGAACAGCTTTTGTTCTATCCTTAAATTAAAAAGGTGAGCACTGAATCTCTCCCAGCCGCCTGCAGTCCATCTACTGGAGCTATGACGCCGACATGGGAGCACAGTGGTTGTTAAGTGTTCTCCAATTGATGTCATTATATGACAATTAATTAATTATAGATTAATGAAGAGATGCCTCTTTGTCAACCATTTGCCCTGAAGGTCTAATGACTGAAAGCTCGTCTTCATGTTCAAATATGCGAGTGTGCTGAGTCTTCCTTTCTTTCTCCATGTTGGATTTTCAACAAGATCAAATCCACGCCCCAAATCAGTGTTTGACTAAATCGTTTTATGGAGGAAAAGTAATCTTCCATTACCAATTATGTGTCAATGTTAATTATTAGCATAACATTTTGTAGCCAATTTCTTAAAAAATAAAAAATAATTGTCCTCATCTCTCATTGGACAATAATAGCAAAGTAAAATATAAGTATATGTAGTATAATATAAGTAAATATTGACATTTGACAGCTTGTGTTGCCATTAAACACCGCCCGACCACGTTAAAGGCCTCATCATCATCATCATTAATTTAGACAAAGTATCCCTGATGAATTTAAAAGGAAATCATTGTCTGAACTTGAATTTAACAGAAATATAGAAGAAAAAAATCGTTGGTACTTTTACAGGCAGTGATGACATGAAAAGATTTGTTATCGTGATTAGAACTCGATATAAACGTTCTCCTTATACATTGTGGCCTTTTTCAAGGACAGGAAATGTTTTCTCCATGATACCCACACTGAGGTGGGAAAAGCATGAAACATCAGGATGACATATCAAACTACTTGTAGGACATGACAGACTTCAAAATGGCAAGTGGAGGTCTACTTGAGCTTTTAATTCTGGATCTGAGATACAGGGGAGCCATTTATTATGACAAATACTGGAGGAAACAACAGGAGAAACTTTTCTAATCAGGGAGAAATGACGGAGAATCAAAACAATATTGTGCTGGATAGACACGTGGTAGGATATGGACCAGACATGGGTACAAATACGGAGTAGAACCAACTCATCTGTATAAATCCAGATGTACTCGGGTACAATCCTTTGATTTGAACACAAAAATTACTCTTTATCAGCCTTATATTCCAAAGACGGATGAATTTAGTCACTACCGGTAACCATTTAAAATGTGTTCAAAGAGTATTTCACCCATGTCCGGAGCAAACAGAAAGGGGCAGGACAAAAAAATAGAAGATAAAAGAAGGAAACAATGCTCTCAGAACAATCACTTACTGATACTGATCAACAGAAAGCCACTGAGAAACCAAACCCAGATGACAGACAGGAAATCAAAAGGAAAAACACAAACAAAAATGAGATACATTAGAAAGAAATCGATGAGCGATAAAAGAAGCAGAGGCAGGGACAAATGGAAAAACAACTCTGATCAGAAACACGTACATCACACCATGCACCTTTTAAATAGGAGTTACTCTGAGGTCTATAGTGCAGATTTAGAGTCAATATGTCCGGAAATATTAACAACCTACAACAGGGAGACGCCGTTGTCCTTTCACAATAAAAGCCCTAGACTTCTAAACTATGCAACTGTTTACCAGTGAGGAATTTACTGAGCATTTTGCTAAAAGGAAACTCAATAAAATAGCTTATAGCAGTTTAGGCTATTCAACTGTTTAGCTAAGACATATTTGTTCTGGATCAATAGGATCCTGGTAGTTGGTCCTACATGGGACTTGCTTGTTACTTTTTTAAACTTGTGCTACTCTTTGGGGCCTCTGCTACAAAACTTTAAGCCTCTTCAGCAAAAAAATAGTGAACGAGGCAGAAGTCGAACTGGTTCAATCTCCAGCCATGCAGTCTGCATGTCTACATGTCCTTAGGCAAGATACTGAGCCCCAAAGTGCTGTCAGTGTGTGAATGTTAATTGCTCCTAATGAGCAGGAGCTACCTTGTATGCCGTAGAGTGGTCCCTTAGATTTGAAAAGCTCTTTACAAATGCAGTCCATTTACCATTTTTTATTCAACGTACCGCCTTGTACAGTATATCTATCAGTTGATCATATTCAATACTGTCAATACTCTAGTTTTACTATTGCACATCTGTACGTCAGGGAGAGGGATCCCTCTTCTGCTGCCCTTACTGAGGTTTCTTCCTTTTTTTCTGTTAAGTTCTTTTGGGCTAGTTTTCCCTTCCTGAAGTGAGGGTCCAAGGACAGAGGGGTTTGTATGCTGTACAGATTGTAAAGCCCCTTGAGGCAAATTTGTGATTTGTGATATTGGGCAAAAGAAATTGAGCAGACTTGTCCTTGTCCATCACCTGGCAGTCTCCCCGGTGTGTGAATGTGTGCATTACCTGGTTGGCGTAAGCGTGTGTGAGCGCTGTGTGGTTCTTGCCAGGGCTGTAGCTGGGCCTGTATTTGTACATGGTGGGGGTGGGAGGGGTTTTGTTCAGTAGACTGCACTCTGCATGAGGGAGACAAAGAATACAAAACATCACTGTGAAGTCAGCATAGAATCAGATCAGATATTTAAAACAGGAAGTTGAGACAAAGTCCATGAGAATCAGACCTAAAGCAGGGAGTTAGAAAGCATTACCCTCTGTGTTTCCTCTGGTGATTCCAGGGTAGCGGAGCTCTGGTTTAGGAGGAGGCGGAGGCTCAGCATCACAGGACTGGCTCTCCATCATCTCCAGACTGGACTTAGACTGGATGGAAGTCAAATAGAAACTCAAAGAATCACAATCACTTGACTGATATATGGTTGACTAATTGTTTATATAGAATTGATATATGCACAGACCTAAAACACCTGAATGAATGAGTGAAGAAACATAATGAACACGCACACGCCCACACATGACAACGACGTGAATCATACGTCACAGCCTTCAGTGTAGAGCAGCATGATATTGGGAAAAAATGTTTCATGACATTTTTTATATTGCGAGTTATAATTATATACAGAATAATAATAGTGGAGGCCTCATCTGAAAGTTAAATGCACCAACTGGGTGGGCTTTGAGAGCAAAAGGAAGAGGCTGGATAAACTGGGCTGATAGAGACGTGGTTGTCTTGCATTCACTGATGTGACCGTCGAGGATTTCTGGCTCTTGAATTTTAAAACAGCTCTTAAACCTCCTGCAGCGTTCATACACACTTTTTTTCATGACCAAACATTTTGTGAAATCTGGGTGTAAACATGAAAAAGTGAGAAAATGTCATATTTAAACTAACAATGAGAATTCCAAAGCATACAGTAAACCTTAAATCAGTTATTTTCAACCACTGTGCCATCAGGTGTGCCGTGGGAAAATGTTCAATTTCACTTAATCGGTCCAAGAAAATATTATTTAATTGCCGCAAATACTTTTCCATTGTTGAGCGTCTGAGCCTGCAATATAGTGGCTGGCCTAGTAATGAAATACTCTTCCATGCCAGTAGGTAGCGCAATAATTACCTACCATTATAATACGGGTAGATCAAATCAAGCATTCTGATTGGTTGAGAGAGTCACGGGGTGTATTTTATTCAGCCATAAAGTACTGTACAGCCTGTTTACATTTAGAGCATTCCATATCAGTGCGCACTTAAAATAACAGCTAGATTTAAATTGCGCGACCGTTAGTTGTCATTTCAAGCTTGACAGTTACCAAACATGTTTCGTGTAAACTTTTATATTGTCACGTCCGCAGTAACGACTCGCAGACGTTGGTTTCCTTAACTTGCAGGTTTATTGCTTGAGTGTTCACAGTATTGCAACGGGGTTCTTCGCTAACAGTAGCTCAAACGGAACAGCTAACAAGCTCACTTAGCGTCCCCCACACTAGCATAACGAACGACAACAATGTGTTGTCGTTCGCTGCGCGTCGGGCCTAACAACTCCCTTGAACAGTACATTATTGCACAACACAGTACTGCCTCTCGTACCTTATTGCTTAAATATATGCTGTATTGTGCTACAATGTGTCATTTTGTAACTTTTTGGGTTGTTGGTGTGCTACGGGATTTTTTTATTGTAGAAAATGTGCCGCAGCTCAAAAAAGGTTGAAAAACACTGCCTTAAATGACACAAATGAATGAGACAATAGTTTGATTAAAAGAATAAACATTTATATAGATGCCTGTATGTACGCCTGCTTATATTTTGAGCGTCTTTCTTTTAAAAGCATATTCATTATTTCAAACTCAGCGTGAATGAACGACATGAATATAACACATTTCCATGACTTTTCCAAAACTTGTGGTTATTTTTATTTTTTTCCATGACTTTTCCAGGCCAGGAAATGACCATTTTAAAATTCCATGACTTTTCCAGGTGTTCCATGAGCGTAAGAACCCTGCTCCTGCTGCCATCTGGACCGGCCAATAAGAAACTTGTGCAGAAGGGAGAAGCACAGCACCCTTACATAATTTGTGTTCACCTACAGGCAAACACAAGCTTGTTTTTTCTTTTTAACTGGTGTTTAAATCAAACAGAACGATGAAACTGAAGTATTTATGGCACTATGAGCACCGTCCAGCTGTCCTTACCCGGTGCAGGTCTCCCTGTATGCCGTTGTCCAGGATCTTTGCAGCCAGCTGGGCCTCTGTCAGCTGTGGTCGCAGAAAAGGAGGCTGCACACACACACTCTGCACACACTTCTTTCTGCCCAGATACCTGCAGAGAGTCCAGAGACGGTGAGTGTCCACATCATTAAGACAAACAAATACAGCGTTGTAGTTAGGAGCCCCTTTTTTACTGCAGTGACTTGGAACCTTTTAAAGGAACTAATTGTATTCTGACCTCATGGACCAGGGTCTAAATTAATATCCAGGGTCATTTACCCTCCAGACAGGGCCTGGTCGGGATGGGGTTTTGCAGAGAAGACCATCGCTGATTGGTAAAACACACACACACAGCTTCAACTCGTGTACTGCTTCATTTATAACAACACAAAAGTATTAATTTTAGGACGAGGGGAGAGAACTTCTATTTGCTTGATAACATTAAAAAGTAAAGTCGGACTCATTTTAAAAAAAAACATAGAAATAGACATTGGGATTGTGCAAGCGAACGGTAAAAAAGAGAGACAGCGAGACAAAACAAAGTTTGATTTTCTTTTTCAACGTGTATGAAGGCCGGACACATTGTGAGTTTTCCACTGCGAAAGCCCTCCTCCGTCTCCAGGTCTTTAGACCGCCATGGAAACAAAGACAACAGGCCTTTTAGTTCATTAGACTAAAATGACCAGGAACCTCTTGGTGGAAACTATTCGGTTTTGAATGCAGTGATCCACTGCACTCATAAGTGCTTAAATACTTGCAAATACTCCTAGCATTCTCTGTTACTCCCTAACGCGGTGGTCTTTGACTGCATTATGTTGAGTATACTGAGGCATGTTGATGGGTTTTAGGTGGAGACATGCCTTTGTATGGCAATGTAATGCTGTAATGCTTATGAACGGACGACCAGAGAGAGTAGCAGTAAAATAGAGAAAAGTGTTAATAATGCACCTGGGTGCCTGTGAGCTGCAGAGGACATGAGAGACGTTTTTCCAGCAGCCATTGGTGAAGGGGTTAACGCCCCCTCTGAACTTCCCTGTTACCTGGAGAAAGAAAAACAGAGACGGAAGGTGAAAAGACGAGAGGGAGGATGGTTGGAGTATAAAGGGTTGTTACCATGATACAGTGTGTTTTAAGAGTTGGACTCTTAATAGAAATGGAAAGCCCACCTACTTGCAGCAGAAAAAAAGTGTGGTTTTACTGGTACTGAGTAATTTAGAAATTGATATATTTCTGGATTAATGCCTGACAGAAGGAAACCATCAATTATTGATCATTCTACAATGTATGCCCACTTTCTGGATGCAATAGTTATAAATGGTGTTTTGAGAGCTCTTGGTTCAAGAGGCTGCTATGTGGGGCTGCTCTGCAGTTACCTAGAGTACAGGTATGTGATCAGTTGGGTTATTATCAGTGTTAAACTGTGTGGAAATGGGAAATAGCTCATTATGTAAAGTTGTGTATTTTTCTGGTTTGGCCTCTGTTCAAAGTAACTGATGCGGCGCTATTTCTTTCCACCTAAAAGCGCCTTTTTGGATGATGTCCTATTAATATCAACTAGAGGATTTCTGGGACCCTACCTGTTCATTGGTAGTCCTGCCTCTGGCCACAAGCACCATGTGGAAACCAGTGAGGCCAGCAACAGGGATGAAGAACAGGCCTGCAACACACATTACAGCCAGTCTGCGAGCACAGGGGGGCGGGTCAAGGAATATTTTAAGAGACCAGATTAAACCAATCTGGGCTGGACAAAGGCCCATGGAGGCCCATCATACATTTGGATATTTGTATACAGTACGTGGATAGCTTGGCATGCTAGCTTGACAGAAAGGAGGCTAAATTACATTCCAGAGTTAGGCTACATTTTGGCAAGGGTAAAAGTCCCTTGACCTCTAAACTCAAGATATGTGAATGAAAACTGTGTTATTTTTGTCTTTTCTAAAAATGTATGCATACTGAGGTCCCTTAACCGTCGAGGGTTTGCATGACTTGGGTTTGACTGAAGAGCTGAGTTGTATTAATGGGTGATGATCTCAGTCTCCATCGTGGCCATTTCACATAGAAAGACCTTCTTTTTATTTTTTTTACTTGACGTCAATGTATAAAATGAGTGTTGTGATCTCTAGAAATCTTTCCACACCACAAATTCTCAGGAGATCTGATACAACCAGAACAACGTGTTGAAGCCCAGGAGGAACGCATTAAAGAGGTAGACAACACTGTAACTGAACAGAATCTGCAATCTTACAATGGACAGGACAAAAAGACAAAGCAAAGATCCTTCAAGGATACGTGACGATGGCGTGCAGGCGGTCGACGTTCTGCCGATGGCAGAGGATAAAGAGCAGGCCAAAGCCAAACACGGCCATGATGTGAGCGGTCAGAGACAGGAGGAAGAGGAAGAAGTAGCGGTAGTTCCTCCTGCCGATGCAGTTGTTTACCCAAGGACAGTGGTGGTCGAAGTCCTATATGAGGGTTAAAAGACACGGCGATAAGACAAATTTAATGGAATTTGTCTCCACTCTTCAACATTAATACAGCTTTCAGAAAGTGTTGCATCACACCGTACTTCCTCGTACAGCAGCTGCAGTTCACATTGAAATTAAACACCATGTAACATGGCATGACAACAAAGACAACTGCTGGGGAATTAGTTTTACTTTTTTACTTTTGTCGTAAATATTTAAATATGTTTACATGTTTCACACATGAGCTACAGTCTGGAGCCAGGTTTCTACAGGTTGATCTCCAGTACGACTCAAAGGAAGGGTTCATAGCGTACTGCAGGGATGACGCCAAACCAGAAGTTAGCATCGCGCGGGCTCCCTCGACAAAAGCCCAAATGAGATTTTCACATTGGATTACTGCAGAAACTAAGCTCTGTGGCAAACAAACATTTATAACAGGTTTTGTTCAGCAAGATAATCTTCACTAATGAACACCCCTTTTATGATTTTTGAAGCACGAATACAATCAGGAGTAAAAAGCTAACGTTTGGCTATAAAGGAAACTCCACCACGGTCACATGACTTCAGGTCTAAGCTAAAGGAAGACTAGTGTTCTAGTGAGGATGTCTAGTCGTCTCATGGGACATTTACTGACAGATTTTATGTTGTAGGACAAAACCTTATAGGATAAGGTTATAGGACTCAATCCTGCAGCATTCTTTCCTCATGACTAATTTCCCTGATGTTTTAAAGGAAGTTTAAACTTAAACTGGCATGACATCACAAAGCAGTCATTTGAAAATATTTGTATACATTGTCAGAAAAAAATGTAATCACTTTTTTCAACTCCTAAAATCAAAATGTACCCAGATTCTGCTCCGAATCACCTGGTTATGAATGCGCCTCTCAAACTGTGTGCGGTGTTATAATTGATGAAAGGCTTACACCATAACTAGCTTAGCATACATGTTTGATTTGTGCACCTCTGTCTGCATTATCCTGCAACCATTAACCAAATTTGATAACAATAACAGCAGAAAAGTGAAATGAAGAAAAGACACAAGCATCTTGTTTTAGTGTGTTCATGGTGCCAAGATCAAAATGGGTCACTCTATTGCAAAATGATACCGGGTTCATTCATCGTTCATTCATAAAAAGGTCTGTGGATATCCTAAGCCCATCCGAAAGGTTAATGATCAGCTAAATGTGGCCTGATCCATTTTGTACATGAACTCACCCAATGTACTTTGGATACGCTTGCTGTCACAGGAATGTATTCCTTCAAGTGAATCGGGAGAAAACCAAGTCTCTTTGTGTCCGTCGCAAAAACACTGTGCGGGTATATCATGTATCTAGCATGCTATTGCTGCTGGTTGCATTTGGGCCTCCGTTTTTTGTTGATTCAAAGGCTGTAGAGAGGCTGTCCAACCCGTCTTTTCACAACAGATCAACACTGATACTTCTCTGGCCACCAGAAGCCAGTCAAGGAAAGCAGAGTTTCAGGGGTTTTACATATCTAAACTGGATTGTTACTGATGCATAATGTCGGCCTACGTCGGCCTTAGTGCGCATGGGGCAACTGTACTGAGTACTTTGAAACATCATTCAGAGACGAGTTCATGATCAATGGCCTAATGTATGATGTGTAGAAGGTGAGTGCGAGCACACCTCGACACAGTTGTCACAGACGGAGCAGTGCGAGCACCGGGGCGGCCTGTAGAAGCGGCAGGTTGAGCACCACTTCATCCTGACCTGGATCCCTCTGATCTCCACAGTCTTGTAGAGGGGAGCACGGAAATCATCCTCCTTGTCCTCGTCGTCTTCAGCTGCAGGGACAGAAGACACACACATGATAACACTAACACAAAACACTTGAAATGTAACATTGAACCACTAGACCTAACAGTGGACGTGCTCAATATTCAAACTCAAATCTGATGATGCAGACCTTTAAACATTCTTCTCCTTATTTCCTCCTATCCTAGATCAACGAAAGGCCAATTCAATAATCAAACAGTCACTGGATCAGGTAATATGACTGCTGTGTGAACTCTGATCACATTTAAAATCTACTGCTTCAACTTCCCTTTACTGATCCACCAACATCCATCTGCCTGTTGAACACAAGTGGAGAACGGTTTCATCTTTTTGAGGCTATCAAAATGTTAATAAGAGTTTTGAGGGTAACATTTTGTGATTTATGATATCGGGCTACTTAAATAAATTGAATGTATACACTTTAAAAATGAAACCAAAAGGCAAACCTGACATTTTGCAACAACAGCATTATCAACATACTGCAGACAGTATTTAGTGGCCTATGACCAACATCACACACATAGTATATTCTACCATCCACAAACTGACCTCTTGGGAAGATGCCGGGGTCCATGAACGTGGCCATGCAGAAGTTAGCCAGAACAAACAGGAAGATGACTCCATTGTAGATGGGCACAGCTACTGAGAAACGCTCGGAGAGCCACGGACACCTGAGACATGAACACAGAGGACAGCGGCCGACACTCAGAGGAAAAACAGGACAAAGATTCTGTCACATTAGATATTGTTCAGTTGTAATGAAAGTGAGGCTGTGTTTCCTGAAAGACAGGCTGCTGGGCCATTGCTGCTTTAACATACAGACTGATAATTACTATCATTAGTAAGAACAGTTGATCTCCATATGAATATCTGGGGTTTGATTGGATTCCAGATGATTTAGAGTTGGTTTAAGATTCTGAGAGCTAAAACCACAAAAACATGTACGTACACTCAAACTTGTGAAAGTGTCGGAGGATTCAAAATGAGCCCAGTCTTCGACCAAGCCCCTAAGAAGGATGCGGCTGGCGGTTTTATCTATTCCCTTCTACTTTTTATTGTTTTAACCGTTCCTATGTTTTGTTTTTCATTTCTACAAATGGACGCAATGTGTATACGATATTTAGAGCAGTTTGAAAGCAGACACTGTGTGCCGCTAATTGGTCACTATATGCATCCCATATTAATGCAAATTATTTGTTCAAAATAAAAGCCTCAAGTCAATTTAAACAAGGAATTACAAGAATTCTGCGTTTGTCTCCAAGGAGGCTACTTTGATGTTTTTGTTTTCAAAAAAAATTCTGAAAACTGTTGTCTGCCTTTTAGTTTAGAGTATTACCAGTAGACAGTGGGACAATAAGAGGAAATGAGACTGCAGGGACACAAACACCAACACGTCAAGGAGACCGATGCAGAGAGACTGGATCATGGGCTTTTGTCAGAGTGACAGATGTTGGCCTATTTTCTCCTCACTAATCTGAAGCCCAAAGCTGACCCCTCTCCCACACACACACACACACACACACACACACACACACACACACACACACACACACACACACACACACACACACACACACACACACACACACACACACACACTTCTTACGCTCAAAGTCTCTCCACTAGTTTTTTCAAACCCACTCCAGAGTGAGGTGTCAGGAAGATGAGGAACGACAACACCATTGACTTACAGCATTCGGTTAGAGACACCACTCATGAGGCTAAAGGCCACGCTGAGGCAGATAAATCTGAAAATCCTGTTTACAAGTGAAACGACCTCGGTTCAGTCCACACCTTTTCTGCTCGTTTATTTTTATTATGAACGGTCTGTCTCGGGACATTAAATATTGCTCACCGTTTCTGAGTGGCTTGCTAAAGCTTCATAGAATGTGTACAGAAACTTTATAAGACAAAGTCACTTTGTAAATCTGTTTAAATTTCTGCCACATCACATTCACAAACATCCCGCCGCCTTCTGACCTAAAATGGTTATTTGCCAATCAGGTGCCAAATGAATGAGTGACGCTGCTTTCACGTTGGGTACATGAGTGACCAAGCACACACCAGATTTGACAATGAACGCAGAAAACATGCAGGCCAATTATTTACTATTTTCATGAGGAGTGGAAACACAAAAAGCCCTTTGGCTATGGCGGGATTGTAATAGAGGTGATGACTGCAGTGACGGAAATGTTATTAAAGGACAATAAAAGTAAGACTGAATTTATGTCTGCTATTGGCGATGTAGACCTGTGTTATGAGTAGCTCTCGGACACTTTCATTTTGTCAGATTAGCTCCCAGAGGCAAAAAGGTTACAGTCCTAGCGGTTAAGGCAGGTGTTGGCAACCTCTCCTATCCAAAGAGCCATTTTGCCACCAAATAAAATGTGTCAGGAGCCGCAAAGGCCATTTGATATCACAGCATATAAAGTTGTATATATAGTCATATTATATATACAAAAACTATAGATTGTTGTATTTATGAAATTGTAGAACAAGAATAAAGACAATTCTTGACATTGTATTGCTATTTTACCCATTACAACAACATAAAACTTTTATGCAAATAATTCACACCAAAAGCGACGGGAATGGATCCGAACAACGCAAACTTCCGCCGGGCGGCGCAAATGACGCAACGCTAAAATGTTGCCTCGATAACGCTAGTTGAAATTTTCCAACTCTGGTGAAAAATGTGTGTGAACCTGTGTTGCGAAAGTCAATAAGCGTTGAGATGCTCTGCCCGTCATCACTGACGTCTTGCTGAGTCAAACTGGCTACTGGTCCGCCTGAAGTAGCGCTGGAAGCGGCAGTCGCACGCACGCACACACACACACACACGCACACGCACGCGCACACGCACACGCACACAAAGAAAAACAAACAAATAGGTTCAGAAATTAAGTTACGTGATTACTTGGGTTGTTACTGACATCTGGTGAAATTTCATGTCAATAGCACCTTTAGAAATATATTTACTGAGCAAAATGGTGACGTGTTCAATACTTATTTTACCCGCTGTATGTATATATATATACAGGGTTTCCCCTACCGTTAGAATAGGGGGGCGGGGCGCCCCCCTGAAAAAACCCTCCGCCCCTCTGTAATTTTCTCCGTCGCGCCAGATCACAGACGTGATTTAAGGTTCCCTTTCCTATAAACAGGTCTACACCTTGTTCTTTTATTAAACAAACTCAATGTTCTTATTTTATTGATCGTATTTCTGTCTATTTCTGTCATGGTCGCGTTTACAACTCTACTTTGCTCTCGGTAACGCGCACCGCGGAGATCCGCCCCGATGCCCACAGACTCGTGCGCGCGCACAGGTGGGCAGAGAGCACACTTCCATCAGCCGGCAGAGAGCGTCCAATAATGTCGCGTGGAAAGAAAACAGATATATCTGCGTTTTTTAAACGCTCCCAACGTCGCTCCCAATGTCCCAACGTCGCCGACCCCCCCCCCCCCGGCCGACACCCCCGCCCCCCTGAAGCTGTAAACCTAGGGGAAACACTGATATATATATATATATATATATATATTGAAGAGAATTTATGATTTATATAGCATTGGCTGAATACTCTGTTTAATGATTAATACAGCTTTGGCTGAATACTCTGTTTTTAAGATAATGCTTGCTTAATGTTGAAGGATGTGTGTGTGTGTCAGGTGTGAGAAACCACAGAACTCTTACTCCCCTGTCTGTCAGATAAAGTTTGGGACGTCCAATGAAGATGAGCAGCACACTTGAAAGAGAACCATGATATGAGTCTCACACACGGGTCTTGTGTTCATTGTTCCAACTATTAATTAAATTTATCAGTAGGTGCAAACTCATCTATTCACCCTCGTCCTGTATCCGGCCTTGAGGAGAGAGCAACAGTGTTTCAAGGGTAGTTGTCTGGGAACCTGGGTTGTGTTTTTCACTGGGAATAATTGAAAAGCATTGGAGTCAGAAAAAGAGAAAGTCAGATAGAAAGAGGATAAGAACCCTTTACTCTCTGAGTTCGGGGCTCACTCATCCTGAGGCGTGCTGACCGTGTGAAGGGCAGACAGACAGGGGAGCGGAGTCCAAGGCCTTGTATTAGGTATGCATTTCATGTATGTAATTGCTAAATAAATAATCATTATTGTACTATAACCCGTTCTGTCAATTCTTGAACACTCGAGGAATATCCCGGCGAGGGGAATTCCACTTCAAAATATATATATATATATATATATATATATATATATATATATATATATACATATACATATACATATACATATATATATATATATATATATATATATATACACACATGTATATATATATATATATATATATATATATATATATATATATATATATATATATATATATATATATATATATGTATAAGTCTTAGGGAGCCGCAACATAGGGGCTGGAGAGCGGCATGCGGCTCCGGAGCCACGGGTTGCCGACCCCCCCTTCCACGTCTCTCGTTCGCCTCTCGAGCTGTCATCACTCCACTGTTAACTCCCCAAAAATCCCTATTCATCTTATCCAACTATCCAGTCCATCCAGCTGAAATGCGTAGTCGTATTCTTCAACCACAGAGTCAGGTTCTTGGATGACCTCTAATTTGAATGAATGAAGAGTCCAAACTATGATCTGCTCTAATACAATTGGTTCAGGTCTCATTATATGATTGTACCCTTGATTGTAGTACACAATGTTCACATCATTTACATGTACGTTTCTATACATATTGAATGAGCATTGGGCACTGTGGCTCAGTGGGGGAGCAGGTCATCCTTCAATCAGAGAATCCCATTTATGTTGATGTGTACTTGGGCAAGACACCTAACCCCGATGGGTATGAATGTTAGATAGTCCTGATGATCCATTATCCTTTATATTATGTTTAATATGAAATAGCCATTTGATTGCAGCTTATAGTCAGGCCTGCATGTGTGAGACAATGCACTGTCGCTACTTACGTGAAGCAGAAAAAGAGCGTGGTGGAACCAACGAGGAAGAAAGTGGCTGCCGACACCGGGACGTAGCGAGAGGGTCTCAGGGGTCTGGTGGCCGGGACCACGGTATGGGGCAGGGGTGACGAGGACGGACCCCGCCCTCCACTCTTGCTACTGCCACCTGGCATCACTTCCTTCGAGTAGTGGTAGGTGGGTCTGTTCCACAGCTGCTATTCCATGGAATTTATAACTCAGAGTTAAAATGTTCCTTTTAGTGTGGATTTGTCGTTTGGGGGTAGAAATATATATATATAAATATAAATAAAAAAAAAGGACAAATACAAAAGAGATGGAGGGATAAATGAGAGGGGCTTCCTCTTTCACGTGGACTTCAACACATGGAGAAGGGGGTGCAGCAATTGCTTGTTGTCGTAGGTCAATCCTGATCTACTGTGTGTATGTGCGTGTGTGTGTGTGTGCGTGTGTGTGAGATTAAAATAAGCCTACAAGTCGCTCTACTGTAAAAGCCTTTTTTTGTTCTTCTGTTAGCCAGAAAAGAGGTGGGAATGGACAGAGTTATCTTAAAGAGTTGCAGGTAAATACACAACACTAGTTTCACTCTGTTCTACCCAACATGCCAATCAATTACTAATACAAGCCAAGAGAAATGGATACTTCCTCCTGGTCCGTTTTTACATGAGTAAAATGTGTCTAAAAACAGGACATCTGCTTGATGTAAAGCAAGGTGAATGAAGGCTTAGTGAAACACTTGATAATTGATTACAATTTACAAAACGTTGCTGTTGTTGAGATATAAAAACACTATGTGGGCCCTTACATTAAAACACTTCTCAAATGATTTGGTGCTGTGGAAGTCCAATCCAATCCTGACAAACAGAGAACCTAAGCTGAACTGATTAACCTTGCGCCTGATGGGAACTTGTCCAGTTGGATTTGACTGGTCCATAGATGGGAGTTGAGTGAGGTACAAGAGTTGGCAGAGGTAGGTCTGGTTTGATAGGAACCGGAAGAAATGAAATGAGGCTGAAAGACAAATGGTGCAAAAACAAAATAAGAAAAAAAGGATGGGATGACGACTTTCCTCAGCTTAGAAAAAGTGCAGGTCAAGACCTAAAATGGGAAATGGGCTTGTTTGTTGCCAAGTCTGTGCTAGCAAAATGTGTGGAGATCACATCAATCTAAAGTTTTTAGCACCCAGAGAGAAGCAGTTGGGGCAGCTGTAGCAATGTGAGGAAAAAGTTTAGCAAATAAAAAATGACAAGCAGTTGCTCTCTGTTAGAGGAGGAGACACTTTGCTTTCAGTCCAGGACTCGTATTAGAAACAGCAGTCTGTAAACGGGCCAGTAGAGTAGCCTGGTTTTCCTGTGTCGGGGCATCCCTAAACCCTGCCGGTGGCCGATTCAAACCACCTCACCTGCTGGGTGCACCAGGGATGTGATTGGAAGACAAAGAGCAGGAGGTGGTGGTGTGGTTCTTTCCAAAACATCTGGGGAGAAATCCAGTAGAACATCCATTGGTATCCATGTAAATTAAATGTTTGAAGAAGAGCAAAAAAAAAACAAAAAAAAAAGTGTCAATTTGCAGGCCTGGGGGTTATGTGTGAATACACAATGGGATCATCTCATACATCAGCCTGCACTGGCAACATAGAACAACTCAGCCCTCCCCAGTCTCCTTGTTACTGTGTTACTGGACGGCCGCGCCTGTTAGTTATGTAACCGTCAGCCTTCCAGTTACGAGCCGTTTTTCAAGTTTGCCCTCTTTTCCGGGGACTTCCAGGGCCTTTCCTCTGCTTTCTTCCCCAGCGGAGAGCTCTGAGGCTTGGATAAAACCCTCCCACAGCAACGTCCTAAAAATGACCTCAACAAAAATGTGAAAAAATGTGGGAGCTAAGGATTTCTGGGGCCATTGGTAACTTGAGGTGTTTCAGGTTTGAAGTATCCTTCTCCGTCCTCGAAAGCAGGTGCTGATCAGCGGCCTCCTGGGTTGTTGATTTGGATCGCTTCGTACACATGGATAAAACACAGACCTGGCTGTATTGAATATCAACCTCAACAGTTCGTCCTGGGTCACAAAAAGAAGTGAATCCGATGGCTGGTCAAGATGCACCTACAGTAGCAAGGAGAGGAACAAGGGTTTGGTAAAGATTAAATATTCTAATGGCATAACATACATTTTATAATGCAACGTACAGGTAGAGGCACAGTTAGCCGTTTTCTCCATTGTCTTTGTCCGTTCTGTCTTTGCTAACTCATGTTAGACAGCGTCACCGCTGGCTGACCAGCCTGATATATTGACCGATATCTGCCTGCAGATATCTCTGGATCAGTATGATAAGTAAGTATGTCTCCGTCAACCAGTAATGTTGCAGTTCTCATACATGACTGTCCAAAATGTCATCACTTTTCTTTTCTGACTGTTAGACATTAGTGTGAAATTGTGATAATTAGCATATTAATTATTTAGGTATGGACAGAAACGTGTGTAGTCACAGTGACCTTTGACCACTAAAATGTAATCAGTTCATCCTCGAGGTTTTAGGTCATTTACAAACAGAGAACACGGACAAGTTGATTTTTCAACAGTAAAATATCAAGCTCATGAATCTTGGTCACATAAAAAAAAAGAAGGCATCTATACTATGACTATCAGTTGATATATTGCCGATTCTTCTAAATTCCCAAATATCGATATCAGTATTAAAAATCCAGTATCGATCAAGCTACAGTTGCAACTAAAGAGCTGTAGTTTAAAGCATTTCATCACTCAGGCCATTTCCTAGTAGTAAACCGAAACAGTCAGTAGTAGTAGTACACCAAGCTTTTACTACTAGAGATCCTCTCAACGAAACCATTTCATATGTCACTGGGTCGTATCTGTAATCAACAAAAACACTTTTGATCTAAAAGTACCAATGTGTCAGCAGAGTTACGATGAGTCTTCTCCCTCTTTCATTCATCACAGCTCAGCAGCTTAACTGGAGAGAGCTGTTGGCAGAGACAAAGACGGGCAGAGAGACACAGTTGTTCACTTCATGGACTTGAGACATCAGCCCTTCACTTAACAAGCAACACAGCTGTTCAGACCAGGCATGACGGATGGACCCGTCTTCCAACACTTCTATCGGTCACTGCTGCCCCAGCATTCATCACTCTTAAATCGCTCCTTCTCAACCTGTATCAATGTTCATGGTGATGTCACAACCTTTCCAAACTTTATGAAGTCAAGGAAAATAAATAAAATCTCCTCTGACAGTAGGTGTACAGCCCAATTAGCGTACCAGGTGCATGAGACAGTCAAAACTAGTCTCCAGTAGGGTTGCAGTTAAGGATCGATTTCATCATCTGTTCTTCATTAATAATGTATCTAATTCAGAGACGCACAGACACAGGGATTGACCATTTATTGTTATGCATACATTTTTTGGAAGCTTTTTTCACCTGTTTTCTCATCACCACCTCTATATTACCACGAGCGAAGTCAGTTCTATACAGTAATGTATGCAGCACGGAGGCTCATTTCATTAAAGCAGCACATTTCCTCTCAAATTTAAAATAAAAAAACCTACACAAAAAACAAATATTCCAGTAACTAATATTTGGGTCCAGAGGTACTAATTTGTGCAATTTTAATATCACCCCAGCTCCCATTGAGAAACCCAAAGAAATACATTCCTGAATTACGACATGATTGTTCTGCAACTGTGTGATTATTCATTATAATTGTTCAGTGTTTAAATATGTGTATTTAATGAATTTATAACTTTATTTTGTGCTGTTCATTTATTGCATTAATAATCATGTCATTTAGTCACGCAGTTCAACTGGTGACTGGTTTACTACTTTTAGTATTGGCCGATCTAATCTGTATTTTCATTTGTATGGACAGAAATGTGTGTTACAGAAATGCTGTTAACTGATTTTGTGCAAGAGCATTTGGTCATACCATCGTGAAAAGGCAGTGCCTGTGGTTACCCACTTTCTAACATTACCTTATATTAGTAGCCTTTTCCAAACCAAATATTCTCTACAATAGGGATCTCTTAGACACTCAGTGTTTAGGTGGAGAGGAGATTTGTATAAAGCAATGTTACCAAACATGCAATCAAACTGGGAGACAAGATACCGCTTCCAGTTTATTGCCCAACATCTGCCTGAACAGTTGGCAGGTGTCCAGGGTTTGACATGCCAAGGCCAAAATAAAAAGGTTTGTAACTCTGTCTAATGGACCTGGTACCTCCAAGCAGCATGATGTCCAATACTGAACACACACAATAAGGGTACAATAAGGGATACATCTGCTTTGATATGCTGCTCAATACATCACAGCGTATCACATTACTGTTTTACTACACACAGAATCAGATATTTACCTCATCAGGGCTCTCTCTTTACTCAAACCTACACCACAGAGGCATTCTGAACAGACACCACCTCATTTGCATTTCCTCAAGCCCCGTGGAGATTTCAGATATAAGATATTTCCTCATTCAACCATTAGCCCTGTCCATATGATCTCAGAGAAACTGTCCTCCGTCTCTATTTTGCAAGGCTGCAAAAGCTAGAAAATACACACACACACACACACACACACACACACACACACACACAATGGCACCTTCTCCCATCTAGAAAGGAGCCTACAGCATTGCACACACGCACGCTGGGTGTGTGGGGCCCGCTGCAGTCATGGCAGCACCAACAGCAGTGAAAGCACCGCGACATGCACCAAACCGGTCTAACGATGCCAACGACCCTCACTTCCTACGACCGTCACGTTTGCAGTTACATTTTCGTGCCATTTCGCAGCGTCGGTTGGAAACAGAACAGCTTCCAGGGGTCTCCAAAGCGACAGGGTTGTAGGTCCAGCTCAGCTAGGTGACACACAACCAATATAGAGGCAGCGATTGGTTTGACAGCTCAGTGGACACGATTCAGCCCGGCCAAAAAAGATGCGCCAGTCACTTTGAAAACAGGCAGCACGCCAAACTACATGTGAATGCTCATAATGTAGTGTGGCGGATGTGCGCTGAGCTCGCGTACACGTTTCATCACATACACGTTACACTTGAAGCCCTCTCTCGATCATTAGGGAACCCACTCGGTTCATGTAACAGCTAACGGTATCATCATCGATCAGGTCCATCTTGGTTTGATTATCCGCAAGCCGATAGGCAAAACAAGCCTTTCCCAGGCAAACGTCTGATGAGGATTTCGGGGGAAACAATCCTGTGCCAAACGTCATGTGCATACAAGTGAAAGACATTTCGCCCCCTTTGGACAGCGGGTCATATTGAAGCCGGGGTGGGGACGATGATACCGTTACAGACCGGGGACGAGGAGCACAAATGAGCCACAGAGTCCATTCTAGCGTTGTGTCATAACAGCGACCGGTTTGCGGTATAGGACGCCGGCTGTAACGTTAGCGGGTCCGTGATGAAACGAAAGCAGGGTGGAGATTATTAATGTTAGCGTTAACGGCAATGAGTCACAGTAGCAGCAACACTAGCTCCACCGAAGCAAGGATCCGTGGTGTCCGTGTGACATGTTAACTATCACATTAATGGAAGCGACCGTAAGCTAGCGCTACTCCGGAGTATCGCTAGCTTACGGTCGCTTCTATTAATGTGATAGTTAACATTAGCTCGTACCAGCAGCAGGCTAACAATTAACCTCACCTGTGAGGAGGGGTGTTGCGCTCCTTCTGGGTCCACACACTGGTGTTGTTTCCTCTCGGGATAATCATCAGCAGCAGGGGCAGCTCGTCCATTAGTGTCTGTACAACTCATTCAGCGATGCGGGTCTCGCTGTGGTGGTAACGGAACACGTTAACGTTAAACGGTTGGCTAGCCGGACACGGACACGTCCGCCGTTATGTTACGCGCAGCTAGCTTCACTGACGGTAACTGTTAGCTAGGGGTGGAAGCTGCTTGGCTTCTTTCTTTTTTTTTACTTCTTTAAAATAGCTCGCGTCTGTCTTGCAGGCCGCTCCACCAATACGGACGTTTTAGAGAAGAAAAACCAGTGAATATAATACCCAAAACAATTTTTAGCTATTCTCATATGCCCATACTATTGGTGGCCAAGAGATTCCCAGAGGCCGACATATTTGTCAGTACTACAAACTATAATGTCAGGGTCTAAACAGCAACATTGTCGCAATAAAAATAGCGATGATTGGACGTCAAGGCTGTCAATCAAGCCGCACGCGTATTCAATTGCTTCTCCAGCCCTGACCCCCCTCCCCTTACAGTAAACGTCACGATTGCACTAAATCGTGATTAAATGTATTCCCCAGCACAGCAAAACCCAGTCCGGGGCTTGTTGTATGAGCTGCAATAGATAATAACTCCTTGGTAATATATTTGTTATTGTCAATAAGCATGGTTGGCACATAAACTGTCTCTGACATGAGGTTTTAATCCTCTCATGTGACACACTGACACAGTAATTTATGCTTGTGTGTGTGTGTGTGTGTGTGTGTGTGTGTGTGTGTGTGTGTGTGTGTGTGTGTGTGTGCGCGTGCATGATTATTCTCATAATGTGGGCACACACACACACACACACACACACACACACACACACACACACACACACACACACACACACACACACACACACACAGGAGATTAAAAGGACAGCAGGGTCTTGAGAATAAACCCACATACCCAAGCTCCTGATCCACACACACACACACACACACACACACACACACACACACACACACACACACACACACCGCATTGTACTTTGTATCTTCGTAAGGATATTCATTCACATAAGGCATCCCCTTGCCCCTTATACCTTAACCATTATAACTATATTATATATTGCCTGACCCCAACCTAAATGTAATTCTAAACTGAATGTTAAAACCAAGTCTTTTGAAGGTCTGTCCCAAACAAATGTCCTCACTCTAAAGGTCTAAAACTCAAATTGGTCCTCACAAAGATCGCTATACACATACACGCACACAACCTCCAAAATAATAACACATGTATAATCCTGCCACCAGGAAATCACACAAGGATTTGGATTGTGACTCACCATGTGTTTGCGTGTGTGTGTGTAAGTGTGCATGTGTGTGAGTGTGTGTGTTGAAGCCCCTTGGCAGTTGGCAAGTCCATAAAGCTCTTAAACTAAAGGGGCAGTCATGGCATTAAAAAAACAATGGCTGATTTTGAGATGACCCATTTCCCCATCGGGGGTCGAACAAAGACAAACAGTTTTTCAATGTTTGCCTCCATGTAAAGCAGAAAGGCCAAGTGTTAAAGGATAGGTCAAGTCTATCTTACGGTAATATAATAAGGTAATACATGTTGCTCATGTATTACCTTAGTCCTGCGACTGCAAGGCGCACGGTTCAATCCCTGGTTTCCCTATAGTTTGCATGTCAAAGTGTCCTTGAGCAAGCCTTAAATGCAGAGAATAATTTCCCCAAGGGGATTAATAGAGGATACCGTCTTCTTCTATCCGGAGGTCAAACAGTTCATAAGGAAACAGCTGAATGTGGGTACCTTCAATGGTCTTTATCTAAACAAAGACAACTACATAAAATGGGGCTGACAGCCATCTTTTAAAGGGCCTTTCTTTGCAATAAGAACACATAATACTTCTCAATAACCCCAACAGATGTACTGCACTGAAAAACCTTTGTGTCAATTGTGTTAATACTGTCTGTGAATTTCATTTAATTGAGGTGATACGTGAACAGTTTATATGTAGTCTCACCAGTGTGGATCTATGCTCAGGCTTGAAATGTTTCATGAATGTTGCCCTCGATCATCACACCGGACGCGGCGCGAATTATCGCGCCGCGTTCACCGCGGAAGTTTACTCGCGCGAGTGAAACGAGGGTGTTCACACCAAACTCGAAACATCGCGCCGCGAAAGGGGCGTGGCTTATCTCAGTCACTTGTCTCTGTGAAAGGAGCTTTCATTTCCGCTATCGACCATGGAATAAATAACCACTAGTTTTGCTTTATACTTGTTGTGGAAGTTCCAAACATATCGGAACATGAAACGCCCTCGTGTTTGGGTTCATAACACCATCCGTAGCCGCACACAGCTCGGTGAATTTCTCCGACTCCTCAGGAACTGCGTCTGGCTTCTCCGTAAAACGGATACCGATTCTGCCACCCACCATGGAATTAACCACTAGTTCTGCTTTATACTTGTTGTGTAAACTCCACATGTGTCGGAACATCAAACTCCATGGTGTCTGGGTTCATAATATTATCCGTAGTCCCACAACAGTGTCTGAATGACGGCCGCTGCCAGCGCTGGTTCAGGCGAAGCAGCAGCAGTTTCATTCGGGACCGGCAAGACGGCGGTGATGACGGGCGGAGCTTCTCAACGCTGATTCTCAACGCTGATTGGCTGCCGCAACTTTGCGTCACGCGAATTCTCCGCTGGAGTTGGGAGAATTGAACTCACGCGAATTCGCGCCGCGTCCTTCGCTCTGTTCGCCCCTCGTCAAACGCTCTGTTCGCGCCGCCTCAAACGCGTCCATCGCGCCGCCCCGCGAAAAAATCGCCGATTCGCGGGGCGGCGCGTCTGTGGATTGACTTTGCATGTAATCTGGTCGCGCCGCAAATTCGCGCCGCGTCCGGTGTGAACACGGCATTAGACTGGATAAGAAGCCCAGCAGGAGCCTGGTGGAAAGCAGCAGGAGGAGCCCAGCTCCAATCTCCTCAGCCTCCAGGTAATATCAGATCAAATCTTTTATTGTCACACATGTACACAGTATGCACACACAGTGAGTTTAAGCCTATGCACTTAACCCATTCGATATGTTAGCTGGTGTAGGAGCCGTTTAGCGTGTTTATTTTAATGTATGTGTACAGTTAGAGACTAAAACATTTTGACCACTAGATGGCAGTATGTACCTAGTCTATTACACTGGTCTGGTCATGTTTGTCAGGCGTTTTAAGGTTACAGGTGAACAGGAAGAGGGTTGAGCATAGGGGCAAGCGGCGCATACAATAGAACAATAGGCATGATCAAGTAACCCTGTTTATCATTTAAAATACTACCACTATTACTTTACCTTCATGTTCATGTCATCACAGTAGTCTGTAACATTATCCTTATAAGAATGGGACCTTCACCCAAAGATACTGTTTGGAAATTCACTTTCACTTATGTGTGTGTTTAAGTGAATTGGAAGATTTAAATCGACAGTCACAACACCCTGTGCCAGTGATGGGTCAGTCCGTCTTTGTTAGCCAACATGCTAACATGTGAGGAAGAAATATTTCAATCACATAGCAGTGAAGAGTCATGCAAACCATAGAGTTTGAGGAAATGCACAGTATTATAAATGATAGAAAAATTCCCACGACACCTTGAGGTAAAATCATTGATCAGGAACATTTATTCTTCGAAGAAGGAACAGAGTCAGAATCACAACATGATGTCGATTGCGTATCCTAGACTGCTCAATGAGCAGAGAGTTACCTCTTAAATACATTAATGACACAATCACAGAAGCTCTCATGACGTCTTTAGATTCGCTTGCATCGGCATGGTCATATGATAACAAGGAACACCACGTTCTTCAAACAGAGACATGTAGGCATCCCCAGTCTCAAGACTCTATCAGAAGGTCATACATATGTTTAAACAGGAGAGTAGGTCAAATGCAAAGCCACAAGCCTTTACACAGTCTATGATTAATAATATAACTGTGAAACAGTCGTTGAATAAGAGTAAATAAGGTTTTCTTCTAACAATAAACCTGCAATAATACCAGGAATAAAGATGATCACAGTGTTGTGACATGCATGTTTTATTTAACCATTTGAAATTTCACACCCAGTGTTTGTTCCCCTGTTTACTCTGATGTGAGATTACAGAGTGGCATTAGGGAGAGTTCACAAAAATAATAAATACTCTTCATTTTACATGTAGTGCTATTCATAAAACTAAATGGTTTTGGTGTGAGTTGTAGAGTGTTGGAGATATCGAATAAAGAGATGTCTGTCTTCTCTCCAAAATAAAAGGTAAAAAAAATACACTTGAAAATTCAACAGCAATTTCTCTTTCCAGAAATCATGACCCGACACTGAAGAGACTCCATCAGCCTTGTTGCGAGCACTTTCATGTACATGAAGCAGCAGCAGTTAGTGACAGTGTGGGCTCCATGGTAATGTAGCTCAGACAACATGACGGAGTAGCAGCGGGACTTAGCCAAGGGAAACATTTCTTCTATTCACTGCTGCTATTATCAGTAGCAGTAATCATAGTTAAATTATTATTTTTGTTGTTACTGCTTTCATTACTGTCATTTTATTATATCCACCGCTGCTATAATTATTGCTATTAGACCTAATTATATTATTATTACAGCTGTCTTGCTATTATTGTTGTTGCTGGGTCTCAACCCAACAAGTCAAGGCTAGCCCGGTTCTGCACAAAGTGTGTGGGAGTTTTTCTCTTGCCACGGTCCACCCAGTGCTTGCTCATGGGGGACTATTGGGTCTCTGTAAAACATAGAATACAGTCTAGCCCTGCTCTTTCTGAAAAGTGTCTCAAGATAACGCAATATGAATGAATTGATTTGTGCTCTAGTGATGCCTGTGATGTTCTGGGACACACCGGTTATTTCTTTCACCACCTGTAAGAGATAGTTTGGTGTACTCTATATTAGTGTAATTACTGTGGCAGGTAAGCTGCCTCTGGTCTAGCCCTCATAAAGGCCAGCACCATGCAGCACCACTTGTTATTTTCCTTATTTCTTTCAATGAACCGTTCAATCACTTAGACCTGCGGGAAAAAAAGCCACAATCTGTTGGATCTGTAACATAACAGAAGACTTGAGAGCTCACTTGGCTCACTAAAGAGCTCCCTGTGGCTCAGTGTGAGCAGGGTCGTCCTTCAATCAGAGGATCGGCGGTTCAAACCCTGCCTCCTCTAGCCGGTTCGATCCCCAGTCCCTGTCAGGATCCCTGTCTGACCCATTGTGTGCTTACCTCTGTTCCCCCAGGTCTCCTTACCTCATCTGTCTGTCATCCCCCTGTTTGTTTTGTTTTGCCATGTGCTGTGGGTGTTCTTGGTCCTACCTCTTGACTACGCCCATGGCCACACCCCCGAGCGGTGGACAGCTGCTGCCAATCCGGCTCATCACCGGCTGCATATCAACCCTGGTCCTGCAGACCTGGGTTGTCAGTCTGTTATGTCTTCAACTCCAGTAGCCATCACTGCCGCCCTGTGAGGTTCTCCGTGGTCTGGGTTGTTCTCTAACCCCATCTCTTGTCTCTTCCAGAGTTCCTGTTGTCCGCCCTCTTCCCCGGTGTCAAGCCACGGGACTTACACCCCGGATCTACCGCCCCAGCCTCCTGCGTCGTGCCACGGAGCTCACGTTGGGGACGGGTTGCTTTTGTGTCGGACCTCGGGCTCCACACGGTCTGGTGGAGACGCAAATAAATTCCTTTAAACTGATACTGTCCTCCTGTGGTCTGCATTTTGGGTCTGAACATTGTACTCCCGCGACAGAACAGACTGACCAGACATGGACCCAGCGGCCGCCGGAGCAGTTACGCTGGCGGGACACAGCACGCTGCTGGCGGAACACCAGCAGATGATCAAGGACATGGCTGAAACGAAGAGGTCCATGGCAGCTGAGGTGTCCCAGATCGGTTGCATAGTCCAGGACCTGGCGCGTAAAGCCAATCCTCCGCCTTCTCCAGCACCGGCACCCCTCTCGCCCGATCCCGCCCTGCCGGACCGGGAGTCCCCCGTGCCGTCCCCGGATCCTTACGACGGTACGCTGGGGAGGTGTCGGGGCTTCTTATTCCAATGCCGGCAGGTGTTCGACCGACAGCTCCGGACGTTCGCCTCGGACCGGGC
Source organism: Myoxocephalus aenaeus (assembly GCA_038501785.1). NCBI lineage: Eukaryota > Metazoa > Chordata > Actinopteri > Perciformes > Cottidae > Myoxocephalus > Myoxocephalus aenaeus. The sequence goes on along the minus strand of JBAMJR010000052.1, from coordinate 1,794,329 downwards.
CAAGGTTTCATATGTAATCGGATTACTGCGGGGAAGGGCTCTGGACTGGGCCACGAACACGTTGAGCATCGACCAGCCCAATTCCGTGGATTACGTGACCTTCGTGGAGGATCTGCGGAGGGTTTTCGATCACCCGGTGGACTCCGAGGACGCCGCTCAGCGCCTTATCCACCTACGACAGGGACAAGCGAGTGTTGCGGAACACTCAGTGGATTTCCGCATTCTCGCCGCCGAGTCCGGATGGGGTGAGACGGCGCTTAGGGGCGTGTTTTTCCACGGACTGTCTGAAGCCGTCAAGGATGAGCTGGCCAGCTGTAAGAAGCCCGATTCGTTGGAGGAGCTGATTCAACTCACGATCGGTCTGGACAATCGGATGCGGGAGAGACGACGTGAGCGAAACTACAAGTCCCAGGGGGCGTCGCCCGTGACGTCGTCATCCCCCAGCTTCCGTCCTCGCGCCACTGCGTCAGCCTATCAGGGCGAGCGCCTGGGTTCTCAGTTTCCAAGGCCGCTCCCCTCTTCCTCCTCCTCGGTGGAGCCTATGCAGCTCGGCCGCACTCGCCTCTCGTTGCAGGAAAAGGAGAGGCGTCTTGGAGCAGGTGAGTGCCTGTACTGTGGCCAACGGGGACATGCTGTTTCCTCCTGCCCAGTTCGCCCAAACGGGGGTGCTCACCAGTAGCGGTTGGGATACTGAAGAGCAAACCCGAGCCCTCTCCCAACTCCCCACCAAGACTGTTGTTGCCTGCTTCCCTCTCGCTGCACTCCCGCTCTCTCTCTCTCTCTCTCCGCTTTGGTGGACTCTGGAGCGGAACAGAGCTTTATGGACACTAAGTTCGTAGCCCAAGCCCAGATTCCCGTAGAGACATTAGAAGACCCACTGGTGGTCAATGCCCTGGATGGTAGCTTCCTGGCCAGAGTCACCCACCGAACCCTGCCACTTCAGCTTATCCTGTCTGGGAACCACCGGGAGAGAGTTCAGTTTTATGTTTTCCCCTCACCTCAAAGCCCTTTAGTTCTGGGCCACCCTTGGCTCACCACTCATAACCCCCAGATTGACTGGGCGGCAGGGAGGATTGCGGCTTGGAGCTCGTACTGTCATGCTAGCTGCCTAAAGTCTGCGCTACCTCCTGGAGGACGTCCACAGGACAACCTCGTGCCTCCGCCTGATCTCACCTCCGTTCCCACCGCCTACCACGACATCGGGGAGGTATTTAGCAAGACCCGGGCTCTCTCCTTGCCTCCTCACCGTCCCTACGACTGCGCTATTGACCTCCACCCCGGTGCGGCGTTCCCTTCCAGTCGGTTATACAATCTGTCCAGACCAGAAAGGGCCTCCATGGGGGAGTACGTCTCACAGTCGTTGAAGGCCGGAATCATTCGCCCGTCCTCGTCACCACTCGGGGCCGGGTTCTTCTTTGTCGCCAAGAAGGACAAGAGTCTCCGGCCTTGCATTGACTATCGTGGTCTGAACAATATCACCACCCGGAATAAATACCCTCTGCCGCTGATCAACTCAGCATTCGAACCTCTGGCTGGGGCCACTATCTTCTCCAAGCTCGACCTCCGCAACGCATACCATCTGGTGCGGATCCGGGCAGGGGACGAGTGGAAGACGGGGTTCAACACCCCCCTCGGTCACTTTGAATATTTGGTCATGCCATTTGGACTCACCAACGCCCCCGCAGTGTTCCAGGCGCTGGTAAATGACGTGCTCCGGGAATTCCTGAATCGCTTTGTGTTTGTTTATATTGATGACATCCTCATCTATTCCACAGACCTTCAGGAGCACCAGCGGCATGTCCGGATGGTCCTCCAGCGCCTACTGGAGAACAAGCTGTTCGTGAAGGCAGAAAAGTGTGAATTCCATGTAACTTCTGTTCGATTCCTGGGGTTCATTATTGAGACGGGTCAGGTCAGGGCGGATCCGGAGAAGGTCAAGGCGGTGACTGAGTGGCCGACCCCCTCCTCTCGGAAGCAACTCTAGCAGTTCTTGGGGTTTGCAAACTTCTATCGCCGCTTCATCAGGAACTACAGCAAGCTTGCAGCCCCCCTCACAAGGCTCACCTCCTCCAAGACCATATTCTCATGGACACCAGAAGCTGGCCTGGCGTTCCAGCTCCTCAAGGAGCGGTTTAGTTCTGCCCCCATTCTGGTCCAGCCCGACGACACCCGGCAGTTCGTGATTGAAGTGGATGCCTCAGACACGGGCGTGGGGGCCATCCTGTCTCAACGATCTGACTCAGACTCTAAGCTTCGGCCTTGCGCCTACTATTCCCGCCGGTTGACCCCGGCAGAGGGAAATTACGATGTCGGAAATCGGGAGTTGCTGGCAATTAAGCTGGCACTGGAGGAATGGAGGCACTGGCTGGAGGGGGCCGCTCATCCATTCGTGGTCTGGACGGACCACAAGAACTTGGAATACATCCGGACGGCCAAGAGATTGAATTCCCGCCAAGCGCGGTGGTCGTTGTTCTTCGGGCGGTTCAACTTCTCCATCTCCTACCGTCCAGGCCACAAAAATACGAAGCCTGACGCTCTCTCTCGCCAGTTCTCCCCCGAGGGTCATTCCTCTTGTCCTGGCACCATTCTCCCGGCTGCCTGTGTGGCGGGCTCCCTCACCTGGGAGATTGAGTCTGTGGTGCAGGACGCCCTCCGGACCGAGCCAGACCCCGGAGGCGGGCCTCCCGGCCGCCTCTTTGTTCCCCCGCCTGCACGCTCCCAGGTGCTCCAATGGGCTCATACCTCCCGGTTCTCCTGCCACCCGGGCATCAGGCGCACTGTCGACATGCTCCGGCGGACCTTCTGGTGGTCGTCGCTGGAGGCAGACACCAGAGCATATGTCCTTGCCTGTTCCACCTGTTCCCGCAACAAGTCATCACATCGGCCTTCTGCCGGACTGCTGCAGCCACTTCCGGTGCCACATCGCCCCTAGTCCCACATCGCCTTGGACTTCATCACGGGTTTGCCACCCTCACAGGGGAACACGGTCATCGTCACGGTGGTGGACCGCTTCTCCAAGGCGGCCCACTTCCTCGCTCTGCCCAAGCTTCCTTCTGCTCGGGAGACAGCGGACATTATGGTCAACCAGGTATTCCGGCTACATGGGATTCCGGTGGACATTGTGTCAGACCGCGGGCCGCAGTTCATATCCCAGGTCTGGAGAGCCTTCGGTCGGGCTCTCGGCGCAACCATCAGTCTGTCCTCCGGGTTCCACCCCCAGTCTAATGGGCAGACGGAGAGGCTAAACCAGGAGCTTGAGGCCTCCCTCCGCTGTGTGGCCGAGTCGAACCCTTCCAGCTGGAGCACTCATCTGTCCTGGGTAGAATACGCCCACAACTCCCATACTTCCTCGGCCACTGGTCACTCGCCATTCGAGGTCTCCCTGGGGTACCAGCCTCCCCTGTTCCCCACTCAGGAGGTAGAGGTAGCCGTTCCATCGGTGCAGTTCCACATCCGTCGCTGTAGGAAGGTGTGGAGGGAGGCCCGGGCCGCTCTGCTCCGGACGACGGAACAGAACAAGCGCGTTGCAGATCGCCGCCGCATTCCTGCTCCTTGCTACCAGGTCGGTCAAAGGGTGTGGCTCTCGGCCAAGGACATTCCGCTAAAGACCGCATCCCGGAAGTTGTCCCCCCGGTTCATCGGGCCGTATGAGATCCAGGGCATTATCAGTCCGTCCGCGGTTCGGCTGAAACTCCCCTCTGCCTTGAAGGTCCATCCGACGTTCCACGTGTCGCTGATCAAACCGGTGTCCACCAGTGCCCTGTGCCCTCTGGCCAAACCCCCGCCGCCCGCCCGACTCTTCGACGGGGGCCCAGTTTACACGGTCAGCAGACTGTTGGATGCGCGCCGTCGGGGGCGGGGCTTCCAATTTCTTGTGGACTGGGAGGGGTATGGTCCTGAGGAACGCTCGTGGGTGCCCCAGTCAAGGATCATGGACCCCACCTTAGTCCGGGATTTTCGCCGGCTGCATCCTGCCAAGATGGGCAGGTCGCCTGGAGGCGCCCGTTGAGGGGGGGGGGGTACTGTCAGGATCCCTGTCTGACCCATTGTGTGCTTACCTCTGTTCCCCCAGGTCTCCTTACCTCATCTGTCTGTCATCCCCCTGTTTGTTTTGTTTTGCCATGTGCTCGTTGTGGGTGTTCTTGGTCCTACCTCTTGACTACGCCCATGGCCACACCCCCGAGCGGTGGACAGCTGCTGCCAATCCGGCTCATCACCGGCTGCATATCAACCCTGGTCCTGCAGACCTGGGTTGTAAGTCTGTTACGTCTTCAACCCCGGTAGCCATCACTGCCGCCCTGTGAGGTTCTCCGTGGTCTGGGTTGTTCTCTAACCCCATCTCTTGTCTCTTCCAGAGTTCCTGTTGTCCGCCCTCTTCCCCGGTGTCAAGCCACGGGACTTACACCCCGGATCTACCGCCCCAGCCTCCTGCGTCGTGCCACGGAGCTCACGTTGGGGACTGGTTGCTTTTGTGTCGGACCTCGGGCTCCACACGGTCTGGTGGAGACGCAAATAAATTCCTTTAAACTGATACTGTCCTCCTGTGGTCTGCATTTTGGGTCTGAACATTGTACTCCCGCGACAGTCCCCCATAGCTCACACGTCGAAGTGTCCCTGAGCAAGACACTGAACCCTCAACTGCTCCCCGGGCACCTCACAAGGCTGCCCACTGCTCCCCATCCAGGGATGGGTCAAATGCAGAGAAGAATTTCCCCAAGGGGATTAATAAAGTGCATGTTTCTTTTTTTTCGTTTCTGTTTCTGTCCATGTCGATGTGTCCTTGGGCAAGACACTTAACCCCCAAATTGCTCCTGTAGCTGTGTCTACGGTGTATGAATGTTAGCTAATCCTGATGAGCCCCTCCCATCAGTGTGTGAATGGGTGAATGATGACAAGTAGTGTGAAATCGCTGTGAGTGGTCGGAAGACTAGAAAAGATCCAGTACAGGTCCATTTACGCTGAGCCATCAGGTGTGCAGCTATATCACCTCCAGGTTTTACTTTGTCAGTCCTGCTGTTGAGGACTGGCGAGAGGAGAGTGGAAACATCAGTGCTGGCGTTTTCAGCTCTAAGAATGAGGTTTTTGTTTCAGACAGGTGGAGGAATTGGAGGGATTTATCCACTGTTTTATATGCCATTTAATTAGTCTCAAAACACAGAACTGCATGTGATATATGCACAGAACAGTACCCGCTAAGGTAAAAGTTAGGGCAATTTAGAGTCATCAATTAACCTGCATGTCTTTGGACTGTGGGGGGAGGACAGAGAACCCAGAGAAAACCCACACTGACATGGGGAGAACATGCAAACTCCACAAAGGAAGGGCCAGCCAGCAGGTTCAAACCAGTATTTTTGGTACCGTGCACTGCACACACAGGAAATGTTCTTGAACATGAACGATAACAAACAAATCCCTGTAGGATGAACTGACAATGCATTCACAAAGTATTGGCCTTGCATTTTCTGACTTCTTCTTTGATGATCTTTCAATTGTTTTGTACAGAAATAACATCAAACATATTTACCCACACAGAGTGTCCTCACAGGACCACAGGTTGGTCGCTCAAAAAGAAGGACTCTTCACTTCCTCTTCTGCTCTTTACGTCCTGCGTACCTTTGAACCGCGATGTGTGTAGCCCAACAGACATGGATCACCGGACACTGTGGTGTTTGAGCAGTTGCGAGCACGTACACAGTGCTTCAAACTTTTTAAAACATGATTGAGAGAGAGTGAACGGGCTGGCCTGGGGTGTGAGGTTTGACCATGTCCTGGATGTAGACTGGACCCAATCTGTTCGCAGCACTGTACTCACGAACCAATGTTTTGAAGCGGATGCCTTCTGGGTCCTGGTCCACCGTTCCGTTACATTACAATCTGGCCAGTTATGGACCCAGCACAACCTCCGGCGACAAGCCGGTTCGAGAGGATCGAGAACGCCCTCCAGCAGCACGAGGCGCAGATGGTCAGCTTCGCTGCGGAGACTCAGCGGTCTGCGGCAGCCCAGGAGCGGGCTATGACGGCGATGACCGACCAGATGCGCCAACTGACGGCGGCCCTTACCCAGCTTGTGGCCGCTGCACCGTCTCCTGCCTCTCCGCCTCCGGTCTCTCCACCTCCGGTCTCACCGTCACCTGTGCCAACACACGAGCCTCGGGTGGGAACCCCGGAGCGCTACGCTGGAGAACCCGAGGGCTGCGACCCATACATCACGAACTGCTCCATCCTGTTCTCCCTGCAGCCCCACACCTTCGCCGCGGAGGAGGCTAAGGTAGTCTTCACCATCAACCACCTGACTGACAGAGCGCGACTGTTGGGTACCGCTGAATGGGAGAGACGCACGCCAGCCTGCTCTTCGTTCCTGCTGTTTTCTGCGGAGCTTCGCAAGGTATTCGGGGCGGTCTCCAAGGGCCCAGATCCAAGCGGGGGACTGGCGGAACTGCGCCAGGGAGACCGGACAGTTGCGGATTATGCATTGGAGTGCGCCTTAGCGACTGGAACGAGGCAGCACAGTGTGAGGTGTTCTTGATTGGACTAGCGGAGTATGTTAAAGATGAACTGATCTCTTTTGATTTGCCTGCCAACTTGGATGGCTTAGTAGAGCTAACTTCCCGAGTGGACAGACGCATCCAGGCAAGGCGACAGGAGCGACGCAAGGCAGATCGCCGAACCACAAGACTCTCTCCCAACCAAAGACCCCTTTTCCACGCTCAGCTGCTGCTCGCGAACGGATCACAGACCCTATCTACGTTCATTGACTCTGGTGCTGACGACAGCTTCATTGACGAGGACCTAGCCCGTCAGCTGGGTATCGAGCGGGTACCGCTGCCAGGCCCTGTTCCTGCCAACGCTCTGGACGGCCACCTACTGGGGACAGTGACTCACCAGACCGCGCCAGTTCGTATGCTCCTGTCTGGTAACCACCAGGAGACCATTCGGTTTCTTATCCTGCGGTCACCCCAGCATCCACTAATCCTGGGGCACCCATGGCTCCGCCGCCATAACCCCCACATCGACTGGGCCACAGGAGCCATCCTGGAGTGGAGTGCATCCTGTCATCTGATCTGCCTGAAACAAGCGGCTGCACCTCAGCAGTCAGCTTGCCCCAGCTCTGCATCGGACCTGTCAGGAGTGCCTACGGAGTACCAGGACTTTCGGGAGGTATTCAGTAAGGTCAAGGCCTCATCCCTGCCCCCACATCGTCCCTACGACTGCGCCATTAACCTGCAGCCAGGCACCACCCCACCCAGGGGCCGCCTCTACTCCTTATCGGCACCGGAGAGGGAGGCCATGGAGGCGTACATCAGTTCCTCCCTAGCGGCTGGGATCATCCGTCCCTCTTCTTCACCTGCAGGTGCGGGGTTCTTCTTCGTAGGGAAGAGGGACAAGTCACTTAGGCCGTGCATTGACTACAGGGGCCTAAATGACATTACCATCAAGAACCGCTACCCACTCCCACTCATTTCTTCTGCCTTCGAGTTGCTGCGGGGGGCGACCATCTTCACCAAGTTAGACCTACGTAATGCCTATCATTTGGTCCGGATCCGAGAGGGGGATGAGTGGAAGACGGCTTTCAACACCCCCACTGGACATTATGAGTACCTGGTGATGCCCTTCGGTCTGACTAATGCCCCAGCCGTCTTCCAGGCCATGGTGAACGATGTGCTGAGAGACATGCTAAACAAGCAGGTGTTTGTCTACTTGGACGACATCCTCATTTTCTCGAGATCCCGAGAGGAGCACATCCACCACGTTCAATCGGTCCTTCAACGCCTCCTGAAGAATTCCCTGTTCGTGAAGGCAGAGAAGTGCGAGTTTCACGCCTCTTCTGTCTCCTTTTTGGGCTACATCATGGGACAGGGGATCGTGCGGATGGACCCTGCCAAGGTGTCAGCGGTGACGTCCTGGCCCATCCCTGACTCGCGTAAGCAGCTGCAACGATTCCTGGGGTTCGCCAATTTCTATCGGCGGTTTATCCGCGGCTACAGCACCGTGGCTGCCCCACTCACAGCCCTCACCTCATCTAGAGTGCAGTTTCGGTGGTCACCTTCGGCGGAGGAGGCCTTCCAGAGCCTGAAGGCCCGGTTTACTTCTGCCCCCATCCTCCAAGTCCCCGACCCAGAGAGACAGTTTGTGGTGGAGGTGGACGCCTCTGATGTAGGGGTGGGAGCCATCCTGTCCCAGCGGTCTGCCAGTGACCAGAAGCTCCACCCATGCACCTTCTTTTCCAGGCGGCTCTCACCGGCAGAGAGGAACTATGATGTGGGTAACCGAGAGCTGCTTGCCGTTAAGCTGGCCCTTGAGGAGTGGCGTCACTGGCTTGAGGGGACCAGTCTGCCATTTTTGTGTTGGACTGATCACAAGAACCTCGAGTACATTCAGTCCGCTAAGAGACTGAACTCTCGGCAGGCCAGATGGTCTCTGTTTTTTACCCAGTTTAACTTTTCCCTCTGTTACCGGCCCGGAACCCGTAACGCCAAGCCGGACGTCCTGTCACGCCAGTTTGTGGACAAGGGGGATTCCACCCCTTGCAATGACAAGATCCTTTCTGCCCCCGTCCTGGTTGCCTCAATCACCTGGGAGGTAGAGGAGAGAGTCAAGGCTGCCCTGGAGGCCCAGCCCGGTCCAAGCTCCTGTCCCCCTGACCAGCCCTCCAAGGGTCCTGTGCCCATGGGGGTAACCCAGCCGGACTCTGCTCCCGTCCTTCCTTCGGCAGCATCAGACATCGAGGAGGAGCCGTCCTCCGATCAGGACAACTCACCCGCCGATGAGGAGAGGGCGGAGATGTCTGAGGAGTATTGGTCCTCCCCAGATCCCCTTTGCCTACCTGGCGATGGTTTTGGGACGTCAGGAGCCGTCCCTTAGAGGGGGGATTATGTCACGGTTCAGCTCCACACATTTCACTGCTCGTTGTTTTCGTCCTGTCTGTTTACTAACTGTCCTGTCATTTCAGATCTTGCTCCACGCCCCCCTCGTTCCGTCAGTCACTCCCTCCTCGTCAGCCCTCATTCCATTCACCTGTTCATGCCCGTCTCACCTGTAGCACATTCCCTCATTAGTCTTCACTACTTAGGTCCCCTCACTTGCACTTGTCCCCTGCCAGATTGTCTTGTGTGTTTCCGACCAAGCTCGCCAGCGTTGTTTTGTGTCTACCTGTTTCTGCCTGTTTCGTTCCTGCCAGTAAAGGACTCTTATTTGCTACCGCTGTGTTGAGAGTCGTGCTTCTGGGTCCTGGTCCACCGTTCCGTTACAGGGAGAGCCTTTTCCTGGATGGAAAAGGCTTTGCTTGTAGCTTTTCTTCCATGTGCTAGCACAAAGACTTGATGTGTTTTTTTGGTAAACAATGACAAATACAACTTCACTTTTGGCTGTCAAAAAACCCAGCAATGCATAAGGTACAGCAGTGACAAGTGTTCTGTGTAATCCCAGAGTTTAAAAACAACAACTTTCGTAGCAGAAATACATGCACACACTACAGTCAGACACGTTGGCCTCCACCAGGGATGTCCCTTGTCGCCAATCCTGTTTGAGATGTTCATGGACAGGATTTCAAGGCGCAGCTGGGGGGAGGAGAGTATTTGACCGGACATTACATTTCATTTAGCTGACGCTTTTATCCAAAACTACTTAATGAGAGTACAAACCACAAGAATCAAGAAAGTACAATTTCTTTAAGAAAGCCAAACTACAAAGTGCTATAAGTAAGTGCCATTTAAGTGCTACTAAAGTGCTAATTCTTTATTTTTTATTCAAGGTATAGTCGGAATAGATGTGTTTTTAGTTTGCAGCGGAATATGTAGAGACTTTCTGCTGTCCTGATGTCATTCCACCATTGAGGAGCCAGGACAGAAAACAGTCTGACTTTGAGTGTTGAGCTCGCAGTGACGGAGCTACAAGCCGATTGGCAGAAGCCGAGCGGAGTGAACGGGGTGGGGTGTGAGGTTTGACCGTGTCCTGGATGTAGACTGGGCCCGATCTGTTCGCAGCATGATACGCAAGTACCAATGTTTTGAAACGGATGCTGCAGCCACTGGTAACCAGTGAAGGGCGCGGGGTAGTGTGAGTGAATTTAGGTTAAAGACCAGTCGAGCTAATCCAGCAGTGTCTTAAAATTTGCATAATCTCTCGTGACCAGCAGGAGGCCGACTCCTCTGCTTGCAAAAAATAAGTCCAACTGTATGGAAGTCTACTTCTCTCTTGATTTATTACCTCTGTAAACATTGTAAACATGAGTTCATGGTCTCAACATTGTACACCCACACAGGTGATGTGATGTATTTCTGATTACCTCCACACAAGACTGTTTGGGCCAGAACTAGAGCTCTGATAGGGGCCCGATCCAATTCAAAAGTGAGAGCATTTTGAGAAATTGTATCCCGACCCTGCCCGAACCTGGCCAATCAGGTTCAGGCAGAGAATCAAAGCTCTAGCATGCACTAGTCTGACTCATCAAATGTAGACTGTGGGTATAGTGCTGCCATTAACCTTGTATCTCATGCAGCATTCTCCTATTGCTATCTTGCAAGGTCATTGTCGCTGCATCCTATGCTTAGCACCGCCCAAGATGATTGGGATTGGTTTAAAGAAATACAAACAAGCAAGCGTGTTTTATTCTCCTCATAGCAGAATGATAGTGGGTCCTGCCAGACATGTGTTCAGTCCTGACACAGTGCTGTGAAGATATCTGAGATGAGGCGCATATACACATTTTTTCATTAGTGCAATGGTTTGTGCGGAGCCATGCCCTGATATAGATCCACACACACACACACACACACACACACACACACACACACACACACACACACACACACATACATTAGGAATAGTGTGCTCTCCATCACAGTTGTGGCTTCATCCAGCTTGTTATCATCAACGACGAAATGGCTGCTTTTAACAAACGAAACCACAATGCAGATCCATTACCCCGAGTAAATCTATCAGATAACCACAAGAGAGTTAATTAAGAAGACCAAGCAAATTCATTAATTCATGCCAGGTGTCTTTATTCCTGTTTTATTCCCCACAAAGCCCTTCATATAGCTGTGGTGCATTACAGTAGTTTCAAATCAGAAAGTTTTCTCAGGTTAATTTCATTTTTTAAAGGTGCAACATACAACATTCGAAGCATTTCAACTGCCTCTCAATCGCCATCAAAATGGCGACATCTGAGCCGATGGCTCGTAGCTAACGATGCTAACAGCGCTAACAGTACAAAGTATGGCAACCATGCTGATGGAGCTAACAGCGTTTACCTGAGGACGAACTGGAGGGTGGATGCTAAGCATCAATATTAAACGCTGTCGGTTGGGGCGGCGTTATCAGCTGTAACCGCTGTATGAGAGCAGTGCAGAGCGGCGGCTGTGAGCTAATCAGTGGGACACGCTCACATGCACTAACATGCACTAAAAGGCATGCACGGTACCGTCCCGGCTATGTCAGGTGAAGCTCTGACAACAACACACACAGAGGGAGAGAGACTTCATTCTCTCTCAGGTATTAATTAGTCCTCTATAGCTTTAAATAGACAATAGTTGTTTGATGAGATATAAATGCTCTGAATGTTATATTATGCTCCTTTAAACACAAACAGTTTTTTCCCTGCTCAGAAAATCCTGAGCCAATGTCACATGCCAAAAGTGTCACAAGCAACAACTAAAGGTTCTTCACATGTTTTTTACTTTGAAAATGTAAAGGTTTTCTTTAATGTATAAAATTTATGAAGTTTAAAAACATTAACATTTTGAGAGAAACCCAACCCATGTATGTCTTTCTCAGTCCACTGCTCCCTGCCCCTGTCCATTTAGCTGTAATGTTCAATAGAAAATGCCCCCGAGTCATTGGACCTCATCATGGTCTCGCTATGTCTAAGTGACAGCTGGGAGCGGTAAAACCCATTGCTTTGGAAATCCAGAGGGCTGTCCGACACCTACAGTATGTGAGAGAAAGGGAGACATGTTACCACACATATTGTCATCTGTCAAATCCTCCAGTTTGGGGGATTTGCATACCCATGTTGCAGTAGTTCAGATCGGCCTTGGTCTCTAAACCACTTTGGCTATGTTGAGACTGCAGGCAAATCTGACTTGTTTTTCTCAAATCAGAAGACAGACTGACTGTTCACATTGTTTCATGCAAGTGATCTGGATTTGTGTCCGGACATCAAGACACCTGAATGGGTTTCTGCGGTAACAACGTAGGTTTCAATAACTATGTTGCTACACTTGTGACATGGCTTTCTGATGCGCAAGCATTCGCCATCATTGGTACATTGGTACATGGAGGGCCAAGCAGCAGAAAGACAAAGGAGAGTGAAAGTGTAAGTGCCATGTACTGTGTTGTTCTCCTCAGTTGTTTCCATAGCACTCTGCTTCTAGCAACATGGATTCTGCTCAGCACCTCCATACTTTCAAATCTGAGTTGAGCGGCCAAAGCGGCCGGAATAAGACGCATCTGTAGAAATCCGATTGGAATTGCACTTCAAACGTCACATCAAAACTTCAAAACGGATTTGAGCTAGCCGTACAAGGCTGTTTTAAAGGTTCTCGTCTCGGTCTCAGACTATGAGGACCGAGGATTTTATTTTAACAAAAATATTTGCGGCTTGTTTGCTAAATTAAAGAATGTATTCAAACTGAATATAAATAAACACAATTCTGCTTTCACTTGCTTGTGTGTGCCCTCTCTTTCACACAAGGTACAAATATATGCCGCCCATTCCTCCATTTTCACAGGTTTGGTGGTCCCTCCCTTCCGCTACCAAGATGGCAACCATTGAGGGTGAGAAGTGACCACCGGAACACAAGCACAAGACTATTTGTCAGTGTGAGGGCACTTCGAAGGGTCTAGGGTTCTTTGAAGGGTTTAGGTAGTTTGTCCATAATGAAGGTATTGTGGTGTGATAAAACACACAAGCACAACAGAGGTGTTATCACTTGGTTATCTTTCCTCTCGAAGTACATCTACACTGGAAATTTAATTAAATTTCTTATTTAATTCAATACATTAAATAAATAATTCTACCACCCTTCACCTTATTCATAAACGTATACCTATGCTGCTTTTTCAGTTCCTAAACTATTGCCCTTTTGGAGGTTAGAAGTACATTAATCACTAGTTTAGATAAAGATAAAATGATTGAATCTAACTTGAAGGGAACATGAAGTGTTGCTTTTATTAACAAAGCTGCAGAGAATTAGCACCTGACTCTGCTTCCCTCTCTATACAGAGTTTTTTAGCCTAGCAGGCAGGAGTTTTCTGTGAAAAAGCTCTAAAAGTCTTCTGTACACTTCCTGCTCAGCACCAAACTGCAGATGGACACAGTGGAGAAAGCTGGTGCTCATAGTGGAGCCCAAAACAGAGGTAAAAGAGTGAATATTGGACTTATGTAACAACTTTAAAGGTTGAGATTTCACTGCCTCTACATAAAATATATGCTTCACATATTTGTGATAACCAATAAGAAAGAGCAGGTATTTTACCTCTTCAAATTTCTTGGCCTTGTACTGCTCCGCTCCTTTCAGGAAGTTCAGCAGGATGATGTCACACAACACGGTGCCCTAAATGATAATAATAATAATAATCACCTTCATTCATAAAGCATTCAACAAAGCAAGAGTAGACAGCACTGCTGATGTTTACACAGCAAAGATCAACTTATTGAGATACTACTCAAAAACAGATGTAAAGTAAGAATGTCTGGCTATCAGTTCTGAGAAAAAACATAAACCTATGAAATGACACCGGTTGTGTCAAGTATATGTAAAACTCACCACTCCCACTGACGTGAAGGCTGCCACAATGTTGATGAGTGTAGGGACCATGTTAAACTTCCCGGCCTACAGAGTAAGAATAGTCGTTTATCTCAGCAGGCTTCAGTCCCTTGGCTATGACTAGCACGTTATCCACGTTGTAGTACAATAAATAACGTCTGTTCACCCTGAACTATTGCATGTGTGACATGCTAAATGAGGGTCGGTGTCAGACGCCAATGGGCACAAACCAAGCAGCGTTATTTGATGCGTTGGGAGTGAGGACGGTTACTATCTCAATGTCCCAATTATTCTGCAATTCTGTAAGGTATTTGTAACAGGCCTACCCAAGAGGTTTAAAAGGAGTAGAAGTATTATGCATGAAACAACTAAACCAACTGGTGCCATACAATTTATTTTTGTACATTATAAAGAGGAACAAGTCCATGTTGAGGTGTCAAAACAACTACATTCATATCCATATCTCTTTATTCATTGTTAATTAAAAGTATTATACACACGTTGATACAAATTAATATATACTCACATTTCCATTGACCAGAACATCAAACCTAATAGCAAAGGCTTTGACCAAAGTGCGGTAGTCCGTCCCATTCTCCATCTTATAGTATTTGGCAAATCTGTCCAGACAGACAAATCACACCAGTCTTATATTAAAGAAAAACACTTTTAAGCCTATGGACCAGAGTGCAACTGAGACCCATTTGTTTAGGTGTAGAAATAAAGTAAATTATGATTTGTATATCACATTTGAAAGCATAGTAGCACTATGCAAAGGGTCCAGAGAGCAAATAACCACAATGGTAAAAGCTGTAACAGCCTGACACAACATGTAAACAAACAATGAACACAATCAACAGATGAAGGTGTTGAACATGAGGGTGATAGTAGCCTATGTTACTGAATGGTTTAGTAGTTTCCAACCAGAGACAGAGACACGTATGAAAAGCTCAAAGATGTTGCTGATGCGGTATACGGCGGCGCGTTGATGACATCTTGTCGATACAGTTATGTTAGCACGAGGAAAGCTCAAAGACTGTCCAACATGGTCAGGTTCCTCAAGTGCAGAATAATATGACTTTATATATTTAGATTTTTCTGGTGTCAAATTGGAAATTTTGACCAAATGTTATTGCTATAGGAAAGCTTATGGTATCACCAAAATAATATAATAAAATCTGGGAAATTAGCAAGAAAAAAAAGGTGATATCCTCCTTTCCCATGGCGGCTACCCAGACGAGTAGCTGTTAGTAAACAGCGGAAAACAGACACTGGTTGCAGTCATCTATAATTTACCCTAACTGTGTATATTAATTGGGAAATTGCCAGAATACATGCTGAAGAAAGGGGTCTTGCCTGAAATGTCTGCATGGCAATATTAAAAGGTTGCAAAGTTACTTTATTGTCATTGTTGAAGTGTGTTTTTTGCAACATAAGAAAAGCACACATGAGAAAATAACGAAACTATATTATTTGTGGAGGGAAAGGGATGGATTTACAAGTCTCACAGTCTGAGGAAGGAAGCTATGCAGTCTGGTGGTACAGAAGCTGATACTTCTGTATCTCTTGCCAGACAGCAGCAGGGTGACCAGGCTGTGTCTGGGTGGGCATTGTCTTTTAATATCATTTGGGCTTTTTGCAGGCACAAATATACTGAGCAAATATAACAAAATAGGTTTCTAATATACATTACTGTGTAGCTAAATACCTGAAATTGTAGCCCGGTGAGACAGCGTTCTTCTGTGACATGGCATCCAGTCGGGTGAATTCGTACAAGGGGTTACACTGGTCATCGGACTTGTCCAGATCACATACCCAGCTGATCTTTATTCCAATCACTCCCCCCTGGCAGAATGTTCAAAACACAAGAGCTGCTACTATTATTGGTTTTATGCAGCTATTATATGGTAATTTTGTTTAAAACGATATATATAAATGGTAATGGACCAAATGAGGTTGTCAACTGCCAGAACGCCAGGGGTTACTGACCAGGGGCTCAGTGTGTTGTCTGATGTACTCAGTCGTTTACACTTGAAAATTGACTTTAGACTTAAGTCACAAGAGACCGGACTTTTTCACACTGTTTCTGTAGTTCTTGATTTCACAGCTTTGAAGGGGAAATGCTGTGTCATTGTAATGATCAGCACTGAGAGACTCGGACTCCTGACTCTACCTTGTTTGCCAGCTCGGTGAAGTTCTGCCCTGCGTAGCGGATCACGTCTCCCACTCTGAAGATGGGGCAGTAGGTGTCGTTGACCTTGTCAAAGTTACACTTTTTTATGTAATTCTCAGTGATGGTCGTCAGGAAGTTCCCTCTGCACACATACAGACATACCATCAAATCAAAACGTCAGACTTTAGTGTCGTCGTCATTACCATCATGGCATTTACAATCATAATTGTCATACTTAGTGTAGTTGAAGGTTGGGAAGCGGATGCTATTCTTAATGAAAATTGTGAAATTCTCCACCTCCATCATTGGCGTACTGAAAGAGAGGCGAAGGGAGGAACATAGAAGAAGAGAAAAGACAGATAGACATTGTGCACATTGTGTTAAAAGCCGGCAAACATTTTTCTCTGTTTGATTATTATCGTATTCAGGCTCAGTTTCTACCAATGGACATATTTCTGTCCAACTCGCTCTCTATCACATGCACAGTATCGTCTTACGTCTCGATGGTGTCGATCTCTGCAGGACACCATCCTTTTATCTCACACATCTTGACGGTGGCGTTGAACGGAACACATTTCCCTGTCATGATTCCTGAGCAGGAAAAGAAAAGCTTTTCTTCTAACTGCAAACCCCAAAATGTATTAACACAGATTCTAATGTAGTAATTCAATGCATATGCATAAATGTAATAATAATAACAACATCTATAAAATAGTTGTCGTCAATTATGTTCAAAAGCTTGATCAAATATGCTGAGAGAAGAAAAAGAAACAGAAAGAACTTCTCACCATAACTTCCTGGTTTCTTGCGCTTGCAGTCACTGTCCCGTGTACAATTATACTTCTCACTCTGGATGCACACACACACACACACACACACACACACACACACACACACACACACACACACACACACACACACATATTTGTGGGATCTCATCATACAGATTTGCTCTCTCATATGCATATATCGTGTGGTTGAGCCAAACAACACATCACAGCAAGGTCCAGATGTTTTCTACAGTACCGTCCTTTGCCTGTCATCCAATTCACTATTGGTGGTAGAGGTATTAATATTTGTGAGCTATGAATACTAGTTGTAGTATTGCAGTAGTGACAATAACTGACCTCAGGACAGTATCCTTGGACTTGGTTCTCCGTGGTTACCATTTTGGTGATGATACAGAAGACTGAAGCTCCCTGTGAAAAACACATTTAGAGCACATAACTATGACTGTATACTCCTGACAATCACCTGCCCATCCATCCATCCATCCATCCATTCATCCATCCATCCATCCATCATCCATCCATCCATCATCCATCATCCATCATCCATCATCCATCCATCCATCATTCATCATCCATCCATCCATCCATCATCCATCATCCATCATCCATCATCCATCCATCATCCATCATCATCATCCATCCATCATTCATCCATCCCCCATCCATCCATCATCCATCCATCTATCCATCCCCCCATCATCCATCCATCCATCCATCCATCATCCATCATCCATCATCCATCATTCATCCATCCATCATCCATCCATCCCCCATCCATCCATCATCCATCCATCAACCATCCATCTATCCACCATCCATCCATCATCCATCCATCCATCATCCATCATCCATCCATCATCCATCATCCATCCATCCATCATCCATCATCCATCCATCCATCCATCATCCATCATCCATCCATCATCCATCATCCATCCATCATCCATCATCCATCATCCATCCATCCATCCATCATTCATCCATCCATCATCCATCCATCCCCCATCCATCATCCATCATCTATCCACCATCCATCATCCATCATCTATCCACCATCCATCATCCATCCATCTATCCACCATCCATCCATCATCCATCCATCCATCCATCATCCATCCATCCATCCATCCATCCATCCATCATCCATCATTCATCCATCCATCATCCATCCATCCCCCATCCATCCATCATCCATCCATCATCCATCCATCTATCCACCATCCATCCATCATCCATCCATCCATCCATATATACACCCCCCCCCCCCCCCCCCCCTCATCCATACCTGTGTAGGAGTGACATAGTCTGCAACATCCATGACCTTGTTATTGTGGATTCCAAATCCTTTGACCTTGGTCATCACTGAGGATTCAATAGCTGTGTCTCTCACCTGGTAGGCCTTCTCATTGACAAATACCCACCTGAAGCACGCACACAAAAATAACACAAAATGTGACATTGAGCTAAAACTGAAACGTTATGCATGTGCAGTAAATGGCAAGATGGCTCTCAAAAGTGTCCTCATCAGGGGGTGTACACATGGGGACAGCTGCAGACTGTAGTAGACGTGTTACCTGTCCACTATGCTACGAGTGGTACGCTATAATAGATACGCTACAAAAGGTAGAAGATCTTTATGTGGACAAGCCCTGATAATGGCATGCCAAGTTTAGGCAGCGGTGAAAAATTCCTTACGAGTCGAACTGCTTCAAACCCACATCTTTTAGTTGCAAACAGGCAAATGGTAACCATCAGCAACGCAGATGCTTCAGTTGTGGATCTCACAAGAACTTTGCCAATGAAACACTGTCCAGCTGCAACAATGCAATTACTGCGGGGGAAAGGGACACTTTGCCAAGGTATGCAAATCTGCAGTGAGTGAAGTGAGAGACATTGTGTTCCCAGAGCTAGTTCTGCTCTGTGTTGATGATGTCAAGCTTGTGATTCGATAACCTGTAATGTCAACACTGAAGCGCCAGAAGGAAATTCCCAGGTACTTGAGCTAATCGTAGATACTGAAGCTTCTGCATCTATCCTGCCAGAGAACATTTACAGGCAGCATTTTGCAAATTGCCACTCACAGAACCTAAAGGGAAACTAGTCACTTGTACTAACGATGACTTATGTGTCGTTAGCTGGCGACCAGCAGCAGCTGCCGTATCAGATCAAGCCAACACTTCCATATATCAGCATCATTGATGGCAAAGTGATCTACAGCAATGGATAATGCCAACTGCTCCCATCACTCAACAATCCACAGTGTAACCCTTTGGTTCTGCTCCAGCTCACTGTCTTGGACGTGTGAAAGGCTTCATGGTGCAAGTGACCACAAGCTGTGTGCCAAAGGTTGAGCCGCTTACCACTGACGCCCTGGACCGCTTTCTTTCTATTTCAGCGTCCATGTTATCATGTCAGAACAGCCACACCGCCTGTGTTTTCTGCAGCATAAATGATCCGATGATGGTCATAATGACATCATACCAGCAACAATACACCTTTCACTCCAGTTTCAATGTCTATATCAGTATAGAATATGTCACAGACGTGAAGAAAATATTTATATCAATTTAACAATTCCTGTAACCTTTTCAAATGAAAAGCTTTCTAGTACTGTATTTCTGTTAAAAGAATCCCTTAATTTGTTAACACAAGGCTTTGTGAAAATTGCAATTTGTAGGAAGATTTTAAATGTACAGTAAGAGCAAATACACCAGAATGAAGTGAAATACTCACCCGATGAAGTAAGTGATGATGAGGAGTTGGACGACACGGTTGATGATGCCGATGGTCCAGCTCTTCACTACCACTGACTTAGTGGTTTCATAGGTGAAGAAGTCTTTTACGCAAGACCACATCTTAGCCGTACGTGTGTGAGTAAACATAAAGTAAACGTGTGTTTGTGTATTTTCTGTATGCGATTTGACTTAAAAGAATATAAAGCAATTTACAGAAATATGAAGAAAATGACGCTGTGTATGGATTATGGATGTAAAGGCTGAAACTGAACTCCAAATGAAGCAGTTGTTGGTGTGTGTGTGCTGTACAGCAATTACAGGTTTCGGTCCCCAAACATGGCTGACGTCTTCATTCTTCTTTTGTGTTGGAAAAAGAAAAGAAAAAATTGATATTTCAGGTCCAACGCTGAGAGCTGTATCCAGATATCCACGAGCTGTATCTCTTCTTCTTCATGGAAGTCTTCTGTTAATGCTCTCTTCCTGTGACTTCATGTATGATGTTGACTAACTGGTCAACAAGTAAACAGCTTTCTCTCTCTCTGCCCGGCTCTGTCTTCCTCTCTCTCTCTCTCTCTCTCGTTTCGCTCTGACTCCCTCTCTCTCTCCCCCACACACACACTTAGCTAAACCACTCCTCAAAGTCCTCTCCCTTCTTCTGCTCAGCACACCGTGGATGTCCAAGGTTACATTTAAGTTTTTAGACTAAAGGAAGGACAAGAGCTCTGTGATCAGTCTAAAATTGGCTTTGTGATATAGAGGGCTTTAAGCTTATCTTTCAAATAAAGAGAAGAGACGATCCAAAAGGGGCAGATTCCCTACACTAACACTATTGGACTGGATAAGAATCATTAGACACTTTTGTGGTCTTTCAGTTTTTCTCAGAACGTCAGGATAATAATATTACTGGTGAATTTAGCTGCATGGATCAAACTATTTTCCACGTCGCTAACGTACCTAACTTTAAATCAAAATGACGATACCATTTCAGAACAACCACTTTTGTGTAGCAGATCAGTTCTCTGATAAATATGAAACATTTAAACGATTCAGAATGCATTTTATCTCTCATGTTCAAAGTTGAGTACAGTGAGAGGAGCAGAATTCATCTTGTGTAAAAGGCTGCAGCCCCATCCATCAGTCTCCACATCCGAATACACACCACAAATCATATCCAGGAGATAACATTACACTCTAATTCAATCACAGCTGTCTTCAGTCTATTGCCATCTACACTCTCTGAATACCTACACGTCAGTCACATGATAAGTCGATAATGGACTGCCATTGGATGAGAACCAGGAAGTGGTAAAATATCAGTTTAAGTTTGAAAACTGCAACCTTACTGCTCGATGCCACCAGATGCCACACTGCACCTTTAAGAGAGGTTTTGTTCTACGATATGAAATACACAAACATCCCTCTGTTGAATTTAAAAGCTTTTACGTGTCTTATAAAGGGCGGTAACTGACGAGAGTCTAAATGAAGCAACTAAATGTCCTCACTACACTAGTCCTCCTAAAAAAAAAAAGAGTAAAACTATGACACATGACTGTTATTTCCAAGTCTCTCATGAGTCTTCCCTAGATATCAGTGTTGAGACAAAGACAAAGACAAAGGGGCATTTCTCTAAACACTCAAGCGTGTACACACACACACACACACACACACACACACACACACACACACACACACACACACCTTCGATTAGATTATACAGTAAGTGATATGTGGATGGAGGATAAGGGAGACGTAGAGAGGAAGACGGCTGCAGAATTGGTCAAAAAGATTTGTATTGATTTTTATATTTATGACCTGAGAGAGGGCCTACTTTTCGTCCTCTGCCTTCCTGTCACCCATCATCATACCATCATCATCAACATACTTTTAATTGTAAGGATTACATCTGTTGAGGCAGAAAGATCATGCAGTACACTATTATTTGGACCCTGCGACCCCTTTGTGGAAGCTATAGGAAACAATAAAGACTGAAGAAGACTAAATGTCTTCCTGTGGTGTGGAGAAGAGTTCAACCAGCTCTCTCCATGGATAAATACAAAACAATACATATTTTTTACAGTTAAACACAACTGCTATTATTGATCTTACAAATGTTTCCAGTCTTCAGAAAGTCTGTAGAGAGTTCCCATGAAGCTTTAATAGCACAGCGTACATATGCCATTACTATCTCCACCAGAAGATGATCTGTATCTGTCTGTCCGTCCCGACTAATCTCACAAACCAATGGACCCATCAATATTGTTTCTGCTCATTGATTATGCTCAAGGACCTCTGGTTGCGGTGATTGAAAGACACATTTTATTGATAGATTCATATTTCTATCCCGTCATTGACTGCAGACTCCTGAATTGTTTCTGTGTTCCTATTTGTACGCATCAAATCAAGAAGTCCCCGTGTCTTGCTTCCCAGCTGCTGTGAAGTGAAAGTCTATGGGATTATAAACCGGTCCCTGGACCGAGCCAGAAAGCAGCACGCTGTTCCACCTGGGTTGCTGGTAGATAAATACATTATATACAAATATACAGAAGTAAGGAGTCAAAAGCACTAAGCCTTAAAGCCTGTGGATCATTTAATTTGATAATTTCATCTGCATTTGAAATGATCCACAGTGAAGTGACGAGTGGACTGAGAGGGCAGGAAGAAATAACATATACAGTGATGAGGTTTCTGGGACATGCAACACATTTATTTAACAGAAGATCGTATTTTCACGGGGATGTTAACCCAAGCCGATAGAAATGTCAACAGAGAAACCTAATGATTGAATACATTTCAATGGAAAATCTAACCTCCTCCATTATTTACAATACAACAGAACACCACTCCATCTGGTCATCCTTCACTATGTTTTTACAAACATGACCCACTCTATTCATATTCACATTTTTGTCTTTTTTCAGCCTGAAACCCACGTACATGCATACACGTATACGCACATACATATACATCTGCCCTCATCTATACTTTGTGCCTTTTTTTAGATGAACAAGCCAGCAAAACATCATATATTCAGGGTATAGAAGTACTGTTTTGAGACTGAAGAAATGTCAACGGTTTTAGATGTGGAACTAAAGAGATAGGGATCCTTTATATTACAAGAAGTCGTCGCATTGTATGTGTATTGTCATTTGGACTCCCAAGTACACAAGTCTGTACTTGGCCTCCTTGCTATTATTTGAGAAAGGCCTGCCAGTCGGTCTCAACAAGGCTCCCAGATGCAATGCATTGTGGGTCAGTTCAATAGTATGCGATTTGGATCAACGCTTTGTCATACTTCTTTAGACTAAACACCGTATCCACAAATGAAATAAGCCGCGAGCCCGTGAAGTTGATGAAAGGGTCGGTTTGAAGGCCCTTTAGCGGTTCAACGCCGACCTGTGACTCCCGGAGGAGAAACGCCAGGCGGCAGCAGAGAGGCCCACCGGGCTCGAGTCTACCGGAGAGACAGAAGAAGAACACGTCGTCTGTTTGGCTGCAGCCTGAATGAACGCCTATTGAGCAGGAGAGCCGTCTGCAGGAGCCGGTGTTGTTTCAACAACGAGGTGAGTCCAGTGGACTGAGAGAGGAAACCCGTGTACTTATTATTAAAGCGTTACAGCGTATGCTATATAATCATAGACGGTACACAAGAGGCTCCAATGAAGCGTCTGGTTGTTTCCTGTGGCGTTCAATGTCCATTACTCGACGTTAGACTCTTCTGTTTCTAATCCGCAAAGCCGTCTGAAATGTCCCCGAGTACCGCTGCTGATAGGCGGATGTAACGCTGTATTAACTGGTGTTTGTGTGGAAGGAGACAGGAGCACGTTGTCATATAAATCATACGTTATTGATCATTTAGGTGCGAGTTCTTTTATTTAGAAAGTTAAAACCGGATGTACGCATAGTAAAGCCTTTGCCCGGACATGTTCAACTGAAGAGGTTAATAGCTTCGTAATGAACTGCACCTCGCTTGGAAAGTAGACGAGAGCAGTGGAGCATCAGGGGGTGTTGACAAAAAACTGCTGTCAAGTCGGATAGTTTTCAGCTGCCTGAATAATACACAGGAAGTCACAGAAACAGTTACTTCCGGTTTGATCCGATCTGTAGGCTACTTGTACTTTACGGACCTCGTTTGGATTCATTCATGTGTTTGTAAATAAATATTTGTGTAGAAATGTGTGTGCAGCTGCATCCTTTGTTCTTTTTATGTCTGCCTGTGAAATACATTACTACAGGTTTTGATGTGTACAGTGAGACATCAAGTAGCACTTGATGTCTCTTATTTATAGCACTTTGTAATTTTCTGTAATTTTCGAAATTTAACTCTAGTGAAGAAACTGCACTTTATTGATTATTGATTATTGATTGTTGTTTTTCTGAGTTTGTACTCATGATTGAATGCACTATTGTAAGTCGCTTTGGATAAAAGCGTCAGCTAAATGACATGTAATGTAATGTAATGTGTTTATATAAATACGATTTTGTATGATCAACCACACAAGATATGTTTTTAGATTAAACATGAGACTAATAGTCAACAATCGAGTGTTAAGTATTACAACTACACATAAAATAAGGATTTTCTACAACACGTGGTATTTGCTGTCAGATCTAAGAGCCAATCAGCTCTCTGGTGTTGCGACAGCCAGGCGTTTCCCATCATGCACTGGGCCACGCAGTCGGTGGAGAGCTACTGCGGCGCCTGGCTCTAAAATCGACGGCCACCTTGCTCTCGTGAGAGTATAGTTGACCACGTGTGCATGACGTCAGAGCAAGTCGGGACCAAGTCGGACACAAATCTAACCAGCATGCATTGTGGGCCGATCGGCGGCAATCGATTCTGCGCAGAACTGACTCATCTCGAACGAGCCTATCATGTCTCTATGTCCTGTTGGTTTGGCCACTGCCCCGCCCCTTTTGATACTTTTGAGTCCTGAGACCATTGAATCCAACCAGGAGAAGTAAACATTAACACAGATTATGACCGATTCTTTCGCTCCATAGTCACCAAAGTAAACCAATTTTTCACTGGCCACATATCCTCGGAACGTTCTGACGCGGCAGACAGACAAATCAAGAGAAAAGGAACTCTGTTTGAGACCCTTGTCTGTCTCAGCAACACATCTTAGTTATTAGGTATCTTTGCCGCCATTTCACAAGCGTATATAGAGAGCTATGGTGGCCTTCAGGGGACGTACAACGGTAAAGGCTCTCCCTAGAGCCAGGGCTGGGTTTGTCCATTGTGGGCTGAAGAAACCGGACGGTGCAAGACTGACAAGGACCCGCTCCCCGTGTAGACATGAAGGACTCATTCCAGGCTAATGGAAACACAAAGATTCTTAGTTTCAGAGGATACGCTAATGATAACATAGTAATGAATACTATAGACTGCTTGTAGTGACTGATCTCCGCTAGTCACTCGGCTGGGCGCGGGAGAGGTCCTGTTTCCTACTCGCTTGTTTACAGGTGAGAGTCCAGGCCGTTCGTATCTTTGGGTGATGTTCCCGTTTAATTATATTGCAGGTTATACATTAAATTTGTACATTCTCGGTCTCCTGTGTTGTTTTGCGGTAAAAACCGTGCGATCTCCCGGTCACCCATGCATAATTACCCAACTGGCCGTTTCACCTGTGCCCCATATATAACCATATAATGGTTTATCATAATAAAATACACACTACCAAAATAAAATACACAGACATAACTAATGGCTCCTACACTGCTCAATACATGTAGGTAAAAGTGGGAGCAAGGTAACACCTGTAGTGGCCTGGAACAGAAAGTGTGCTTGCATGCCGATGATCTACTGGTGTTCTTATCTGACCTGCAGGGTCCCTTTGGGATACAAACTTAACTCAAAGTAGTCCAGACTCAATTCAAATACTTTGGTGTTTAAGTCCCTCTGAAACCCGCAGATTTATTGAAATCTACTATTAGTCCACTTCTCATTTGAATCAAGTCTGTGGAGTCAGGTATGCGTTGGACCCGGTGAACGCGGTTATGACGGTTAATAGTTACTTTCTTCAGCTCGTCTCTTGGTCCAAACCATCCACTGTAAATATGTCCTATTGTCTCGTTACATCACAGAGACATGACAACATCAGCATACTAATTACCCAGCAATCATTATTGCATACCTCTATATGACAAAAACATCAACAAAATAAAGAAATTATTAATTTAATTGAATTATTTTTTTTGAGAACTATATAGTTTGTGTAGAATATTATATATATATATATTATTTTAGATTGCTATGGACTATTTTAACCCAAAAATGAAAATCATGACAGAGATGGGTTTGCCCTTTTTATATATTTATATATATATATATGTGTGTGTGTGTGTGTATATATAGTGTGTGTATGTATGTATGTATGTATGTATGTATATATATATATATATATATATATATATATATATATATATAGAGCAAAATTACATAATTTTCAATTAAAAGTGAGTCCTTCTTTAACACCTTCCCATATCAGAGGTGGAAACATGACTCACACACAAGGGCCTGCTCTCCTCCGACACACTGTTACTGGGCTCCTCTCGCTAGTTTTTGGTAAAGATGCACCAGACTATAAACAGCAAAGTGGAAGAGTAACGTGTGTGTGTGGTGTGTGTTCTAGATCAGTCACCATGACAACCAATCGTGGACTGATAACTGATTCCTTCAAGGTGGTGAAGAAAGCAAGGAATGGGGTGACACAAGAGAAGAGGCCTCCTCCTCCGCCGCCGCTGCAGAAAGGTGAACATCAGCACGGCGTTGTAGGGAGCTATGTTCTGTGTTGTAGCTAATGTCCCAGATCTCAATCACCATCTACGGAGCTTAAAAAAGGCAAAGGAAATATCTTCATAACTCTTCATATTTTGATTTGTGTTACCTTCCTTTCCCGGTCGCTTTTTAAAATGTCTTTTCCAACTAATAAATGCCTTCTGTATATGTCCCCTGTAGAAATCACAATGTCACAGAATATGAAATCCGCAATGTAAATGATCTCCAAAGCTGCTCCTGGAGTCTCTCTCTCTCTCTCTCTCTCTCTCTCTCTCTCTCTCTCTCTCTCTCTCTCTCTCTCTCTCTCTCTAAAGCAGTGTTTACTTTGGTGTTCAATGAAAATGATTGGTCATTGGTGTTTTGATAGCTTTTTTTTATAAAAAGAGAAAAGGTTTTGAACATGAAATAGATAGATATTTAATTTAAATTTCAGTGGAATATTACCAATGTTAAAGCAGTTTTGTAATACAGTAGCGTGGACTTAAATTGTCTCTGGATCTTTTCATTGGAGCAGAGCCTGAAAGTGAAACGGTCCACGAGGAGGAGCTGGAGAGACTCAGGCAGTTTGATCTGAACTGGAGATTTGGGCCGTGCACAGGTCGGTAACATCCCTACACATGTAGAATACCTGGCTTTGGAAGGAGATAAAGTGGTTTGAATATTAAATATATTGTCCTGGGTCTTCCCCGGGGTCTCCTACCAGTTGGACGGGCCTGGAAAACCTCTAATGGGAGGCATCCTGATTAGCCACCTCAGAGTAGCGACTCAACTCCAAGTTCCCTCCTGATGTCCGAGCGCCTTACCCTATCTCTAATGCTACGTTCACACCATGCTCGACTTTATGTGGTTAATTTGCGTCATTCGCTTATTGGCGCCGGAAAGGGGGCGTGGCTTATTTCCGAGGCTTAACTATCCGTAGCCGCACACAGCTCCGACTCCTCCAGGAAGAGTGTCTGAATGACGGCCGCTTCCAGCACTACTTCAGGCGATCCCGAGACCCCGAACCTGACGTTCTCCACCCCCCCGGCTGCGCCTAGATATCCTATCCATGAAAGTCATGAACAGGACCGGTGATAAAGGGCAGCCCTGGCGGAGGCCAACACCCACCGGGAACGTGTCTGACTTATTACAGAGGATGCGAACACAGCTCCTACTGCAGGCGTACAGAGACCGGATGGCCCATGCCAACGGGTCCGGAACCCCCATACTCCCGCCATCTCAATGCACAAAGCTGTTCTGCTGCTGTCTGTTTGCTGTATTATTGGGAACAGTAAAGATATAGAAGTGCAAAAGCAGCTTTTAACACACAAAAGGTTCATGGTATCATCTGTCTGTCTGTCTCTCCAGGTATCAGCAGGCAGCAGAGATGGGAGAGAGCAAAGCTTCATGGTCTGAGCCCACCTGAGGAGATCAGAGACCTGCTGCTGCAAACACACACTGACCTTGAGTACAACCTGAGGTAACACACACACACGCACGCACATACCCATTAGTGGTATCCCTGGAGTATTTGAAAATAACCCACAAATCTTACTTTGTGAACTTCTATACTCACTGTCATCAAACTATTAAGTCACGTTGAGAGAAGGATCAAGAAGTATCTCTTACCACAGATCAAAAGATTTAGCTGTCATTGAAATTACGTATCAAATTGTGTGAGGTTGAAAATATTATTTAGGTCTGGTATAGTGCACAAAGATTAAAGATAAATCAAAAGTTTCACATTCATGTTGTCATGGCTATGATGGGATAGATACCCTAATGTAGTTCCCAACCTTTTTCCTAAAGCACCCCTTTTCTATCATTGATCAAAAGTGACGTGATTCATGTGTGTATGTATGTATGTGTATGTGTGTGTGTGTCTATATATATATATATATCACGTCAGTTTGATCAATGATATATATCATGCATAACAATAGCAGTTGTACATTGTACAATTCACCTAAATAGTGAACACAATAATTAGTTCCTGTGAATGTTGCATCAAAGATGACAACTTGCAACTTTGCATATATATATATGCTGACTCAGCTAATGTATTGTTTGTACCCGTATTGATTAGCTTACTGTGGTCACCTCCGTCACTGCTTTTTGCTCACGGCTGAGTGGTTATTACTATGTATAACAATTAGAGCATATCAATGACGTCATTCATAAGTAAATGGTGAATGTATCATGCTATGGATCACATCCTACTCTGACTACATCTGCTGGATGAAATAAAAGTCCCCCTCCCTCTTGGCCACTGCGGAGAATCTTCTTATCAAATGAAACTACAATGTGTCCATAAACCAAGACGGAGTATCAAACACTGTCGATACAGAAGGCCTTGTTTGATTTCTTATTCTTCTTTAATTATGCTATGAATTTAAAGATCTATATTAAGTTGTTATTACGATTCATTTTAGTCTGCATTTAATTTAGGCAAATGGAAATGATATTCAGCCCTAACTCTTCGAGACACAGATTCGTATTCATAACGTTGAAAAACGATTGTGTTCTTTCTCTTTCAGCCTGTGGAGTGAATATCCTTTGTGAGGAAGATGACGTAAGGAAGAGAAAAGAACGTAGATTCCAACAAAAGCCGAGTCGATCATGTTTTACCACAAATCCCAAACGTGTCTCTGAGAAGGATTTACTTTTTATCCTTAAGCCCCGGAAAAAATAAATATCCAAGAGGTGAAACCTCAAGACAAGCACAGGTCAACGACAGAACAGCCAGCCTGGGGTTTTATTTTCTTGCAATTGTACAAGGTTGTCTTCTCCATGCAACGTATGTATTTACATTTTTTATTAAAAAAAAAGTTTTCTACGAAAAAACACGGTCTCCTTCTACCTTGTGACGTATAAGTGAGTGGTTACCTCACTGTCATTCATGTCTCTTTCACTGTTTCATTTCCACAAAGTCTCACACGCCCTCTGGTATCTCCCAAGTTGTCTACACACTGACATACATTTGTCTTTTTATAACTGACCTAACTTAACTCAGTCTCTCTCAACTCCAACGCACACAGGAGGTGAGAGAATGAGTGAGTGAATGTGTTCTACAATGCTACCAGGAGGGAGAGTTCAGCATTCATAAACAGCCTGTTATTCTATGTTAGTGGTTAAAGTGATGGTAATACAGAGGGGGATATGGTTATTGGCACATGTTCCAAATGATAATACACATACTACAACTTCTTGTAATATAAAGGTCTCTCTTCATGGAGTCTATCCATTGAGAATGCAGTTGAACAACAGAGAATGTACTCTTCAAATTTAAGGGGAGACTCCATGAAACTTCCTTTTTTATGTTTTTTATTTTGGCTCTGTACACCACAACAATGGAGTTGACATTAAAAAATCAAGATGTGCTTTAAGTGCAGACTTTCCGCTGTAATTTGAGGGTATGTACATCCAAATCAGGTGAACAGTGTAGGAACTACAACAAATGTATAAGTGGCCACCCCATTTTTAAGGGACCAAAAGTAATTGGACAAATTAATATAATCATAAATCTAATTGTCACTTTTAATACTTTGTTGAAAATCCTTTGCAGTCAATGACAGCCTGAAGTCTGGATTCCATAGACGTCACCAGACGCTGGGTTTTGTCCCTGGTGACGCTCTGCCAGGCCTCTACTGCAACCGTCTTCAGTTCCTGCTGCTTCTTGGGGCATTTTCCCTTCAGTTTTGTCTTCAGCAAGTGAAATGCATGATCAATTGGACTCAATTGCTCATGATCCAAAGCATACCACCTCATCAGTGAAGCATGGTGGAGGTAGTGTTACGGCGTGGGCATGTATGGCTGCCAATGGAACTGGTTCCCTTGTATTTATTGATGATGTGACTGCTGACAAAAGCAGCAGGATGAATTCAGAAGTGTTTTGGGCAATATTATCTGCTCATATTCAGCCAAATGCTTCAGAACTCATTGGACGGCGCTTCACAGTGCAGATGGACAATGACCCGAAGCATACTGCGAAAGCAACCAAGGTTTTTTTGTGTACAGAGCCAAAATAATGAAAAATGTGTCAATGTCCAAATATTTATGGACCTGACTATATATATATATATATATATATATATATATATATATATATATATATATATATATATATATATATATACACACATACATATCTCCATGACACCAGTTATTTACTTGCATTAGGCCAATATTGTTTTGTGTTACAAGTTTTATGAGATGCTGTTTAAATATGCAATTCAGGCATTATATCTATTGGTAATCTTTTGAGAAATCTACGCAAATAGTAGCTAATTAACTCCTGAATGTGTATTTTGCACGTTTTCTCTCTACTTGTATTAAAGAAGACATGTTATGAATGAAACAAACTAAAATCGTTACATTTAAAAAAAAAAATAGTTTTACTCATTTTGGAGGTTGTGTAGTGTCGTCAAACACGCAAAGCTGATTGGTTCGCATGTCGATCATTTGCGCGACCGCAGACGCACCGCCCGCTGATTGGTCGAGAGCTGGGTAACTGGGATCAGAGGCGGGCGCTTCTGGAGTAAGGATCCTGTGGGCGGGATTTTAGAGGATCCTACACGCTGATTGGCTCATGGTTTGCGTCAGTCTGTATCCCGGGTCTCTCATTGGTTTACGCGTAACTCTGTTGTTTTCTGCACTGGCAATGCCGTTAATCACGGTCATTACGGGGCAGCAGCGTCAAGGTAGAAATAATTACCCGTAAAAGGATTAGAAGTCAGACAATTTTATTTAAAATAAAAGTCAAAAACCTGTTAGCGTTAGAAGGAATACAGCTGTCAGTTATCCTTTGGTCGAGAATACTCTGAAACAAGCATTGTACTGAAATGCGATGATACACTACATCACGGCAAGTAGTATTTCCTAAGCAGAAACGTTTACTTTGAAGGTTAGCCCCGGAAGTTGTATTTTTGGATTGGGTAGCTTGATTTCTATTGGCTGCTGTTGCCTGTAGGCTGAGTATTAGTGACCCACAGACACTCCTGCAGCCAGGATAAAGAGTAATAATACGACGCTGTCTGTAGAAAATAGTCTTGAACCACGTTTCGAGAATAATTTGCCTTAAATAAGCCTTAATGTTTTTTAACAGACAATATTTTACCGCTCGGGAATTAACGTTCGATAACGTTATTGTTTCAATAGAAATATGAGCAACTAAGCTAGATAGCCTGTTGTAAAACATAATTATTTTTTGTAGGTATTTGCTGTTGCTTTTTTCGTCGCCGTGGGGAGTTGAGTCCAAAACGCATGGTGCTGTGCTATACCGTGTCTTACTAAAAGCGTAGTGCCGGTGGACAGGTCGACACTCCGGTAAGCAACCTGTTCATCTCCGGAGGATTACCGTTAGAACGGAGCGCTAGCTGTCGAGCTAGCTAGTTAGTCAGCGACAGTTAGCTCATAAGCTATCCACTAGCTCGTAGCTCGAGCGCTTTAGCCCGGTTATGTTTTTTTTTTTTCACCTGTCATTTGACATATGGCTTATGGTACAACCAGCTCGTTATGCAGCCATTTCAAATGGCTGTTGAGCCTTTGCACATTTGACCGTTATGTCATCCATGTTACCCAGAATTCAAGCGAGGCTTCCCGTCATAACAGCCCAAAAAAAAAGTGTGTACGGTAACCCTTAACGATTTGACGTCTAACGTTCAGCAAATGACCGGAAGTGCCGTCCTTATTCTCGTGTCGTCGATAACCAGCTAATAGCATGACGTACGCAACCTGTGCGGGGTGCAGGGTCGCTGCTCGATACTGTTCTCTGTGGATGCACACGGAACAGTCTCGATAAGATCCTCTGGAGTTAATCATATCATGGTCCACGTCGTGCAGCCTCATTTAGGCCCCTGACAAATCATGTGGAGGAGAGTCTTGAGATGAAGTGGGCATAGACGATCTACCACGATGCACCACGTTCATTCAACAACTTTGAACATCATTTAACGTCACCGGGTTATGATGTTGTTGAATTTAGGCCTTTAGTCGAACTGGTACTTCTGATGTGTCAATGGGCAAGAGAGTGTGATATTGTAAAAATAATCAAATAAAAATGGAGTCTGGAGAGACATAATACGTCGCCTCTCAGAGAAGTACATCCTAAAACCATAGACATAAATAGTGTGTCATTTGGTGCAGCACAGGGATAAAGATCATGTCTCCTGGGCCAGTTTGTCTCTGCGGGTTCCACTTTGTGCGGTTGCTTGGCGATACAGTACATTCGGTTCCCCAGCCAAGTGGTGCTGTAACAGTGTGCCATTTTTACACATTCAAGACGCAGGGTACCTCTGATGAGTGAAACGCATTGGAGACCAGATTAGTTCCAGTCCATGTGCTCTATATCGGATAAGAAAAATGGGACTAATAATAACATCAGTCTGAGGAAATCACTGAATTTTCTAACATATATTTGATATAATGATGATAATAATGAACTCAATTTATGTAGCACTTTTCTTACCACGGCTACAAAGTGCTTTCCAGAAAAAAAGAAGATTAAAAACCAGAAAAAGCAATACAATAACAATGGAATAAAACGCAAACAACAGAGGCATCGTAAAAAAAACAAAAATGCCAAAGGATAAAATAAAGTTTACAACTATATCAAATGGCCAGATAGGGATGATACAACCCAGCAACTTATTCATAAGCACTTTCCTATAAAAGAAGGTTTTGGTTTTGGAAAGTTCTGATTTGGTAACTTATCGTGAAAATTATCAACTCAATTTGAATACAGCAAAAGATATTTGCTCTTTTCATTTTCAACCTTAAATACAAGTGTCAGCCTTATTAAACCCATCATACCGTCCTGGATGATTATAGACACAATCTGTGTTTCTTACACTTTTAGTAATTAAGATAGGGGTTGAAATAAGAGTATTGAAGAAGCTTGTCGCTGATGTTGATGTTGCTTTGTGTTCTGTCTCCTCCTGCCTCCATAGTGATGGAGAATGCTCATACTAAGACAGTGGAGGAGGTTCTGGGCTTCTTCAGTGTGAATGAGTCCACAGGTCTGAGCTGTGAGCAGCTGAAGAAGACCAGGGAGAGATGGGGACCCAACGGTACTTTGTTTCTTTTCATCAAACGCTTTCTTCAAAAAGAATGCACCATCACTGTCGTCTCATGAGAGTTAAACTGTGCAGTGGATTTGATCCATCTTTTCTTTATGATGATAATGATGAAGTCCCTACAAGTGTTACTGCGACTGCCACTAACACAATTATAACCATCATCATAATGAAATACATATTCCTACAACATTAGACTTCATTCAGGTTAAATACTTCTCACATGCTACTAGTTTAATTAAATACTGGTAGTATTTTAACTATCTTTGTCTTAACCTCTTGGCACAAAAAACTATATTTTACTATTTCTACCTGTTTTGTTTCTTAATATCAAACAGATTTACATCTTTATATTTGCATTTGCATTGTAATCTTGTGAGTTCTCAAGCTATGAACAGAAAACAATATTTTAACTTTACTTATTTACAGATTTCTACTCGACATTATATTTTTTAAATGGGCACCTATGGCCATACACCGTATTAGTGTCGAAACGTATTTGATTAATTTAAATACAATTTTAGAGCAGCAGATACTTTTTTAAATATGTGGACGCACCAGTAAACTACTGTAATGTCAAACGTTAAACCGTTCAGTGTAGTTATTTTCATAGAACATTTATTTTGTAAGGCACACAAGGTTTTCTGGTCCAGAAACACAGATTGTCTTGCCGTGTTGAAAATTACACATTCACTATTGTTAACTCCCCATATTTTTCTATACACGGTCCACGATTAAACATATTTGGCCGCCCCTGCCTTATATATTCTGTCTTCAGTAAAAGGGGTCCTGTATATCTGCATCATGTTCAAGTATCAGCGAGCACAATAGCAATCAAGTCCTGCTGCAAAAAAAGTGCTTGAGGAAAGAAAAATCACTTCTCACTACTCTGCACTGTAATTTCTTAAAGTACCAGTGTTGATGATGTAATATTTTTTTCTTTCCTCCATCCTCCCTCGCTGCTTTCTATCTACCTTTGAACTCTTTCTTGACTCACAGAATTGCCAGCTGAAGAAGGTGAGCTATCTGTCTTATTGCGTTCTATTCTGCTCCTCTTGTGTCTTTTTGTTTGTCCCGTGGTCGTCAGTAGCTCATCTAGATTAAACCTCGTCGTTGTGTCTACCTTTCTTCCACTGCTCATTGGGCTCCTTGGTGTCCTCTTGCAGGGAAGTCCCTTTGGGAGCTGGTCCTGGAACAGTTTGAGGATCTGTTGGTTCGAATCCTGCTGCTGGCTGCGTGCATCTCTTTTGTAAGGCAACACAACTGTGTGCACGAGCAAATGCATACACACACACGCACGCACGCACGCACGCACGCACGCACGCAAAAAAACCCTATAAAACGAACACAAATCTGACATGATCGTCAGAACACATCGCACGCACGCACGCACACGCACACACACACACACACACACGTAATAATTTGTACCGGTTGGTATGGACCGTGTAGTTGTGTAAACAGATCCGTTCGTTTAACCCTGCTATAATGAAATTAGTTTCAATAACGCAAACTCACATTTCTGTCCATCTTGTCTTCTGTCCCGTAGGCCTTGGCTTGGTTTGAAGAAGGGGAGGGGACAATCACAGCCTTTGTTGAGCCCTTCGTCATCCTCCTCATCCTCATCGCTAATGCTATTGTGGGAGTGTGGCAGGTAAACAATGTGGTGCAATTTTTGATTGACAATACCTTTCCAGATGTTGTTACGAATGGCTTAGAAAATATAATCAGATCTTTAGCACATCCAATATTTTCTCAAACTTTGTTTTTTGTCATGAGTTCTTTCACACAACGCAAAAATTACATGGGAAAAAAAAAAAAAAAAAAAAAAGCAACGTCATTGGTTTTTGGACCTTTTTCTGAGCTTTCTCCCTGTGAATGAAGGCATCAACCAATCACATTGTGAGGAACAAACATATGCTAAACGTATTTAGTGTCAAACTCCCTCAGAGCATTTCCCTAAGAGGACACTCAATAACATACCTGACAGTAGCTATTCCACAGTTACGACAGACAGACAGACAGACAGACAGACAGACAGACAGACAGACAGACAGAGTCGTTGCTGGTATAAATAGTTTTGAGGCGAGTGTTTGGCATTTTCAAATTGTTTAGTTGTGTGTAGAGCCCTCAATACAACAGACCTGCACTAGATCCTCCCTTCATGACTGTTCTAATGTCTAGTTTTTGTTTCAACCTGTTCCTGCCTATTGCTTTGTCCACCCCGTTTATATCTATGATAAAAGGCTGAATAACTCTCAGATAGTAGTGTGAGGACAGAGGACAGAAGTCCTCCAATTCCTTTCAGAGGCTACATGTTGGACGACAGTGTAGCTCCTCCTGTGTTTATGTTTGTCTCTTATTTGTTTCTCTTATTTGGTCTGGCGTTTCCTGTTGACCTACTTTGGGTTTTAACAGTCAGGGGACCCACGGGTTTTTGAAGCCTGTTGGGTGGGCATTTAAATGCTCACATGGGTGAGTACCGTGTACCTGTGTTGTCATGAACCATTCCCCACTTTTAAATTACTGCTCAAAATGTCAACGTGTCAAACAGAGAACTGTTTCACGTTCTATAATACCTTCTCCTGTTGCTTCCTGTCACTCCTTCCATGAGGACAACCATGCATGTATTCCGTCCATTGAAAGAAACTCCCCCGTGTTGCCGTGTCCCATAGGAGCGTAATGCAGAGAATGCCATTGAGGCTCTCAAGGAGTACGAGCCAGAGATGGGTAAGGTGTACCGGCAGGACAAGAAGAGCGTCCAGAGAGTCCGAGCCCGAGACATCGTTCCTGGAGACATTGTGGAGGTCGCTGGTAAGTGGACAAATAACTTTACCAGAAGGGACAAATTCTCTTCCCCTCTTACCTTCATTTTAATTGAAGTGTGTACTGTGCAGCTGTATTATCCAGTAAAAGTAGCAGCATTGGCTCAGGTCTCGATATCGGCAGATTATTAAATGATTGGATTGGGGAAATAAACTTGATCGGGACATCACCAGAGGCCTTTTCAAAAACAGATTAGGTGGTCAGAATGGAAAAAACAGGACTATGAATGGAAAGTTCAAGCCCCAACATGTTTTTCCACACACTTGATATGCTGCACAGTGTCTGCAGTGCTGCAATGAGCTTGAAAGACAATGCATTTACACTGCGTTGTTGTTTATACATGGTTAAAATAACACGGCGGCGTCTTTGTTTAGTCATTCCTGGCAAACATCTTAATCTCTGCCCTCTCCTCTGGCTGTTGTCGTCATGGAAACTCAGTGAGAGGCACACAAAGCCGTCATGGAAAATATTTGATTGGAGCAATAGCTGCTTTGAGATGGAATAAAGCTGGAATAAATCCTGCTTCAATAGTACGTTAATGACATTTGTGACAGTTCATCCACTTGAAATGTTTTTTCATTTTAAAGTTCAGGAAGACTTTCAAGGCGCTCGTGTTTGCCAGCGTTAGTATTTAGTGTAGAGATGCACGATTGCAATTATTTGCAGATATTCTTTCTTTCTAAGAACTATAATTGACAGCATACCCAACCCTTTTGTAAATTTGCAAATTTAAATGTCTTTGTATGTTCCTAATGATCCTAAAACCTATTTTCTCCCTATTTTTAGTTCCAGGACCTTCTTGTTGTCAAATCAGATTATATGAGACTCGTCGGCGGTCACCGCTTATGCTGCCGATCAGCTGACACCTGGCTGACAGTTGGTGTATCTCTAATTCAGGGCTCTGGCTTTTTTTTTGGGAGGTTGTATAGTCACTGGTTCGTCACAAATATGACCAGTGAGAATGGAGCTGGTGGAAAATATAACCAGAGCAACAGTATCAAAATCTCTAAGTGCCTCTGAGCGTCTTTCAGGTGTTTTTCACGAAAACATCGTGGGCGCTCTTCTGTCGTCAAAGACGGCCACTGGACAGAGGTGTCCAGATGGAACCTTGTCCAATGGGTCCACTGGCTTTTTCAACATGTAACAGCTGAAACAAATCATTTGAGAAATGGTTTGTCTTTGAATCTGCATGTTGAGGTCGTTGCATCGACGGATAACGTCAGTCCAGCTGGGTTGTATGAACCCAGTCAGCTGTAGTAACAGAACCATTTCATCTTGACCCAGTCAGAAATGTTGAATCCTCCAGATACCATCGCTATTTCAGGCTGCTCTGTGTGTGTGTGTGTGTGTGTGTGTGTGTGTGTGTGTGTGTGTGTGTGTGTGTGTGTGTGTGTGTGTGTGTGTGTGTGTGTGTGTGTGTGTGATCCAGTGTCCTTCTGTCTGTAGTAAAAGTATTCGACTTCCAGAGCATGGGAACTCAATGACACTAATCAGAGCTGGAGGCTGTGTTTAATGTGACACAGTTCTATTTCTTTTCCAATGTTTTCGGCCCAACATAATGGGGTGACCGATATAACGTACTGGGTAGAGATGCACATTTTTGTCCTGAAGCTGCTAATGGTTTGTAATTTGGGCTGATTTTAAGAACATGTCCATCATCATTACAATGTATGTGATGTTTTCTCGTTTACCAGTTTGACCAAAATGATTAGTTTGGCTACACTAATGATGACTAATAAAACAACAATGACACAGGACTAAGACTAAATGGAAAAAGTAGCTGACAAATTAAGAGAGAAAAACTTTTTACAGTACAAAGTAATGACTATAGTTGACTAAATTGTCATGACTTCATTGACTGCAAGGTTTTGAGTTATCGTTGACCTAAACTAGGCTAAAACAATGAAAACAAAAGCTCTAAAAATGACTAAAATCTGACTAAAACTATTAAGAAGTTTTGTCTCAAGAGTAAATCTAAAATAGCTGCCAAAATACACAGTGCTGTTCTGCTCATTGTTGGCATTTTAAGATGTCTCCACTCTGGATTCCATTAACAAAAACCTCTGTTTTTCATGTGAGAAATATGAATTAGTGTGACGTTTTAATTCGAACCAGCTTGATGTGGACCAAGTCTGTGAATTCATCCCCCTGCCTCATACTTGAGATTGACACAAATCCTACCGTCTGTATACCAAATGATACCTCCTTTTTATGAGACCTGTTAGCTGTACAGGTCAACTAACTCAGATGGAAGTTAATGAACAAAGATACTCTGCTAATGTTATTTCCAGTGGTATTTACATCGAAACATAAAGTTTTAGAAACGTGTATCTCCTTCCAACCACTATTACTAGGGATGGGTATCTATTTTTTCTTCTTTTCGATACCGGTGCTAAAACGATACCGGTGCCTGAACCGATACTCCACTCAGAAACTGTTGGATTCTACAAACTCTGCTGCTTTACTGGACAACACGTCATCATTAATATCAACCGGGAGAGCTTTTCTGAACCAGACGGAGCTGCTCTTGAATTCGGCAAACACCAAACGAACCGAGGAACAAACGCGTCTCCTAATGTGTCAATATGCCAATATGGCACCAGTTTTCGGTACCCAAGCCTCAGTATTAGACAACGTTAAACCAGGACGAGCTCCAAATCCACTAAACTAGCCTGAACATGAAGGACATCTGAAATGATCGATGAGAGTCGAAGGAGCAGAGCTGGATATCTGCCGGACGATGAGAGATAGAATGATAGAAAAATATGCAGGCCCAAATTTTCCATTTTGGACAAGTAAGTGAGCTTAATGTCAAGCTCTGCATGTTGAAGGCACTTCAGCTGGGGCTTCACTTTTCAGGAGGTCACTATTCTGGTATAAACTTTTTTTATTGAAAATGTCATACAATACGACACTGGTCATTTCAGCTGGTTTTGGCAAACAGCTGATGTCGTTAAGACGGCCGAGCTGTTGTTTGCTAGACAACCTGCAGCTTTGACAGGAAGGGGAGAAGTGAAGGGCTTTGCTTGTTTAAGCCACAGTGTCTGAAGTATGGGACATTTTGAAATGCGTGTCATCCAGAGAGTGCTATTTAACTGTCGCTGATGTGTCTCATGATCTTCAGATTAGTGCCTTTCTTGTTGTTTTATGGTGTGGCAGCAGGAGAGGAAGGCAGGCAGCTTTCTGCTTCATTGTCTACATCGTATAAAAGTATTAGTTGATGTCTAACTCATGCTACCATTACTTTTGGCTTATTTAAGTCAGGGAAGCAAAGTTCATAGACAGGATTGAATACAAAGACCAAATTTTTCCTTACGTAAACTAAATACAAAAGTGAAGTTAAAATTAGTTTTTCTGTTCCCAACACCCTGCAGTTGGTGATAAGGTCCCAGCTGACATCAGACTGACGTCCATCTGTTCCACCACTCTGAGGGTGGACCAGTCCATTCTGACGGGGGAGTCTGTGTCGGTGCTCAAACACACAGACCCCGTGCCGGATCCCCGAGCCGTCAACCAGGACAAGAAGAACATGCTCTTCTCAGTGAGTCTCAACAGCCATATCTACCCAATGGGACTACCAAATGTTTATGTATTTATACTTTTTTTTTTTTAGGATACAATACGTAAAGGATACAATTAGTGATATATATATATAATCACAAACATTGATATTGACAATACAAAAAATTATAATAATATATATATTATTATTTTTTGTATTGTGATATATATATATATATATAATTTTTTGTATTGTCAATATCAATGTTGCTCTTGGTGACAACACACACACACACACTGTAGTTTATTTAGACTCAAACACACCATCCTGTACTCAATAGAGCACCAAATGCGGATTAATCCGCCGCTGAAAATAGTCCCTAACAAATGCACTATTTCATTGCGCTTTAATCTGCTCAGAGTTGGGATGCTAATTTGAAGCAATTTCTGTAACCGATAGTCAGACGCCTTAACAATCAGTTATCTGTTAATAATGAATAACTTCTTCCAACCGGTAATGCCCTCAGAGCGGTGTGTTGGTTTCGTTGGAAACATGTGTAGTTAGAGTCCTACTGTCTGCAGCTGCTTCTGTTCCAGATGCTAGTTTAGCATTAGCATGAGCCTCAGATAGATGAACCTCACAGTCACCAAACAACAAGTTAATGCTTCAGAGTTCATCAACAGGTACAAAGGTTCATCCATTTGTCTCTTCTTCTCCAGGTTGTCTGCATTATCGACAATATGTTTTTGATTGGTTAAAGTATCAATGTCAATTAACCTCAATCGATTAATAATGGACAACCCTTCCACTTCAGACCCGTTGGAATGAATTAGAAAAAATCACCACATTGCTAATAATGTGTCCAGTATAGTCACAGATTTTTTAATTTTTTTTTTACAAAAATGTAGGAATGAACAACCTATTAAAAGTATGACATGACTAGAGAGGGACAACTTGTGTGTGTGGGGGTGTGGTCGCCAGGTGGTCTGTGGTCAAAGAACAGCAGCCAGTGATGTTTTATTTAGCAGCATCACTCTGACAGGCTGCAGATCTGCAGGATGTCTTTGTTGCTGCTGGACTGAGTGTGACTTCACACACTGATGTGGAGGAAATCCGCTGTTTTGGGAGGGGAATTAATCATAAATAATACACTTAATTATCACATTTCACTTTGGCAGCATATGAAATAGACACAGATGACACTCGCACTGCTGAAGTACAGAAACCATGTGCTACTATGTCTCAAAGTTTGTTTGGATGGAAACGAGTTACACGTTAAAGTTCACAACCTTTGTCTAGGGTACCAACATTGCAGCGGGCCGTGCCATCGGGGTTGTCGTAGCAACAGGGGTGCAGACAGAGATTGGGAAAATTCGAGATGAGATGGCCGCCACTGAGCCTGAAAGGACCCCACTACAACAGAAACTGGACGAGTTTGGAGAACAGCTGTCTAAGGTAAGGACGTGGGTGCGCTTTTTACGGTCACTTTGGACTCAAACTTTATCGTCTGTGTTACAACCTCACACTCGTCTTGATTTAACCTGCAGGTCATCAGTGTGATCTGTGTGGCAGTGTGGGCCATTAATGTGGGACACTTCAATGACCCGGTTCATGGAGGCAGCTGGCTGAGAGGAGCTGTTTACTATTTTAAGATCGCTGTTGCGCTGGCTGTAGCTGCCATACCAGAAGGTCAGACATCTTCTCCATCTATCCATGCAGAAAAGTCACTTCTTGAACATGTGTAATCCTTTTGTTTGCACCCCTACCGTCACAGATAATCAAACGGCATCAATATGTTTTATGAATGGAAAAGCTTTCTCATCACCTGTTGTGTTTCCTCACAGGCCTCCCAGCAGTCATCACGACCTGCCTGGCTCTGGGCACCAGGAGGATGGCCAGGAAGAACGCCATCGTCCGCAGCCTGCCGTCAGTGGAGACGCTGGGTTGCACATCTGTTATCTGCTCTGACAAGACGGGAACACTGACCACCAACCAGATGTCAGTCAGCAGGGTAAGATGAAAGAAGGAATGTGACATCACACTGATACAGCCACCTTGTATCAAACGCACTGGGCCAGTCAGCCTCATTTAGCTCTCATACGACTGATAAGATACAGTGTTACTGATTACATCATGCTGATGATGAGGGGACCCTCCAAAAGCAGGCGACTTAGAAATCTATGAAAAGTAGTTTGCTAATCCAAAAGATCATCTAATGGCTTGTCATGCTAACATTGGATTAACAAAGGGTTAAGATCACTTACATCCTGTTTAACAAATAGATATACTGTACATTATCTTATAAAAGCCAGTATTACAGTTATGGAGTTCAGCAGTCAAACATTGTCTGGTAGCTAATACAGGCTGGGTAAAAATAAACATTAAGGAGGATGATATAACTGAAAGCCCACTAGAAAGTTTCACATTCAAAGACTACCGACAACAGCCGGATTACTTTAACGTGAAACATTAACAAGAAGTGTTGAGTTTCATTGACGGCATCTTTACATCAAATGAAAAATCTGTTAACTAGAACATCAGGAAATGATTAGTCAAGCAAATAAAAAAAAAATTATTACTGCAAATAATCAAAAGTAATTTTAGTAATAGTCTCATTTTCCTCCATACTTCTGCGAATATGACCTCAGAAAACACATGGGTATACGTCTTCCTGGAGGAAGTGTCAGCTTTGATTTAAAAACCTGGGGCTCATGAGGTGGAATGGCTTGTTGGAATATGGACTTAACCTCACATGTGATCTTCTAATATGATGAACTAATCGACTACCGTGTGTGTGTGTGTGTGTGTGTGTGTGTGTTTAGATGTTTGTAGTAGACAGTGTGTCAGGGGAGCGCTGCAGCCTGAGCGAGTTCACAGTGACTGGATCTACTTACGCCCCTGAAGGGGAAGTGTGAGTGTCTTTAACCTTTAACACTTAACCCTTAACCCCTGACAGTTTATGGATTATGCATTATGAGGGCCCACAATTCATCTCCTTACGTTTTCTGAAATTGTGTATTCATTGCCTCCACCTTTCCCTCTTTATTCCTGTTTCCTCTGTCGTGGCCGGTCCTTCTGTCTTTGCAGTTATAAGGACGGCTCAGTGGTGAAGCCCAGTCGCTATGAAGGCCTGGTGGAGATGGCCTC
Organism: Myoxocephalus aenaeus; assembly: GCA_038501785.1. Classification (NCBI taxonomy): domain Eukaryota; kingdom Metazoa; phylum Chordata; class Actinopteri; order Perciformes; family Cottidae; genus Myoxocephalus; species Myoxocephalus aenaeus. The sequence goes on along the minus strand of JBAMJR010000052.1, from coordinate 1,751,556 downwards.
CATCTGTGCTCTGTGCAATGACTCATCACTGGACTACAATGAGGTAACATGACCGCTCCATAGATTACCCTATATGGTACCAGAACACTCACAACTGATGGTGTGTTACAACAAATACCGTCAGCAGCATACTTTAACTGTGTGTGTGTGTGTGTGTGTGTGTGTGTGTGTGTGTGTGTGTTCCAGACCAAAGGTGTGTATGAGAAGGTTGGCGAGGCAACAGAGACTGCTCTCTGCTGTCTGGTGGAGAAGATGAACGTGTTCGACACTGACCTGATAGGACTGAGCCCCGTCGAGAGAGCTACAGCGTGCTGCTCCGTAAGTGTGTGTGCCCGTGTGTGAGAGCGGCTCCTGTAAAGTTAGAGAAAGTGCTGGTGCTAATGACTCTTTGAGCCTTCCATCCTTTGAGCTGCAACCTTTTCCATCGTCTTCTCTCTCATGTCCTGCTACCTAAGAGGTAGACGATTGTACTGAGCTGTTTCACATTCTGTCTCTCTGTTCTTTGGCATCAGTGTTTCAAAGATGCTACAGCAACAGGTGTTTTTATTTCTGTATGTTCTGGCAAAAAAAACTCACTAAATTGTGTGTTGTTTTCAGGTGATTAAGCAGCTGATGAGGAAGGAGTTGACGTTGGAGTTTTCCAGAGACAGGAAGTCCATGTCAGTCTTCTGTTCATCCAATAAACTCACACGGTCTGCCTCTGGAGCCAAGATGTTTGTCAAGGTGTGTTCCACATCACTTGTTATCCAGTGACTGCCTTCAATTTCGAGTCCCTTTTTTAGTCGTTTTTATATTGTTTCAGTCGACCACAACTCAAACGTTTTACCACTGTGGCAGCTGTCCTTTTTCATTAGATTATATTGAATATTTCAGTCAATCAAGTCCAGCCAAACTATATTTTTTGTCTGTCTGGGTTCTCTCCGGGTTCTCCGCTTCCTCCTTCAGTCCAAAGACATGCAGGTTAATTGATGACTAGGTGTAGTGTAACATAGGTGTGAATGTTAGCGTTTCTCTCTCTATCCTTGTGATAGTCTGGTGACCTGTCCAGGGTGTAGCCCGCCTTCTCTCAGCGCTAGCTGGGATCGGCTCCAGTTAATGAGTGTTTGGATGGAAGGACAGTCAAGAACACAGGTTCAATGATTAAGAATGCAATTTTGTAGGGATGAGCATTTCAAGCGAAAATACTATTTAACATTACATTTCATTTAGCTGACGCTTTTATCCAAAGCGACTTAAATTTCTGCTCCATACACCGTAGACAAAGCAACGGGGAGCAATTCAGGGTTAAGTGTCTTGCTCAAGGACACATCGACATGGACTAGCTAGATTGAAAGACGGGCATGCTAACCACTGAGCCACATGATTTAATAATCATTGAACCTATTTGATCATTCTTCGAGGACCCCCCACCTCCTGCAAGTACTTCTTGGGGAGAGTGAGAGACTGTAGGGAAAAACAAAGACTGTATGAATTAAAGAACAGTGTGTGATGTCGGCACATTTTAACAGAGACAGGACTGAGCGCCGTCACCACCGAATGTGAGTGTGTGTTTGAGTCCCAGAGTGAGGGAAAGAGAAGGTAAAAGGACTACATTCTAGTCTCGTCACAGTTTAATATTTAATGTCGTCTTGACTTAAGTCATGGAAGAAAAAGTATTCAACTACATTTTTTTTAGTTAACCTTATTAGCACCTGTTCCACATTGACTAACATTGGTCTCGCCCTGCAGCATGTTGGAGCTTCCAGCAGCAGCAGCCTCATGCTGTCATTATACGTGTGTCTTTAAAAGAGAGGTCTTTATGAGCCAACATTGCTTGCGCATACAACGCTCTGTCCGTTTATGTTATGTTATCATCTGATACATCATGGTAAAGTATTTAGCCTCAGACAGGAATAAATACTAATATTCTGTCTTCCTTATTCTGACAAAAATGCTATTATTTGCATTATATTAGATGTTAAAATCTATACCATATGATGAACATATCCTCAATAACTGCATACATAAGGTGGTTAATGAGAGCGTTAACTAGCCTGTTCCACATCCATTTAACTGCAGTGATGGATCATCCATGTAAATGTTGAAAAGAAAAGAAGATAAAATAAAAACTCCATTGTTCACATGGAGCAGAGCAGAGTCCCCACCAGAAAACCCCAGAGGAACCCCTCTTTGATATGATTTGATTTATCATCATTTATTTTTTTATGATTTAATATGATGCATCAATAAAATACAAAATAATTGTATTTATCTAAATGCTCCTTTCAAGCAAAGATGCACATATCAGCGCCATGTTGCTTTTAGAGCCAAGCTGGTGCTCAGGACTGATACAGCGAGTAAAGAGACGCATCTTCTTCCTCCCCGTCTCTCAGGGAGCTCCAGAGAGCGTGTTGGAGCGTTGCAATTATATCCGCGTCAGCGGTGCTACTCGTGTGCCTCTGAGCCCGGCGGTTCGAGAGCAGATCCTGGCCAATGTGAGGGAGTGGGCATCGGGCCGAGACATGCTGCGTTGCCTCGCCATGGCAACCAGGGACACGCCCCCTGACATCCACTGCCTCAACCTGGAGAACTCCGCTGTCTTTGCTGACTATGAGGTGATGATGATGATGATGATGAAATGTTCTTAAAAAACAGAACACTGTATCGACTCCACAAGATCTAGAACGTGTGTCTCCTGAAGGGAGCAGGAGACTGTCCTCTGGTCCGTCTTCACTAAATGAGTGAACTGTTGTCCTCCATGTCTCCTCTTCCCAGTCCGACCTGACCTTTGTGGGCTGTGTGGGCATGTTGGACCCCCCCAGGAAAGAGGTGCTTAGCGCGGTCCGAATGTGTCGGCAGGCTGGCATCAGAGTCATCATGATCACAGGTATCCCCACACATCTAGATGTACAAGTGAACCACGGTAATAGAAAAAAGTATTAATTTAGTTTCATGACTAAAAAAATCTAAATTTGAAAAAGAAAATATTTCTCTACACATTTTTTGAGCGACGTACATTTTGAAGTAACTGTCGTTACTTCACGTGCACATGTAAAAATAAAAAGGCGTGTACATCACAATGAAGCAAAAGACACAAGCCTTACTTTTCTGCTGCAAAAAGAATGATTGGTCGTTATCAGCTTTTATTACTTATAGTAATAGTTTGATTGGTGGTTTCTACAGAAGCCAATAAGAAGAGCCGATCAGATGACTGATTGATTCTGAATTGAAATGTTTTCCATACTCATTTGTCTGCTTTCTCACCGCTCTTTAGTTCGCTCCAAGAGGGACACAGCGGGACACACACACACACACACACACACCGTGCCGCGGAGCATCCAGAAGGAAAATTACTGACATGCGTAAAAATGTTCTCTGTATTGATGGTTAACAGTCGCTATCCATGATACACAATAAACACCCTGACCATGCAGATCAATCTTGTTACGCACATTACAGACAAAAGATAAAGTCACTAACCAGGGCAGAGCACACACATTTAAAATGACTGATGACAGGACATTATAGATGTGAGGTTTTTCCTTTATCCTTCATTGCAGCATTAGAAATGCTAATGTTTATCTGTTTTTAAGGCATTCAAAACTGTGTTGCTTCTGGGGTAAGCTTTTAGGGGAGCATTTCCAGTTTCAAGAAATATCTCTCATCCAACTTCCTGTTACTTTAGTGACTTAAATCAACTCGGAGAACTTAGTTAGTAAACTTAGTCAGAAATCACACCTGCCAAATAAATCGAAAACCTTTTGTTTTTCTCTCCAGGTGACAACAAAGGGACAGCGCTGTCTATCTGTCGGAGGGTGGGCATCATCACGGAGCAGGAAGAGGAGCAGGGCGGGGTTATCGGGGGCCTGACGGGGCGGGAGTTTGACGAGCTGCCGCCTCACCTGCAGCGCCAGGCCTGCAGGACGACACGGTGCTTCGCCAGGGTGGAACCGGCTCACAAGAGCCGTATTGTGGAGTACCTGCAGAGCCTCAATGACATCACTGCTATGGTGGGTGTTCATTCAACAACTCCAGACAACTGTCCATGTTTAAAGCTTTACTCCCAACAACAACAGTTACACGTCTTTTGTTCCTCTAGAACCAAAACTGAAACACGCATGCACACTGGTTAACTCGGTACTTGACAAACTCCCCATTCTTTTTAAAGAAAAACATAGTCTCAAAAAAATAGTATTTGTTTTTCTAAAGCCTTAAACAGATAAACATAGGTTTAAACTTTAATGAATAGAGTTTGATGGTAGTAAAGCTTTTTGTGATTAGCTCCTTTAGCCTTTAAGTTGCCAGACATCTTTGCTGAGAGCCCTCAGCAGAACGAGTGCAGTCCCCTTCTTAAGGCTTATTTATGGTTCTCCGTCAGGTCGACGGCGTACCTACGCCGTCGACGCAGACCCCTACGCCGTAGCCTGACGTGCACCTCCAAAAAATCCTAACTACGCGTCGCGTTGACGCGTACCGCAACGCTGTGATTGGTCCGCTCAGAACGTAATTTCCGGCGGTTGCTCTTTCCGGTTTGTCTTCCTACACCGCCATTTTTAAAGTTCTTGTTGACCGGTAGTAACAATTTGCAATATAAGCATTTGCTCTTCAATATTGATGAGCTCCAACTCCAAACACAGCCGCTTCAACCTGGTCGCCATTGTTTACTGTGACCGGAAGAAAAAGCAAGGATTCGGCTATAACCCCTGAAGCCACACAGCCACACAGGCACACCCCCCTGGCGGCATGGCGGTTAATTGCAGAGCAACGCGGACCCTCGACGCAGAACTTCGAATGCTCAACGACGGCATCGCCGTCGTCGAGAACCATAAATAAGGCTTTAGTCAAGCAGTCAGCGAGCTCTTCCTTGGAGGCTGACCACATGATCTGCTAGATGCTCCCAGAGTGGGAACCAGCTCCTTGACGCTGCTGATTTCGAAGCGGAGTCTCTTTTCAGTCACGGTTTTGGTGAACTTGACCGCATCAAGAAGAGAGTGATTGTCCGTTACACACACAATGGGCAAGTTGTTCCGTGTGCAATCACCTGTGGTCAGTTCGGAGTAGAGTGTAGCCAAAAAGACTGCACTCAATGCCATCTGCAAGTGCCAAAGTCTCTCCTGCTTCGGTGCTTCGGACAACTCTCCTGATGCTCTTTGACCCCCAGCATATGGGTGAAAGCCATCCATTCTCTCCCATAAGCATGACCAGGTGTCTCCGTCTGGAAGGTTTCCCATCGAGGAATCACTAAACACCACTAGTTTCTGTGACCTGTCTTTTCCCAAGTGCTGAAACCTCAAGGTCACCTCTTCCGATTTCAGTTTCCTGACAAGTTTGTTTGCACAGTGTAGTCTGAACAGTAGCATGCTTTGTACTTGATGCTAGGATGGATATGTCGCACATTATGTCGGATCTACTCCTATTTGGCCAATCTTCGTCTTTAACATGTCAGTTTCAGTGTCTGTTAGAGGAGCCTCTCGCTGTGTGGCTCTGTTGGGGTCCACAGGAATGAGTTGTAGATTCTTGATGTAAATCCTTTGTTGCACTTGTATCTCATCCTCTTAAAGAGTGAATCTCCATTCCAATGTAGCTGAAGCTGTTGTGCTCTTCACGTCCAACTTGAAAAGTCATCCAGCTAGTAAAACACTGCTGGATCAACTTGTAACACAGTGCATGGTGTCTTTCACTCTGTTGTACCAATACATAGAAGCATCTGCTAGGCCTCGTACTGACGATCCTTTTCCTCTTTCCAAAAAACAGACCCCATTTTTCCAGTTCTCGTAAGACTTCTTCTTGTCAAACGGCGGCCATCCTCTGCTACCATGTTAACTCAATAATTCCAGCGACAACTGTACATGTTTAAAGCTTTACTCCAACAACAACGGTTACACATCTTCTGTGCCTCTAGAACTTATCAGTGGGAGCACCTTCTCCTGCCTGATGCAGTATCACAGATGTGTTCATAACCAGCGTTTCTTCATCCTCCCCCCTCTCTCGTGACTCAGACAGGTGACGGGGTGAACGACGCGCCTGCATTGAAGAAGGCGGAGATCGGCATCGCTATGGGCAGCGGCACAGCGGTGGCTAAGTCGGCCGCCGAGATGATCCTGGCTGATGACAACTTCTCCACCATCGTGGCGGCAGTGGAGGAGGGCAGAGCCATTTACAACAACATGAAACAGTTCATCAGATACCTGATCTCATCCAACATAGGAGAGGTGGTCTGGTTAGTAGAGGAGCAGATATAAGTGGATGCAGAAGACGTGGTGCACCAACATTCAGGTTATGGATCATCTGGGCCTCTAACTGTTACCTTCTCTTCCATATTTCCTTCCCTTCTCCTCAGTATTTTCCTGACGGCCGCGCTGGGCATGCCTGAAGCACTGATCCCAGTCCAGCTGCTATGGGTCAACCTCGTCACCGACGGTTTCCCTGCAACGGCGCTGGGCTTCAACCCTCCAGATCTGGACATCATGTCCCGCCCCCCACGCTCCCCCAAAGAGCCTCTGATCTCCAGCTGGTTGTTTTGCCGCTACCTGATCGTCGGATGTGAGTCGTGAGCATGGAACAGAATGCATAGACACAGAAATATATCTGCAGATGACGTGTTCATCGTCACAGCATCTTACCTGCAGGTTACCCACTAAATAGCTACTTACCACCCTTCTGTGCAGGTTATGTGGGAGCGGCCACTGTTGGCGCTGCTGCCTGGTGGTTCATGGCAGCCCACGACGGACCAAAGCTTTCCTTCTATCAACTGGTAAACACACACACCCATCACTACAGCGCTTTCATACATACTGTAGTTGAATGGATACACTGTGGTGATAACACAAGAAGGGGGAGCAGTTAAAACCTTCTTGTGACCATAAACATGTTATTACATGTTGATACAAATAGTATACAAAATAAATTCATATAAGAGTATAATTAAGACGTCAAATGTAAAAGTCTTCTATGAAACGCTTTACTGTCTTTTACTGCGATCTTTGTTTCGCTGTCACCACTCTGATCAGTGACGTCTCCAGCAGCAGCAGCAGCTCTGATGAATCCTCTGTACACTACCTGCTCAGCACCACACAGTTACAGACCAACTGGTGAACACAGTGCAGCATGTAGCAGCTAAAGAGACAAAGGCATTTCTCTCAGACGTTGGTGGAGACCAAAACAGAGCTAAAAGGAGAATGAATACTGGACTCGTTCATCAGGAGGCCAGATGTGTTAATACATCGTTGTTTTTCTAACGTCTTCACCAAATCAACAAGGTCATAATATGTCAAGAGGCCAACAAATGCAGGCTTAAAGAAATACTTGATTCTTTTTTTTATCCACATATTCAATTTGAAAGGGGTGAGTCAGTGATGTACAAATGGTCATGTTGGGGTCAAAGTATTCCTTTTACTGGCTACACAACAGTTGGGGGAGGCCAATGCTGAAATGTGGTTTGAAGAGAATGTGACCAAGATAAGTGCTGAACATTAAAGAAATGAAGACATCAGTACTCAAACATGCTGATTGTGATGGATCTGATAATAATTGTAAGAAGGAAGGTGGCAAGAATGTAATGTCCACGTTTGTTTCCTCCACAGTCCCACTACCTTCAGTGCAGTGAAGGACACGTTGAGTTTGCTGGTGTGCAGTGTTCAGTCTTTGAGTCTCCTTATCCAATGACTATGGCCCTGTCTGTCCTGGTTACTATCGAGATGTGCAACGCCTTGAACAGGTAAGGATAACACACCCACTAAAGCGCGTGTCCTGTGTGAAACAACCCTGTGTCTTTGGGATATATTCCACCTGTATGTTCTGGTTTGGTGTTTAAAGGCCGTAGATCCGAGATACAGATTAAGTTGTTGTAATCTGAAAAGTCACAGAGTCTTTCTTCTGTTCCTGTGCTGTCCAGTCTTTCAGAGAACCAGTCCCTGCTGAAAATGCCTCCCTGGTCAAACCCCTGGCTGGTGGGGGCCATCTGTCTGTCCATGGCTCTACACTTCCTCATTCTCTATGTCGACCCACTGCCGGTAAGCGTGCATGCACGGGTCGTGCATCATATGTCATATATGTTCGTTGACGCTTCATATCGACCCGGGGTTGAAATATCCTTCCTTCTCTCCGTCTGCAGGTAGTTTTCCAGATTCGCCCCCTGTCGTGGCCTCAATGGGTGGTGGTGTTGAAGATGTCCCTTCCTGTCATCTTGATGGACGAGGCTCTCAAGTTCCTGGCCCGCAACTTCATTGAGCCAGGAAGCCAGATCCAGGTCAGAAGACATGCCTGACAGTGCTTCAGTTAAAGTGGACCCTATCTTTTCATGTTCCTGTCTCTAACTGACTGAACAGTTTTTGTAACTGGTCCAGTATACTGTATACTGTAACTGTGAGCTCCTAAAAGAGCTGTGAGGGCAACTGCGCAGCAACAGTGTAACGCTACATCCACTAAAAGTGTTGTTGTGGCCGCTGACGGGCTCAGATCACTAAGCTTCACTGACGGCCACTGGGTCTTCCGGCAACAAGTTGCCTCTCACGAGATTTCGGGAACGAGACTTCCCGTCTCCTCCTCTGTGTGGTCGTTTCTATAATAATAACCTGTCAGTGGCAAAGACGAGAGCTTTGGGTTGACGTAATGTTACATTGACGGTGTGTAACTACCTTTGCAGCCCGGTGACTGCGGCGCTGTCGCTCAATACTGGACCAGGTTCAAGGACTGTTGTCCTCATCGGTCACTGAGACACAAAAACATGAGAAAATAATGTCCAAGTGAACAACACCAGAGTTACCGTGGTCTTTGTATCTCAAAGTGGTCTGTGCCTAACCCTTTCCTTTGTTGCAATCCACATCTTAAAAAGACTCTGGAAGAGGAAGAGGAGCTGCGGAGGATGGGGCCGAGCACGGGATTGTCCGGGGCCATCAGGACGAGGGTGCGCCAGTCCCTGAAGGGCGTGTCCTGGTCCTTCGTCTTGATCTCTGCTCCGCTAGTGATCTGGATCTTCAGCCTGGACTCTGACATCACCAACATCTTCTGGGAGTGATGGAAGAACGAGAGGACGGGCAGACTGTGGGGGGAGAGGAGAAAGAGACCATCTAAAGAAGGACTGTTGGAATAAGATGCAGAGGATTGGGTGTGTACGGGTGAGGTGAGAAAGAAACAAGCAGAGAGGATAAATACTCTGCTGGGATACAAGAATGTATGGGGTAAAGAGTGAAATATTAAGCCAACAGACAATCAGATAACACCAAGCAGGAAAGATCACTTCCTCCTCAATACTAAAAGGTGCTATGTGTAGCATTTCATCTGAATCCATAGCTCACTTAGACTGTCCTGCTATGAGTTCAGAAGGCATAGTTTGTCTGTCCAACGCTTGGGCCCAGAGAGAAATATGTCTCTGACATGATATCGCTTTAGCTGTACTTTAATGCTAACCTTTGCATTCTAAAATACTAAGGTTTACATGATAAACATTAGCATGTTAGCATGCCATAACCTGTTTTTTTGTTGGGGACAAACAATGTAATCATCAATGGCTCCCAGCTGCTCCGGCTCGTCACAGGTTGCATCTATTTCTATGGTTTCACCGGCTATTCATAAAACCTTCACACATTTTGACTAGCTAGCTTCCAACTAGTCCCTCACTAAATCAGAATGCACCAATAACCGTTGAGAAATAACCCAATCGGCCCTCTTTCCCGGGACAAATGTCTCCGCATTAGTCAAAGATGTTTATTGGCTCCAGCTCCTATCGGCAGTGATGGAAGCATGACACCCGGGTGGACACGCTGATTTACGCTCCTTTTACGGTGCTTTCTTTGTCCTCTCGCCCACAAATTCAGTCCACTCTGTCCGAGCGGCACTCGAACATTGTTCCAAATGAATAGAAACCAAGTTTGAAGAGAGACTGATCTAAAAAAGGAAAATTTTTCCAGGTCTCCATGCTGCTTTCTAATTTGTGTTTGTGACGTTGAGCACCAGGAAAAAAACAGAAAGGCAATTTGTCTACTTGCAATATGAAGCAGTCATCTTCTATTTGTAGCTTCTTTTCCTGAGTAAAAAAAAATAAAAAATTGCAAATATAATTTTTTTTTGTGATCAAACTGGCCAAACCAATATTTTACCATTTCTGCCTGTTCTGTTTGTTAAATCTTAATATTAGACATACAAATTTAAATTTGCATCATTATATTTAAAGTGGACACGAAAGCCATGCACTGTGTTAAAGTATTGAATTAATCTAAATCTAATTGAAGAGCAGAAGATACAGAAACACATTTTAGTCATATGTGGCACACCAGTAAGCGTAAGTTTAGAAATGATTTTGACAGAAAATACATTTCTATGGTTGATGATGTATCGCTGATTAAATGCTACATGTTTCACCTTTTTAGATGTCGGCTTGAAAAACGAGTGCATCAGATAGGAGAGCAGTGCTGAGTGGCGCGCACACACACACACACACACACACACACACACACACACACACACACACACACACACACACACACACACACACACACACACACCAACCAACCAGAGAGGGAAAGACTGTCAGCAGACCGTTACAGGATGCATGTCAGCGCACGCCACATATTTATAACACGTTTCAAAGCCACAGCCTAAACTGTGAGGAACTCGTCCTTTCCTGCAGAATGTGGGTGTAAGAGGAGACGCTCCAGGTGAATAGGCTGAAACATTTCACTAAGAAACATCCCCAGTTGATTACTCACATTCAGTTATTTTTTAAGTTTCCTAAAAAGTCAATGTTTGGATATGCGAATGAGGTGTAATCTTATTATGTGTGTGCTAATTTACTTACATTTCCAGAACATAAATGTGAACACTGGATAAAGCCAGGCTCACAAGTATTGTTTCATTTTGTTGACATATTAGACTCAAAGGTTTTTCCAGGGGGAATATTAGATATTGCTTCGATCGCTCCATGAATCAGAAATACTGTCAACAGCCATACAACGTATAATTCCACCATGTTTTTAGTTATAGAATGTTAAATATGTATATCCAGCTATGACTAATATATGAACAAACCCTTCTGTAGAAACCTTCATAATATATTTAGGAATGAAACTGTAATGTTTGGTGGATGTAAAAACTACAGAAGTGGAGATTTCTAAATCTGAGAGAAACTCATTTTGAGAAAACTGCCTTTAAAGAGATGTTTTGTTAAATTGCAGACATTATGAGGACATACAGGTGAATAGGGTTTTAACATGAAACTCCCCCAGCTGATTGGTTACATTTAGACAATACAGTTTTGCATTACACTTTTTCTCAGATTAGATGTTAAAAATAAAAACCTTTGGTGAATTTAGGAAAATTGACAGATGCAAATAGACAAAGTAGCAAAAAACACACCAAAATGTGTATTTTAGAAGAAAATTAGACCACAATTCTCAAACATGAATGTGCATGAAAACAATGTAGAGGGCGCCGTAAATGTCCAACACTGAGTGCAGTTCCTCACAGCATTTAAAGGCCGGTCATTCTGATGGATCTACAGTTCACTATCCTTCTTTGTCTTTCTGTGTCTACTGACACTGAAAAGCTGACAAAGTCTTAAATGCAAGTTGACTTGACATCCTGAGACTTCATCGGCTGCCTGCAGCTGATTTAAAGCCTCCACAGCCGTTCAAACTGCTACATGTATGTAAACGTCTTCATGTGGTTCTTGATGTTAGGGCCTCGTTATACTTCACTCCAGCAGTCCGGCTCAGCTCTGCGTTGCTTGCTCCTGTGTCGGTGTACTGGAAATTATTTCAATGCTTTTAGCGGAGCGTAGAGTCCTTCTATAATGTCATAAAGAGTCTGACGGCAGGCCTGGCACTGAGGCACTGCTACATTTCGAATGTGTTTTTTTGTGTGCGAATCAGCCATTTTCTCCAGGGATGCCATTGTGACGTCTCACTCACTCTGTTTGCCATTGAAGGGATTTATTTTGTGCAGCAAAGTGTTCTTTATTCATGTTATTACAATAACTTTTGTTGTATATCATATTTAGTCACTGTTAGAAAAGCAAAATCAGAGATTTGAAGAAACTCATCAGTCGAGTTCATACTGTCATACTTTTATGAGAAACAATATCCTGACGTTATGCGAGTAAAGTCACAATACTGTGTGTACAACTACTTCTTTCCCCTGAGCGTTGTTCAGGTGTAGCTCTGCCACAGACTGAGCTCGGTTCACCATCTACATGCAGACATTTGCGACTTTATTCTTGTCATACTGTGACCCTTTCAAAATTACGACCTAACTCATAATATTATGGCATATTCTTGTAAATTTGCAATTTTACTCTGGTAATTTTTTTACTTTTACTAGTAAAGTTGCCACTTTATTCTTGTAAAAAAAAATAAAAAAAAAACATTTCAGAATTCTGACTTTACTCATAATATTATGACTTTCCTTTGTAATTTTCAGAGGTGTTAGAAGAACTCTAAATCTCTTTTTTTCACTATTGAAGTATCCAAACACAAAGAAGATGTTTTTGCTTCTTTGTTGCCCAAAGTTCTGCCTGTTTTAGTTTTGTTTGCTTTGGCTCAATTCCTCACGTGCTCATTTTGGTTTTGGCACAATTCGGGCAGAAGAAACTCACGTAGATGCACTAGCGAGTATTTACTTTCTATTGTCATTATTTATTCATATTGTATTTTTCTGCAAGGGTGTATTATACCATGACAAGTCCCCAATGTACCAACTTTGTTTACTCCATTTGTTCTTCGTTCTTCTTCTTCTTATATAATTCTTGTTGTTGGCCCGTGAGTGGAGGAAGGGCTGACGTGGTTCCAGACTGTCAGTAAACAAATAGTTGTTCTTGAATGACTCACCTGTTTAAATAAAGGTTGAATAGATGAACTTCATAATTAAAGATATTTCCACTGAAGCTAAACAAAGGAGCACCATTTAGTAGATTTTATTTGTAACTGCTTTTCTTATTCATTCCACTTCTGAAGGGGTTTGTTGTCATGGAAATGATGTTAAAGGATGAAAACAAGAATAAATGAAATGGGTCAGATTTTGTGAAGTGTGCTTGTTTGACACAAAACAAAAACTCCAATTTAATTCAGTTTATTTTGTATAGCCCAAAATTACAAATTAGCCTCCGAGGGCTTTACACGCTGTACACACGACATCCCCTGTCCCGGGACCTCACATCTGCAAGGAACCGTTGAAGAGAATTGGTCAAGGTTGATGGGAGGAAAGTCATCCGAACATATATCATATTTACAGCTGTTTCTAAGGCTACTCTACTTGAGGATAGATCGGTACTGCTTGAGGGCAGGAGATTATTAATCTTGCCTAATAGTCAGAATCATATCATTGAAGAAGTTCATGAAGTCATTACTAATGAGGTCTAGGAATACACACAGAGCTAAAGAGAAGCCTGGAGTTGTTCCTATGATTCTCTATTAGTGATGAGTAGTAGGCTCCTCTGGCATTACGGAGGGCCTTCTTATATGTTCTCCGACTATCCCGCCAAACTAACCGGGATTCCTCTAAATTGTTGGAACGCCATATGCCGTCAAGCTTCCGTGATGTTTGCTTTAATATGCATATGTAAGAACAAGGTCGAGGGTGTGGTTAAAGCAGTGAGTCGGTTCCTGTACTCTCTGACAGAAACCAATCGAATCCAACAATGAGATAAACGCAACACTGAGGCTATCACTGCCGACATCCACATGAATATTAAAATCCCCTACAATATAATAACCTTATCAGTTTTAAGCACTAAACTTGATAGAAACTCAGAAAATTCAGATATAAATTCTGAGTACGTACCTGGTGCCGGGTATACCACCACAAACAGAATCAGCTGTACTGTTTTCCAGGTTGGATGTGAAAGACTAAGAACAAGGCTTTCAAATGAGTTGTAGTTCAATCCAGGTTTAGGACCCATCAACAGACCCGAGTCAAAGATGGCAGCTACTCCACCTCCTCGGCCGGTGCCTCGAGGAACGTGAGTATTAATATGACTTGGAGTTGATTCATTTAGGCTGACATGTTCTTCATGACTCAGCGAGGTTTCAGTAAGACAAAATAAATCAATATGATTAGTATTTCAATACATGAGAGTAAATACGATTTGAGAGACATTTGTAAGTTTTCTGTACAAAAAGCTAAAAAATGGATTTATAGAAGATGTATCTCTATTGTAGGAGTTCAATTATGGAACAACGCTAACATAAATGTAAGAATGGTCAACTCGTTTTTGGTTTTCAAAAGGATTGTTTATAATGTATGTTTTTGTTCTTTTATATCTAATTATTTGTCTGATTTAATTTGAAAGCATTTTACTTCTACCTATACCTTTTCACTTTCTTTTTTTGTATATTAGATTACGGCTTTACTTATAGTATTGTATGTAATGATTGACTGAATAAAACACATACATACATTATCTGATATTAAATAATTTACTTATTTATTTAGCTGACATAGATCTAATATTTAGGAGACCACATTTAAATCTCCTATTTTGTTGCAATGTTGTATTGGTGGTGTTAACTTTAATGAGGTTATTTTCTATAACTCCTCTTCTGGTTACTTTTGATTTAATTCATTTCAGTGGCCCGCTAGGGGGTCCAGCTCGGCCCGCAGGATAACTGTTAAAATTAAATAAAAAAATATATTTACATTTTTGACAGGCCCGAAATCTCGTGAGAGGCAACTTGTTGCCGGAAGACCCAGTGGCCGTCAGTGAAGCTTAGTGATCTGAGCCCGTCAGCGGCCACAACAACACTTTTAGTGGATGTAGCGTTACACTGTTGCTGCGCAGTTGCCCTCACAGCTCTTTTAGGAGCTCACAGTTACAGTATACAGTATACTGGACCAGTTACAAAAACCGTTCAGTCAGTTAGAGACAGGAACATTTGACAGGCTTTTCCCAACATTAGCCTAACGGGGAATACTGTGACGGATATAGGATTTCCGATCTTTCAGCAGATTTGGAGCCAAAAGAAGCAGAAAGTAAAGTCATTTGTAGCATTTTCCGTTGCAATGGATGAGAGCACTGACATTACTAAAGATGTTGCTCAACTGGCCGTATTCATTCATGGTGTTGATGAGACTTTGGCGGTCACCGAGGAGTTGATACCATGACCAGACAACACTACAGCCAATTACATTTTTAGCACTCTCGTAGAAGCGCTGGAATCTGCAGAAGAGAGCCCAGGCAGATAAACAGTGGGCTGATGTCTGAATTTTTGGTCTTTATGTTGCTAGTTTATTGTAGAAATACCTTTTTAAAATAGGGTTTATCATCAAAATGGGATAAATGCCTTCACTCCTAAGAAGACCAGGGTTTCCCCAGAAAGTCTGACAATTATCTACGAAGCCCACATTGTTTGCTGGACATCACCTCGACAACCAACGGTGGAACGCTGACATGCGGCCATACATCTCATCATTGACCAAATTTGGGAGAGAGCCAGAGAAAACTACGGAGTTTTTTGCGTGTGTACACACGTATTGTGTATGTATTCCACATTAACTTTACCTCCGAATGGAGAATTCGGGAGTCAGTACCGCCGACGTGTATTACAATCTTACTGTATTTGCGTTTATCCTTAGCCAGCAGTTTTAAATAGGATTCAACGTTGCCCGCTCTGGCCCCTGGAATGCATGTGACTGTGGCCCCTGGCTTCGCTATCTTCATTTTTTCTTCCATTGCTGCTTTTCTTTTCTTAACGTTCCTGAAATGTTCGTAGCTCATGTCCTCTACATACTGAATTACAGGCGTAGTCTAAGATCTTTAACCGTTCTGTCATTGCAGGGATTTAAACACCAGCAGCAGTAGAAAGTTCTCAGCTTGGATGTTGATGATGGCAGGACGAGTGCCGGTGATATGTGAATGCTTCTTACTACGTACAGCTGTTTGGGTCATGTATCCTGGTGGAAGCGGGCCAGATCAGTGAATCTCTCAGAGGATGGGATGACATTACAGCCAAGTGAAAGGCTCCATATTAGGCCTATTTAATCTTCCCTGTATTTGCTTCTCACAGGGTTCATTTCCAGAAGATACAGTATCTCCTACCATTGTTATGCTGACAACACCCAGCTGGACCTGGGGTTCCATGCAGCTTCGGCTCTGTAGAATTGCATGGAGGAGGATATCAAATCCTGGATGGCAAAAAGCTTCGTTCAGCGAGACCAGAATAACCCGGAGGTCCTATCTTCGGCCCAGCAGACTACTGCTGCAACCACAATTACTGCCCTCAGGCCTATGTCAAAATAATCTCTGTGCAGTCTTTGGTTCTGGTTTTAAAAAAAAACAACCCAGCTGGGATCCACCATCTTGGATTACCTGCTAAAAGAAAACTATTTCCTGCCTGTTAGAGACTTTTTAGTTCACACTTTTATTTATTTAATGTTTATTTTTATTTTTTACTGCAGTTCCCATATATATATATATATATATATATATATATATATATATATATATATATATAGTATTTAGACTTATTTAGTCTAAATACTATATATATTAGTATTTAGTCAGTCAGCCCTATCAGTTCCTGGTAGTTTGCCTCACCAGGACCAGCAAGACAGGTACTTCCCTGTACTGGCCTCTCCTCACCTGCTACCAGTGAAGAACAGAATTGGTTTTAATATTCTTTCATTTGTTTTGAAAGAAGAAGAAGAAAAAAAAGAAATTATCCTTTATTAATCCCCTTGGGGAAATTCTTCTCTGCATTTGACCCGTCCTTGGTTAGGGAGCAGTGGGCTGCCCTGAGGGGCGCCCGGGGAGCAGCTGGGGGTTCAGTGTCTTGCTCAGGGACACTTCGACATGTGAACTATGGGGGGACTGGGGATCGAGCCGGCTGCCTAGCGGTTACTGGACAACCACTCATCCCCCTGAGCTGAACTGCTCATCCCCTCTTCCTCCTCCCTAGATATTCTATTCAGTGTGCAATGCAATGCTTCGGGACATACTGCAGCTGACCACATGATGGGGCCATGGAGGAGGCAGACAGTGTGTCTCTGTCACTGGTGTCAGCTGAGAAACTTTCAGGAACAAAAGAGTTTTAATGTTTTAATGACATGTACATTCTTCACTTCAGTATTAGAAATCAGTAGAGCTATCAACTCACAGAAAACTATGGCTGTAAGACACATTCGGTGCAAAAGCCTCTGTCCTGGTCCCTTAAAGTGTGTGTGTGTGTGTGTGTGTGTGTGTGTGTGTGTGTGTGTGTGTGTGTGTGTGTGTGTGTGTGTGTGTGTGTGTGTGTGTGTGTGTGTGTGTGTGTGTGTGTGTTTTAAGGTCAGTGGGCGGGCGAGTCTTGCGCTCCATTTATAGACATACTGTACTTAGAGAGAGGGAGAGTTAATGTGAGTGCACATGTGCCGGTGAATACAGCTGCCACTCAGATAGGACACTTTAAATTTACAAGAGACAGAGAGAAAGATTAAACTCCAAAACAGAATCAAACTCTCTCCTGTCAGGAAACAGAAGCTGCCGTGTGGACTCTTCCCCATTTAAACAGAGGTCATCGACTGTAGAGGAGCTCACCTCATCAAGTAAGTGACTTTCAACATGTTGCATAGTTTGGAGACGGGCGGCCCCTCATAACATAACACTGAGGACTTCATGACAGAGTTCTGCTGCTGTGTGACAACGTGCTCTGGAGCACGTTGTCACAACTGCATTAGGATCAGTTAGTTCCCTCTTCTGTCAATTCATTGAGTTTTACGGTCCAACGTGTCCAACATGAAAGGGAGCTCTATGATAATGGAGATGGCTCATATAGCTTTTATATAACTCAACTTGTGGCAACACATTTGTGTTGATGTGTCATTTAAACTTAACATATGTGAGTAAAGGTATGAATGTAACCTGTTATGTAGACAGAGAAAGGCAGAAGAATATGACGTCTGTGTGTTTACTGTGTTCATGAGAAGAGTCCATTCTAACTCAAGTGGTATTCATGACCTTGTTAGGGGACATTGACTTTGGTCTGTGATAATAAGCATGACTAATATTTGTAGGAAGTACTTTTTGAAGTAATATTGATGGACATTGACACAAACTTTGAGACATTTACAGCCAGCATGTCCTTGAGAGCCACTCATTCTGTACATGATGGACTGGGATAAAAAAAAAAATTAAGCTTTTACAGTTTGTAAACAATGATGAGTACATAAGTGAGCACACGCACCGTGGCACCAGATGCACGGTGGAGTGCAGGAGCTTGTCAAGCTATGCGAGGACATTAACCCGCAGAGATGGAGATCGCACGCATTCGGCTGGACGTCACCAGTGAACACGGTCACGGGTTGAACCGCAAAACCTGTTGCTCTGAAACTCTGATTCTGTAGAACTTCATGCCGCTGGAATATTAATTCTGACTAATCCATCATGCAACAAGCAGACATTTTGATGCTGGTAACAGTTTGAATTCAATGTTTAAAGCTCGCTAACTCGTCTGGATGGCTGGGGGGGAATGCTACTTCAGTAACCGACATGCACGCGCATATTTTTGATGACGTCGGCTGTAAAACGGTCAATAGCTCTTCATAATAATGGGCCTTTGGACACTGTGTGGTTTTCCATCAGGTCCGACATGTGCTCCTTGTTGTATTCACTAAAATGATAAAGGCTCAGAATTTGGCCATGCCTATGTAACTCTAGCTGAACAGCAGCCATTGTTGACCCAAGTGACAAGTACAGGATAATGCTAAATGCTAAAGTAGAGACGAGTCAGACTGACTCACTAGCAGGAGCTACTGGTCTTTATTCATCAATTCAACTTCCATTTGGAGGAGAAAGAGTATTTTGCATGTTATTGGCTTTTCAAAAAGTTCCTTTAAATGGGAAGTCTATTATTGGTATAGTATAAGCACTTTTTCCTTTTCTTTTCACACGTTAGCTGATGAGTTAATGGTCACAGTGATTCAACACAGAAAGCAGGAACCTGTCAGGGATGTCCAGCTGCTGCTACAAACGGCGTGTGTGTCATGAGCACATATCCAGCTGCTGCAAATGACATTAACTGGCAACTGCACACGAAAATCACAAAGTGAAGACCAAAGCGGTTACGATTATGGTTACCATGGTGACCATTAGCCAGTCGCTCCCGTACACTTTGAAACATCTATGACCGAATGGAAAAAGGAAGCCAGATGATTGAGTATCTTTACAGATACTTTGTATCTGGAAAGAAAAGACAATCACAGTCCACTCATCACCATCTTTTCCTAAACCTAACCAAGTAGTTGTGACCAAGTAAAGCTAAAAGCTAAGTAAACACTCTGCATGTCGCAAGAGGAAACTGACACGTCATGAACCGGCACTAAAGGGGAACCTGTAGTGTCACAGTTTAGCATAAGGCCACTGACCAATTGTTTATATTTGATGAGTTGGGAGTGAGAATGTGTGTATGTGTGTATGTATGATTGGGAGAGAGGGAGAGGGCTGCTATTTCCGTGGTCTGCTGGACTTCCGGGGTACAAACATGTGCCTTACTCAGGTTGAGTCACTGCTTTCTTCACACCAACACACACTTGCAGTCCGTCAAATATTTGCACACTCATAGCTGGGAAGAACACAGAGTCCACTGATTCCTAGTTCAACAGGAACGTTTGTGTGTGTGTGGGCTTCGGCATGTGCACATGGATTATATTAGTGCAGGACACTTGATAGCTCCAGCTCGTAGTCTGTATATGCTCCAGCTACCGTAGAAGGTCGCTTCGGGTCAAACTCCTCCCCTTCCACCTCCCCATGCTTCCTTTCAGGTTTCATGACCGCTCACAGCTGATACCATGTGCTGCTCCACCGAGTGTTTCTGATGCAACAGTGATGCTGGCATACAATATAATGGTGACATATTGAAGGGCACTCTGTAGGGTTCAAGTTTCCATTCAGTGTTTCTCACCCAAACCAACCGTGTGTATCCTTGTGGCCTAAAAGTAGCTCACAAAAAGGACATTCCTAACTGATGAAGTCTTCCAGGTTTACAGCAGCAGAAATATGTGCTATAAATGTTGGCTAACTTTGATATACAAACTTGAAGGTACTATGATTTATTCCAACTTGGGTTTCCATTTTGTAGCCCTGGCCATCAGTTCTAGTGGTTATGATAGTAGTGTACCCAGCAGAGTGCTGAGATCTGGGAATGTGGGAATTGCTACAAATGACAAGCAACAGTGGTCAGAGAACCCCAGGCAAAACATATTTGGAAGAAAACAAGAAGGAAACAGTGAAATAATTGCACAAACATCCTTCACAGTTCACAGACCAACCACCAAACTTACTGGTGGTAATCACGCATGGTATTTGTGCAATGAGAGATTATTAGCAACAATATAAGCTTTGCTTGAAAGGGTAGCTACTGTATTCGAGCCATACTGTAGACTTGCCTACAATCAGTATGATCATGCGACAACATGCGTAATTTTGCTCAGTGGACCTGTTTTTAGCGGTGTCCGTGTTATCCTGCTGCCATGGCCCTTCTGATGCCCCCCTCCTCTCTACCGCCTTCTGCTTCATGGATTATCAGGATCATGGACCATGCCTAATACTCATTATATGAATAATTTCTGTCATATTCATTGAATGTGCTGTAACTACGCTATTCATTCTGGCCACATGACATCTATTGCTTCTGTCCATCCGGGGAGAGGGATCCTCCTCTGTTGCTCTCCCTCAGGTTTCTTCCCTTTTTTCCCTGTGAAAGGGTTTTTACTATCTTTCTAGGGGAGTTTTTCCTGATCCGATGTGAGGTCCCGGGACAGGGATGTTATGTGTACAGATTGTAAAGCCCTCCGAGGCAAACTTGTATTTGTGATGTTGGGCTATATAAAATAAACTGAATTGAATTGAAATTATCTTCAGTAATAAAACCTATTGCCCTAAATTACGAAAATAGGATCATTAATAGGAGTGAGGAGTCAGCAGTCGATGACGGTAGAAAACAGTCAATAAAATAGGTTTTATAAATTGTGAATCACTGCAATTTGTTATGTTCTGGTAACAAGAACGTGGACCCAAAAGCAGCACACACTAATCACGGTTGACGTTTGTAACAAAAAAGGATTTATTAAAAAATACTGGAAGTCTTCGAGGGAGCGAGGGTAATGACGTCGGAGAGAGAGCAGGCAGGTAAACAGGGAGCGGAGGCATCATGCAGGTAGGGATTCCAAAACTAGGGGAAAAAAGGGAACACAGTGAGCAGGGACAGAGTCAAACAGCTAATGAGTTAGATCATGGCCTGAGTTCGTAACTACCACTGTGGCGACGAAACAATCTGGCGATGAATGGCAGGAAGACCGGGGTTGATATCCTGCAGAGTGTGTCTTGATGAAGATTTGAGTCAGCTGCTCCAGCAACCACCGCCCAGGAGAGGGAGGAGGAGATGGTTACACCTCCTCACCGACAGACAGACCAGACGGACAGGGCAAAACACACAGGAGACAAACGGAAAGGGAAACAGAGGAAACACAGGGAAACAACTTGACTGTCTAGGTGACAACATGACACAACCATGAGACGTTTTTGAGCATACAGTCATACATGTGCACAAAATATTAGACTGATGGGTCCAGTAGTATGAGAGATTAGCGGTGGACAGATAGATACACACACACGACACAAACGCATTATCTCCCCACAGCCATAATTAAACGTTGTTGTTTTTTTTAGCACTGTGGATCCTACAATCTACACATTTGCATTATTGCCCTCTTCCATCTGCAGAAATATGGCACCACCTGCATGCCGTGTTATAGAACACGAGATAGAGAGAAAACAAGAGGCCAGAAACGGCACAGAAAAGGTTCAGTTGAAGAGAACTGCACCTCTGATGTAAGGTGACTGTTGAGTTTGGCAAGACAAGTTCAACGAAAGCTCAAAGAAATACTTCTTTGAGAAAGAGGAAGAGGAGTTTGCTGCCTTGCTTAGGGACACTGTGCTAGGACAGAACCAGTGAGGTGAAATGCAGAAGGATATATTGAAACGAAAACACCGAAGGAGCTCTGTGCAAGGGCATTCAATAGTATGTGTCACTGACGCAGAGGATTGTTTGTGTCAGATGCGTTCTCACCTACTGGAAATACTCACGTTGGTTTACGAGATGGGTGGTGCCTGGGCAGAGCGTGCAGGAGGCAGGACATGCCACGGTCACATTGCCAGTGCGTGTGTTGGTCATAAACAACAGAGTCTCTTGAAGTAAGACTATTTCGTTTCCGTCTTCATGTAAATGACCCCCCTTCTTTTTCACCCTGGATGTTTGTATTCTTCTGGTTTAGCGCCAGCTGCATGACACAAACATCATGAACACAGCACTCGCTTGCCGTGAATTCTCTGGACAATGAGCAGCTCTATTCACACATTGAACATTACTCAGACTTTGTACAAGGCAGCTGTCAGGGTAAAGTCGGTTTCATGTCAACTGATTCGGACATTTGCCTTCTCATACGCAACTTGGTTTCTGGCTGTTTGGTGGACTAATGTTTTCTTGTGTGTCCACAGCAGCCATGGCTCCCAGCTTGGCCCAAGCATACAGGAGGAGGTGGTGGATGGCTATCACAGCCATCATTGAGAACCTGCTCTTCTCTGCTGTCCTGCTGGGCTGGGGCTCACTGCTCATCATGCTGAAGAATGAAGGCTTCTATTCTCACCTTTGTATTGGTAAGACCCCCCTCCACGCAGCTCTTCTGGTTGCAGTAATCGTCCACAGTCCGATATATCGGACACAAAGCTGCAGTTTCACTCACATACAGATGTTTACATTACACTGCATTCTGGTGATACAGTAAATGTGCCACAGATTAATGCTTGAACGTTGTGGTGCCTATGACTAGGTGAAGAAACGCTCTGACCATGTTATGAGTGGTGTTTCAGCTGTTTGAGGATCCGGGGTATTTGTGAAGGCTTTATTTAAGGACAACTCACCAACTGATTCCTCATATTGCTTGTGTTAGATATGGCTGCAATGGCCAAAATAACCCTGCATGTGTTTGCCAACAAGAAGAAGCCATTGTAACCTAAACGTTTGCTATTAACTTGTGCGTTCATCAATTTTATTCACATTGAAGCTTCATCCAGGACAAGTAGGATGGGAGATGTTTTCATCAGCTGGTACAGGAGAGGTCAGACATGACAGAGGATGCTTCTGTTAGTACATTTTAAATGAACACTCAAATAATAAAGACAGTCTTTACCCATGGTACATTAACAAGGTGCATCCATCATGTTAAAACGGAACAATACAGTGGCAGCGACCTGTCAATCCCAATGTAGTCAAGCCCTGAAGCATACCCTGCTTTGTGCTCTATCTGACTCGAAATGGACCATACCTTACTAAATGAACATCATGCTGGTTCACAGAAGAGGAGCTTGATAACTGAAAGCTCTGGCTCCCATCCTACTTTGTAAGACTCTAGGAACCACAAGTAGCCCGCATTCAGCGAGCGCAGCTCTCTAGTGGGGTAATATGGTACTATACACTCTCTAGTGGGGTAATATGGTACTACCCAGCCAGCATGTCCATGTGGGGCCCATAAGGTTTCAATTTGGGCTGCCGATAAGGGTCCCAAGTGGGTTTGTCCGCAGTTTCCACGGTGGCCTCACCTGTGTTTGCCCATACTGGGCAAACACAGGTGAGGCCAATTTGTAGCCAATTTGGGTCCCACTTAAAGCCCAGTCAGATCCCTCTTAAAGTCGGTGAATAAACCGGTGAATAAACCCAGTATGGGCAAACACAGGTGAGGCCACCGTGGAAACTGCGGACAAACCCACTTGGGACCCTTATCGGCAGCCCAAATTTAAACCTTATGGGCCCCACATGGACATGCTGGCTGGGTATGAGCTCTCTAGTGGGGTGATATGGTACTATGAACTCTCTAGTGGGGTAATATGGTACTATGAATTCTCTAGTGGGGTAATATGGTACTATGAACTCTCTAGTGGGGTAATATGGTACTATACGCTCTCTAGTGGGGTGATATGGTACTATGAACTCTCTAGTGGGGTAATATGGTACTATGAACTCTCTAGTGGGGTAATATGGTACTATGAACTCTCTAGTGGGGTGATATGGTACTATACGGTCTCTAGTGGGGTAATATGGTACTATGAGCTCTCTAGTGGGGTGATATGGTACTATGAGCTCTCTAGTGGGGTGATATGGTACTATAAGCTCTCTAGTGGGGTAATATGGTACTATACGCTCTCTAGTGGGGTGATATGGTACTATATGCTCTCTAGTGGAGTAATATGGTACTATAAGCCCTCTAGTGGGGTAATATGGTACTATACACTCTCTAGTGGGGTAATATGGTACTATGAACTCTCTAGTTGGGTAATATGGTACTATATGCTCTCTAGTGGGGTAATATGGTACTATAAGCTCTCTAGTGAGGTAATATGGTACTATACGCTCTCTAGTGGGGTAATATGGTACTATGAGCGCTATAGTGGGGTAATTTGGTACTATACACTCTCTAGTGGGGTAATATGGTACTTTGAGCGCTATAGTTGGGTAATGTGGTACTATACGCTCTCTAGTGCGGTAATATGGTACTATGAGCTCTATAGTGGGGTAATATGGTACTATGAACTCTCTAGTGGGGTAATATGGTACTATGAACTCTCTAGTGGGGTAATATGGTACTATGAGCTCTCTAGTGGGGTGATATGCTACTATACGGTCTCTAGTGGGGTGATATGGTACTATAAGCTCTCTAGTGGGGTAATATGGTACTTTGAGCGCTATAGTTGGGTAATGTGGTACTATACGCTCTCTAGTGGGGTAATATGGTACTATGAGCTCTCTAGTGGGGTGATATGGTACTATGAACTCTCTAGTGGGGTAATATGGTACTATGAACTCTCTAGTGGGGTAATATGGTACTATACGCCCTCTAGTGGGGTGATATGGTACTATGAGCTCTCTAGTGGGGTAATATGGTACTATGAACTCTCTAGTGGGGTAATATGGTACTATGAGCTCTCTAGTGGGGTGATATGGTACTATGAACTCTCTAGTGGGGTAATATGGTACTATGAGCTCTCTAGTGGGGTGATATGGTACTATGAGCTCTCTAGTGGGGTAATATGGTACTATACGCTCTCTAGTGGGGTAATATGGTACTATGAGCTCTCTAGTGGGGTAATATGGTACTATAAGCCCTCTAGTGGGGTAATATGGTACTATGAGCTCTCTAGCGGGGTAATATGGTACTATGAGCGCTATAGTGGGGTAATTTGGTACTATACACTCTCTAGTGGGGTAATATGGTACTTTGAGCGCTATAGTTGGGTAATGTGGTACTATACGCTCTCTAGTGCGGTAATATGGTACTATGAGCTATATAGTGGGGTAATATGGTACTATACGCTCTCTAGTGGGGTAATATGGTACTATGAGCTCTATAGTGGGGTAATATGGTACTATGAGCTCTCTAGTGGGGTAACATGGTACTATAAGCTCTCTAGTGGGGTAATATGGTACTATACGCTCTCTAGTGGGGTAATATGGTACTATACGCTCTCTAGTGGGGTAATATGGTACTATACGCTCTCTAGTGGGGTAATATGGTACTATAAGCTCTCTAGTGGGGTAATATGGTACTATGAGCTCTCTAGTGGGGTAACATGGTACTATGAGCTCCTTACAAGTATGATGGTGCATCACCAATTAAGGCTTTGTAGGTGAGGAGAAGGATTTTAAATTTGATTCTTGATTTTACAGAGAGCCAGTGCAGAGCAGCTAATACAGGAGTAATATGATCTCTTTTCTTAGTTTTTGTTAGTACACGAGCTGCAGCATTCTGCTGGAGAGATTTAAGAGACTTATTAGAGCTGCCTAAGGAATTGCAGTAGTCTAGTCTAGTGCACTTTAACACTACTGGTCTTCGTTCACCTATTCACACCCATTCATACACTGATGGCAGTGGCTACCATGCAAGGTGCCACATTTTCCATCAGGACTATGTAACCATTCATACTCATTCACACACCGCAGGAACAGCCTGCTGGTGGAAATCGTGGTTAAGAGTCTTGCCCAAGGACACATTGATATGGGCTAGCGGAGCCAGGGATCGTAATGCCGATCCTTTGATTGAAGGATTACCCTGCTCACCACTGAGCCACAGTCGCCCCTAATATAATTGGTCTAAGGTTCGTTACTAACTTTAGCGTTCATGGAGGTTTTATTGTTTACATACACAAATTGAGATCAATCAGAAGACTTGAAACTAGAGATTGAGACCATAAACTGTTTAAAATGTTTATTGAGGGAATAAATCAAGAGAGAATAGAGCCATTTTCTCAGTGTGGCCCCTGATGGACATTAGAGAGAATGCAGGTTTAGAGCACATGCATTGGCTTTATTTTTCAGACCATTTTCAATTCAGTTTATTTTGTATAGCCCAAAATCCCAAATCCCAAATTTGCCTCAGAGGGCTTTACAATCTGTACACATACGACATCCCTGTCCCGGGACCTCACATCGGATCAGGAAAAACTCCCCCAAATTACATGCATTGAAGAGACATGAATTCATCCATCCTTGACCTCTAACACCGACTAAATTATCAGGGCTTGTTTGTTAGTAGTGGTGTTTTGTGTTTATTTTGTAACTGGTGTTCAGTTCTCGACTTCCAACAGTTTATCCTCTCTTGGCTTGTTCTCTCAACGGCCCAATTTAGAAAATCTGACTGTCAACACCAACGTGACTGCTATGGAGGACGGTGCCTGGCGGAGTTGTGTGGAGCAGGAGGAGGTACTGAACCTTGGCTTCACCATTGGCTCCTTCCTCTTGAGTGCAGCCACGTTACCCCTGGGGATCTTGATGGACAGATATGGACCTCGGCCACTGAGGCTCATTGGCAGGTGAGACAGACAGGTCATTTGTTGTCTGCTTTCCATCTGAAGAGGAGAGTGTAACATGTACAGTGAAAAATGACATTAAAACCACACCCCTGTGTACATTTCAGTTCATGTTTTGCAGCCTCCTGTGCAATGATAGCTGTCGCTGCATATGACCCCGAAGGTAAGACACTTCCACCACAACACCTTGAGTCGTCAGCCGCTTGCTTCCCTACAGCACCATTATTCCCACAGAGATACAGTACTTAAAGGGAAGATTTGTTGTTTTGAAATCATCCGGTATGGTAATACTTTCCTCTACAACTTCACTGTGAGGTTTGGAAACACTGCAGCATCTTTACAACAGACTCCAACAGGACAAGGAAAGTGAGCAGTCACATGAAGACACAGGCTATACACAGTTTAAGTAACTTGGAAAAGAAAGAAAAATTAATACCCAAACTGTGTGTTGTAAATGGAAATTATATTTTGTCACCTGCTTTCCTGATTCCTGACTTTAGCTGTTTACCATAGTTTTTCTATGCAATCAGTGATAATAACTGACGTGTTAAGTGGACTCCCTTTCAGTTGGGGATGATGGACAGAGGTTGATGGGGATGGGGATGATTGACACCCACATGTAAATAAAGCTGAATGTATCAGTAAAGTTTTTAACCTTAATTTCCATGTGTCCCCTCAGTGTTGTCTGGCCTCATCTTCCTCGCTGTCTCCTTCAACGGGTTCGGAGGAATTTGCCTGACCTTCACGTCACTCACAGTATGATTCCCACTCACAAACTGGAGCACATGGATCTGAACGATGAAATATTGTGCTCACCCACATTTT
The DNA here is from genome assembly GCA_038501785.1 of Myoxocephalus aenaeus. NCBI lineage: Eukaryota > Metazoa > Chordata > Actinopteri > Perciformes > Cottidae > Myoxocephalus > Myoxocephalus aenaeus. Next base: position 1,723,931 of record JBAMJR010000052.1, on the reverse strand, counting down.
GATTGGATTTGCTAATTCTGTCGTGATGTCATATTGCTATAAGACATGATAGAGACACAAATACCAACACCAAGTCACCGAAGTCACTGATCTCTGAATGATGCATAGTGTGAACGGTGTCTCTTGTAGTGACAAACCCGCAGACAATCCTCAGCCCACTCTGCAGTTCCCCTCTGCTCTAGCCTTATTCAGCTCATTGTTTTGGTCTTGCAACCCATCTCATGAACTTAATTCCCACTGATTTCAGTTCATCCACTCTACGCTACCTGCCCAACACCAAACAGCAGCAATTTTAGAGACTAGCTGGTGATCATAGTCGAGCATTCAGCATCTAAAGAGACAGATATTTGTCTCGTTAGTTGGTGGAGACGAAACCGAGCTAAAAGACAGTGAATATTGGACTTTATTTCATCTGGTGGACACCAACTCAACTCCTGTTGAATGCTGATGTCGTCTACATGTTGTGTAGATAGAGAACTGTTTGCTGACATGCTCACCATAACAACTTTATTAGGTGAAAAAAGTCAAACAACGGAGCATTAACAACGTACACTGCTTTTTTGCGTTTTCCTATTTTGACTTGATGATGATTGCCTACGTTACCTTTCAGTCCTCTGACGTTTTCTAATTGATCCTGAGAAAATTTAAGCTAATTAGCGTCTCAATGCCATCTCAACAGTCTGTGTACATCGTCAGTGCAGCAGAAGCTAACCAGTGTGGAAGTCATGAAGTAGAAAGTCCAGTACACATATCTACAAGCATAAAGTGCAATAGTCATTTTCTAAACTGCACGCATGTGTGCGTACCTGAGATTATAAACACATGTTTGTGTGTGTGTGTGTATGTGTGTGTGCGTGTGCGTGTGTGTGTGTGTGCATCTTGCCAAACAGCACATGCTGTTCCACTTATTCTAAATTCTGATGCGGCCTCTCAGCCAATCCAAAGCATGGGCGGACAACACACCCTCCGAATGCCAACTCCCCTTGTCAACTCTCTGTCTCTCTTCCTCCCCCTCTCTGACCTAGACCATGTCCTGAACTTGACATGGTCATTCTGGCCTCACTGCTGTCATTTCTGGTCTGGTGTGTGTTTGTGTCTGATGTGTATTATCTTGATGATAAGCTCTTACATAACTACTTGAGGTAAACAGTGTACATTCCCAGCTAACCTAACTAGGGTGACCATATCCATAACACCAAAAAGGAGGACACTATGTGGTATTTTGTGAGGCTGTGAATAATTACATAGGAGGGGTGCAGTTTGAAGTGTGAAGAGAGGGGATGTGAGCCCTTTTTACTGTAATTGATCTCCTTGGAGCATACCCTGCTTTATCAATTAATTAATATGTATTTATTTTTTATATGTAATATATATATATATATATATATATATATATATATATATGTAATACATTATTAATATGTAATTATTAATTGTAATTAACAATGAATTAATATGTATTTGTTTATGTATTTTTTATATATATATATATACTTATATATTTATATAGATACACATATAATTGCAATCAATTCGGTCATAAGTAAAAAGACACCGGCGTAGTTCAAAGTAAAAGTTAAATTAAGTTATGAATCTTAACCTTTCTCTCCGTCAAACTGATGTAACGTTACTGTGAATAAATAATAAACTAATACAGATTGCTCGTTAGACCCTCAAAACAGAATTATATCTCATGTTTAACCGCTACGGAGAAATCGGAGCCAGCGGATCATTTCAAAAAGTCCTGCCGACATCAGGCTGCTCTCATCGGGCAGCAGAGCGCTGACGGCCCGATGCCGGCGAGTAGGCTGATTCTTGACAAACCAACCACAGATGTGATGCTTAAACAACTAACTTCTCGTCTGAAAACATCCTAAAATTACATTTTGTGACTCAACACCAGTAGTATTCAGAGAACGTCAACTTTCAGTTGTGTGTTTTCTCATCAAATACAGAGAAGAACGCATTATGAGAAACGGCCGCTGTAGACATCTTAACGCTGATTGGCCAAGACTCGACACGTCACATCAAAGATGTTCTATTTGCGAAGATCACAACATCATATTTTCTTTGCAGGTATGCAAAAAGGAGAACAAATACGCGTCAGGGCATTGAAAAACTGGACTGTCCGGCCTAAATCCGGACGTCTGGTCACCCTAAACCTAACTAGCTGCAAACACGTTCCCTGTGAACCTTGCAAAGCAGTTTGTACTATAATACAGTATACTGACTGACCAGAGCCAGCAGTGTTATTAGAAAGTGGCAAACTGTCTTTTAACTTCTCATTGTGAAGTAAATGTTGATTGTAAAATGTAATGGCTCTGCTACCATGTCGCAGTCTCACAGGAAAATGAAGACGAGCGCCGCTAATGCTACAAAGTTTATATAATGCAAGCACAGAGATGTTTCACGCCACCTTTATCGTGGCACTGACATCGAGGTTTCTAGTTCAGATTGAACTAGTAGTCAGAAAACAAACAAGTGGCTACTAGGGAGCAAGGATCAACTTATGTTAGCTAGCAGCAGCACTGTTGCTACTGCTAGCTATGCTAGCTAACACTAAAACCTGCAGAGACTATGATTCATGGTGGAGTTCAGTAGGTATACTGTCCACACTCTTCCATTTACCATTTACCTGCGCTCCACCTGTCTAGTGATGCTTGATGTGGGATGCCACAATGGAGTCAGGTCTCTGTTGGCACAACAGTCACCGAACTTCTGTTGCTGGATTTGCCTGAATTTTCATGCAAATGGACATCAGCCAAGAGCAGACTAGGTAGAGGAATATCCTTAGGTCCTAGCTGGGTTAGTTTAGCTTCCATTGCAGCTTTACTTCCTGGGCCAGTTGACTCACTTTCAGGGTGTCTGGACCGGCAGGTCTGGCTGTGTGCGGTGATTGTCTCAAGGTCCAACCCCCAAGAATTATGTCAATCCCTGCGCTTCCTTCCTCAATGTTGATGAGGGTGTTCTGTTATATGCCAACTCCTATTACAAATACGAAAAGACAAATAATTAAAACTCAAATGTATTGTGTATTAAAAAAATCACAGGATCACCAAAATGTTTAGAATTCGAGGCATTCAATTTCTGAATCAAGGCAGAAGGTTTAGAGGGTGAGTACTTTTACTGTAACATAAATTTAAACCTTGTTTTGCCATTACCATGATTTTTTCCGTACCGTTCCATACTGTGTAGCTGCAATGAGCAGTCAGAAAGTCAAACACCTTGGTATTTGACATAAATAATGTGTGCATTGAACATCATTGTTTTTGTAGAATTGTACAATATCACCAAGCTAGTCTGGCGTTTGGGTTGGACACTGCCATTGTTAGGGCACCTGCTGCTGTCCAGTAAAACATGGATATGGCCCATCAGTGTGATCCACCTATGGAATTAACAATATATATTGGGGAATAGAGCACTGAGAGCTTCATGGTGATACGTTTTTCACATACTATTACGTGTGCACTACAGCAGTGCACAATACTGAAAGAGAGAAGAGGGAACTGAAGGCAAGAGCAGATGGAAAAGTGAATGGAATGACAGGGGGAGAATGGAAAAGGGGGAGGGCAAATAAGAATGGAAAAAAAAACAAGGTTGAAGCAAAGCAACACCATGGAAACATTACTGAGCAGAGAGTTATGACATTAGCTTACGGACTGTAGACAGACGGAGAGACAAACAGGTGATATTTGGCCATCAACATCTACAAACAATATAAATTCTATAACTACTTTTATTACTACAACTGTTCCCAAAGTTCTCAAAACGGGATTACCAACCACACAAAGCAGGCAATTGCTATATGTCCCCAACAGCCCCGGTGACTTTGTGCCCATTGTTGTTTGACACAAGAGATTAATTGGAAACTCCTTAGACATTTGCACCACTAAAGTAAAACATTAACTAATGTGGGTCGCGCATGCATTGTTCTACATTGTTGTAGCCTTGTCTATTAGAGATGTATTATAGATGTTTTAAGACCTTCATATTTTTTATTTTAGCTTATTGTGCTGGCATACTTCCTAAATAAGGTTAAAGAGCACTGGACTTGATGGAAACCACTTGAAGGCAACAGGGTACATGCTGGTACTATCACTACTACGAAAACATATTACTGGTAAAGCACTAATCAACTCCTCAATGACTGTGATTAAGCAATCGGTCTCCATTACTGACTGGATAGATCAGATATGTTATTTCAGACTGAGCAGCAACCCACTAATAGGAAAGGAAGAAGGCCAGCCGACCAGAGTTCATCTGTTGTCTTATGAGTGGAGAATAATCACATAAATACATCTGCACCATCACCTGACAGTATATGATCTTCAGATAATACAAATCATGGCTCATTATTATGTGTCTTGTCTCAATATGCGAGCACAGTGTGTCCATACACCAAACCACTTCATGTACAGTAGTTTTAATTTCAACAACATACCCATCTGTAATAAAAACTCATGAGGTTCCAGTTAACAGAATCAAAACAAATCGTGAAAAGTCAGAAAGCTTGTATTCAATGAATGTAGAGAATAAGTTAGATTAGAGAGTTTGAGATAACACAGAGGGCAATTTCTTTCTTTTTTTACCAGTTTTGCCTGCAGCCCACAGAATGATATCAGTCCACAGTGTTTGCAGAAGTTCAGCCCTGTGTGTGGGCCCAGTGCCCCGCATTGCAATGAACTAGCAGAATGAATATCAGAGTTAGAGACACTTCAGAGAGTGTGTTTGTGTTTTTGACATGACCTCAGTTTTCTACTGGTACACCTTCAGGAGGTTATGCCAGACTTTCATCAACATATTGGTTGCACCACAAGGGAAATAAACACTCTGGATGCCAAGTAGGCCGTAAAGTCATGCAGGGAGGACGTAATTCTGTGGGCCAATAGGAAGTTATCATCTCCCTAGTTCCCTCCACAAAAAGCCAATGGGGCTTTTCAAGCCATAAAACCTGATTTGAGCAATATGTTTAAACGGAACATGAAGGCCTGAAGTGTGAACAGCTGTGTGATTGGCGGCACTCCAGCTGTGTCTATAGTTAGAGTGAAAGCCTGTAGACACACACACACACACTCCGAACTTAGCATCTGCAGGCCAGAGAATTTTCACACGCACACACACTAGGTTTTTGTGACAAAAGAATGGGTGTGTATGGGGGGCATATCGCACCAGTTCCTCGAACGCCTCACTAGCACCTGACGAGACCTCTGCCATCTGGCCTCGGATATTACACCTTCGTTTTCCATCGACTAACACAAGCGTCATGCACATGTGGCATCGCCAATGTCTGTTTCATTTAGTTGCATTAGTGCAGGGTTGAGTGAAGCTGATGACAACAGGTGCCAATCAATATGTCGCCACACCTGGCCTAGAACATGTATAGTTACATGTAGAGGCAGGTGTGTGTGTGTGTCTGTTTGTTATTCATAATTGCAAGTAAATGTTGGTTTTATTGTGTAATGTATGTGAGAATCAATGTTGTTTATAAGCGAGATGCACAGCTTTCACAGGGACTCTCTGCTGCTATAGTAGGTTTCATATCAAATAGTGACTATACATCATGAATGATATTACATTGGTAGTGTGGGGGTATTGTAAGATCATATCCTTTTAGAGTTTGAGCTGTAAATACTGACTGCACATGTTGCTGATTTGCCATGTTGGTTCTGCTGTGTGTGTGTGTGTGTGTGTGTGTGTGTGTGTGTGTGTGTGTGTGTGTGTGTGTGTGTGTGTGTGTGTGTTAATCAGCTCAATGTCCACCCTTCTTGAAAAGCTTGTGTAAGAATGGAGTAGCACCACCTAGTGGGTTTTCTTTGCACTTGAATCACTGAGAATGTACAGTAGTTTACTCTTAATAGAGATTTAGTCAGTGATTTATGTTAATTTATTCCAGTCGATTTTACATTGTATGTCGGAAAGAGGTCAAAGGTCATACATTAGCTGGTTAATAGATTTAGCAGCAGCTTATTCGATGATATTTAGTGCTGACTGGTAAGGATGGTGGTTCAAGTTTTTCTCTTTCATCTCTCTCTTTTCATCTAGCTGCCTAACATGTTTGGGAATGTACGATCAACCATCCTCTCCCTGATGATCGGCTCCTATGCTTCTTCAGCCGTCACCTTCCCTGGTGTCAAGGTACACACACACACACACACACACACACACACACACACACATCCTTTTTATCCAACAAAATCATCCCAAAAAATACTTATTCAGGATTGTTGTCGTGAACTTGCTCGTCCAGTTTCACCATACAATATTCAGTCGGCAACATATTTGCCAACCGGGCCTTTTACATTGTTCTACAGTGAATCATATGATTTTTGTAGAAATTACTTGGGATTGCTGCAAGCTGTAGGAAGAGTACAAGAAAAGTTACAAGAAGAAAAACACAGAATAAAAGAGAGACGAAAGATGTGGAAAGAGAGAGGATGGAAGGAAGAATGAAAAAGATGAGAACCAGCGAATGAGGAATAGATTAGAAAGAAAAACATACACACAGGGAGACAGAATGGAGAGGGGGAAATGAAAAAGAAGAAGGGATCACAGTGAAACAGAGTATTTAAGCGCAGTACAATTACAGAAGGATCGAAATCAAATTCTTGTATTTGATTTGACCGCTACAAAGTGGGCGGGCTTAGCATGTAGCGTGATACGGAGCTAGAGGACTGTGGCTCCACACACACTACCTCTGTCACTAATCGTTGCAGATTGATTGATGGATGGACGTCATGATGTGATTGGTTGAAATTGGATGCTACTAGCTTACATACGCACTCTGCATATTTTGTTTTACAGGAAGAAAAGATGTAAAAATACGGAGGAATTTTACACATTTGTTATGGACATATTTTGTTGCTCTGCATGTTCAATATGACGGGGGATGTGATCTAAATAGGTTAAAAATATCCTTTTTTATTTCATCTGGACTTTTCTTCCCTCTCTTTCCCTGTCTTCCTCTCAAACCCTCCTCTTACCGCTGCAGTTGATTTATGACCTTGGCGTGTCGTTCCGCGTCATCATGTGGGTTTGGTCTGGCATGGCCTGCACAGTCTTCATCAACTGCTTCCTCAACTGGCCTGCTGAATCCTTCCCTGCACCTGAAGACATCAGATACACGTCAGTGCACCCTGTATTAACATTATCCTACTTGTGAAAACACACACCATCACAAATCTTCACCGGAAAATCCAGTAACCACTTCCACCGTGCCGCTCCACAACCTCCGTTCATTCAGGTTCTTTATGGGAAGACACATTCAATTCCAACACAAGTGATTCAGATTGAGGACGTCCTGACTAAAGGAGCCGACACCTCTTGTTGTTGAGTCAGCTGCCGTCCAGCTTCAGTTAGAACACTTGAGAGACCCCTGTGTGTAAATTATAAGTCAAAGCCATATCTCAAATCTGTTTCTGTGCCTGATGAAAATTCTGGAAAAGTAATGCATTATAATTATTATTTTTGTCCACTTGGGGCAAGCGTAGCAAACAGCTTCATATGTGATCATGTGAAATCCATTCATATCCTATTATACTGCTCTTGATCAGAGAAACTTGGCTGACATGTTTCAAATGTATAGCTTTAGATGAAAATATCTAAATCACCCCCCCCCCCCCCCCTCCCCTCCAGGTACTTAATTAATGTCCTTACTATGTTATACAGTAAGGAATTGCCCCATGCATAGTGACCAGTCTGGCAGATTGCACTCATTTATCTTAATTGGCCCCTGATCGGTCGGGGCTACAAGTGATCACACAGCTGACCTCGTTTAAATCCCTGGTTTTAAACAAAAACGTATTAGTGTGGATGTAGCCTCAATCTACTTCTCTTTTCTCAGCAGTAAAAAGGTGAAGCTGAGTGGAGTTGTGACGGAGGACAAGATAACTGGGGACAGGTACGTCACCCATGTGACTGTCATGGAAGACATGATGGGACCTAAGCAGCCAGAACCTGAGCAGACAGACTCTCAGAGCACAGCCCAGGGTATGGAGCATTCTCACTTTTGTTGTATTCACATTTATATATCCATGGTACCTCTCGTCCTAGTGTAAATGTGTGAAACAACTTTTAGATCACTGCGACTTATGACACCAAACCTTTCTAACAAACCTAACGAAACTGATTATAGTTTGACTGATGATGTTGTTATCTTAATAATAATCATAATAATAATAATACTTTGCTTTTATATAGCGCTTTTCTGAATACTCAAAGACGCTTTACATAGGAATCATTCACCCACTGATGAGAAGAGCTACCATGCAAGGTGTCACATCAGGACTATCTAACATTCATCTTATTAGAATTGTTACACTGTATTTTATTTGGATTATAGTAAGGTCACACACAGATGTATTAACTATTATAATACGTTTATATGCTTTCCAGCTGAGAGTTTGATGAAAGGATTGACAAAGACAAAAAAAAAACATTTCTGTTGGTTTTACAGAATACACGAACAGCAGTCTTCTGGGTGAAAGTCCTGTGTTTGTTTGACCCTTACTCTACCCAGATGGGGTTACAGTGTAGTTACTCTAAAGCCTGGTGTCTCTCATACTGACGCTAAAGGGAACCTTTTAAGTTAACTGACAGTATCAGGGGCAAAACGTCGGAATTTGACGCCCCGGGTTTGAGAACGAGCGGGGAACTTTCAATTGGTTGAGAAACAGTCTCATTGTAAAACAATGTAATACCGATGCCTCTATATGACTTACAGAGGCAAACGAGACAATCATAGAGAAGATTGGCCTTTTCCATAATTATTCTTAATGCTTAACTCCAGCGGGCCTCCAGTAGCAACCGGCCCACTGTGGACAGACGCCTGCAACCTGCAGTCAGCGCCAGTGTTACTGCAGCCTGTGTGCCAGTTAACTGATTAAATGCTACCTGAACCAGTGGAATATCAATTAACTGCGAGTGGATTCAACTTTTGCCAACATGGATAAACATTTTACTTTGAAACTACTCTTGTTTCATAGTGAAACTGGTTATTTTAGTGTAGTGTGAAACGCCCTGAGGCTTCAAATCAAAGTGTCACTCACCATGTGTCGTGCTTCCATTAGTCTCATCCAGTGTTTCAAACTGGTTCCTTGCTCCGCTGGTCATGACTTCAGTGAATGTGGACACTGATCAGCTATCTCCATTAACCTCTGAAGTTGAGCATGTTAATAATGTAACTCTAACTCCAGGGTTAAGTGCCATGAGAATTAAAACAGAAACAGTCCAGTGGAATCTTCCATGAATTATTCCAATGTAACTGTGAACTGAGTGACTCCATGAGAAGTCCCTTTCACATGATCTCTCTCATCTTCAGGCGCGCTGCCACTCTGTCACTCTGTGTGCTCTCCTATCTTCCTGTGGAGTCTCATCACCATGGCGATGACCCAGCTGAGGCTGATCTTCTTCATGGGCGCCATGAACAAGATGCTGGAGTTCCTGGTCACCCACGGCAACCCCAACCGTAAGAATGATAACCTCCATGGACATTTTTTAATAATACTACGTTGTTATCATTGAACAAAATCATGGCAAGAACATGGACGTTGTCAACCAGGAAGAACATTCTAGGTGAAGAATCTTTTCCAGCTCACTATGACATGGATTATATACAAAATACAGTTATTAACAATTCGTAGGTATGAGTATGAACTGTGATTGCGAGCAGCCTGAGTCAGAGCAGCTGGGTGAACGCTGACCAGACGCTGTTGTTGTTTCAGCCTCAGAGGAGCTGCAGAAGGAGATGGATGAACAAGGTAAGAGTTCAGAGGCTCAGTGGACTGACTGCAATGTGGAGACTGATGCTTCTAGTCCTATTTTGTGTTTACTTGACATATTTTTTTTATGTCCAGGTCACAATTCTCAGAAATGTATTACTATCAGGCCTTTGAGGGAGCAGTTACTGGAAACAAGACATTATTATTTAAACACAATAGTAGTATTAGGCATTATAATAAAGTGTTTTAAGTTTACCAGTGTGGGATCCAATCAAAATATTACAACTTCTTGACGTTATTCATCAGGTAGTCAATAAGCAACATGTGACTGAGGTCATGCCCTCGGTGTCCTTGGGCCTTGTGTTAGACTGATCCCAGTATTTTAGACCCAGTGTATTTCTACAAGAATCCAGTATTTCTCCATCTGAACTGTTGAAACATCATTTAGACCTTCGTAATGGGAAAAGAATCCTTAAAACATTTGTGTGTTACGACCTCAGAATTTCTAAAATAATCCAATAAGTAGCCTTCTGTGTGTCGTGACTTCAATCTGTCTCCTACTTACTTCTCTCCACGCGTTCCTCTGGACTTCCCTCTACCTCGGCGTGTCCTCCTCAGTTGGTTTCTACTCATCTATCTTCGGTACGATGCAGCTGCTGTGTCTACTGACTTGTCCATTGATCGGCTACATCATGGACTGGAGGTTGAGGGAGTGTGAAGAGGAGAATGCCAACACACAAACAGAGAAGAGGTAGGAAGAGGGTCCAGTGGCTTCTCTTTAGGTTGAGTCAAAGTCAAAGTCAAAGTCAGTTTTATTTGTCACTTCTTCCATATTGTGCAAACATACAGAAGACCTGAAATTATGTTTCTCTACTGTCTGAAAATAAAGTGAATGGTGCAACATTAAAAAAAAATTAAAAAAAGTAAAAAATAGACAACATATAACATATAAACATATAAACTGGACAACATATAACATATAAACATATAAACAACATATAAACTAGACAACATATAACATATAACCAACATATAAACATATAAACTAGACAACATAGCATAAACAACATATAAACATAGTGCAGAGTGCATCCTGTTGCTACATTTATACATTGCTGTACAGAGTCAGCAACACGTGGTTTTTGTTAGACATTAGTCCGAGAAGGTTTCTCTCAAATGTATGTACAATGAAATAGTTTTGATTTGCGGCCCAAACTGGCCCTGAAGGGATCCTTTCCTTGCCCACACTGTAAAAGACCAAAGAAACAGTTTCATACTCTGTATCCACCCCTCCTCTTTCGATGTTTGTCCCGTTCAGCCAATCAGATCCCTCAAAGAGAGACAGAAAGATCCAGAAACTGACCAATGCCATGAGAGCTTTCATCTTCACCAACCTCCTATTGGTCACCTTCGGAATAATTTCCATGTTTGACAACCTGCCTATACAGGTTAGAACAATATTGTTCAGGAATACAACCTATTTGACATATTATACTAATACAGAAGCAATGGCTATGAATTTACAAACACAAAGTGACACTTTTGATGATCATTTATTAATCTGTTCTTTGCCTTTCCTCCTCTATTAGTTGGTGTCGTTTGTTCTGCATACCATAGTGAGAGGATTTATTCACTCCTGCTGTGGAGGACTCTACGCTGCTGTGTGAGTAACCACTTGGCCCCACTTGGCATCAACTATCATTACTTAAGGTTTGGGTTTGGTTGGGTATGCATCCTCTCCCTGAGGTGTAGTGGAGTAGAAGTTTGATGTAGCAAATAAATGGAAATATTCAACTAATGTACAAATACCTAAAATGTTTGCTTAAATACGGTACGTGAGTAAATGTACTTAGTTACATTCCACCACTCTGTGGAATTGATCCTCTTGCTTTACACATTTAGAATGTGTTAACTGTGAATTACGACATTGTTTCTCTTTGCTTTTAATCTGATGATTGTGAATCATTTATATCTCCCACCTCGCTGTAGGTATCCAGCCAACCACTTTGGAACACTGACAGGCATGCAGTCAATGATCAGTGCTGCTTTCGCCTTGCTTCAACAGCCACTGTTCATACTGATGTTGGGACACCTGAGGGGAGATCCTTACTGGGTAGGGAGCGCACACACACACACACACACACACACACACACACACACACACACACACACACACACACACACACACACACACACACACACACACACACAATCAGGATGTATACACATACAACAGGTTGTATAACATGCACTGACACGTCTTTCCTCACAACAGATCAATTTGTGCCTTCTCATCTTCTCACTGGCTGGCTTCCTGTTGCCAGGCTATCTGTTCTATCACCGTAGAAACCTGATCAGGGCAAAGGATGAGCGTGATAGGTTGGCTGCCAGCCAATCAGACAATGAGAATGCTCCTCTCACCCAATCAGATAGTGGGACTGCTAAAAGCCAAGCCAGAGGGCATGCGGCTAATGGATACTCACCAAATGGGCATCGTGTTTAAGATGATTGACAGGAGTGAAATGATGGCTTCAATGACACCGTTCAGTAGTTAAATATTCTGAGGATGTAACCTCTCTCTAAGAAAAATCAAAACAAGACAAAAAAAGCAGACATATTGAACAAGTCTTCTTTTTTCTTTCTTTAACACGAACAAACCACAAAGCTCATATTCAGCGATGGTGACGCATTTTGGCAAAGTTTAGGATGGAACAGGAAGTTACATCTGTAACCCTCGCGTCAGGCTTCTCATTTAGAAAATGCTTATTGACTCTTCACTAGACGCCATCAGGAGATCATTTACACATGACATGTAAAGGTAGCTCAGTGGTACGCACCAAGTGGACATGTGATGGACCGGGGCATTGCATGCTGGGAAAGTTTCCAGTCCCTTTACCCTTGACCCGAGCATTAAGGGATAAAAGAACATAACAATGCAAGGAACACATCATGTTTCTGCACGTCTTATGCTGTTCACTTCTCATCACACACATTAGCTGTTAGAGTGTTTCCAGACATTTTTTATTATTGAATTTGCATGAAACTTGCTTGCGTTAAAGGGGAACTACACCCATTTTCAAAATTCATACATGTTATTTTCTAAGACAGATATTAGCAAACATGAGCGACTCTCTCCCAAATCCAAAAGCTAGAGTCTAAAACCCAGATATGTGCGTCATTGTGTATAAAGAGGGAAACTGCTCCATGGATGATGACAATGGACTGGGAGAGATGTTTTAGATGACACTGAGAGCCCCAGGGGAACATGTTCAGTTTCACAGCTAGAATAAAGCTCATTGGGTATAAAAAAGAACAATATGATCCGTCTCCACTTCATCGTCTCTGGAGCAGCGCCACACTTCTCTGGTTTCTGGCTTTGAGGAAGAGTAGCTCATCAATAGTGATTGAACTTTCCTAAGACATGGAAATTACATATTGGAATTCTTTATTTAGGTTGTGTTCCCCTTTAATATAAACATTAATAATATAGAAGCAGGCGTACATATACTGTATGTTACAGTTATGAGCACTATCTGTCATCTTGACATGATCATTTAGACATGTTTTTAATGTCTACTTAAAGAATAGCTTCACAGTTGACTCAAGTCTTTAGACAATAGTCTGGTGCACATGTGGACACTGAATACGGTTTTGCTCGCTGTAATCAATATTCATGTTGATACTTTTTCTATGGAAGTTAAGGGGGACAAAATTCACATTCCTTGGTCTGAACAAAACCGTTTATTTAGTTTTAAATGAGGCTTCAACAGTCTGAGAGAAATGAAGTGGATAATTGCACACTTGTTTTATTTTAGAAATCTCACTTTGTGTTTACCTGAACTGTTTCCCTGTTGAGCTGCAGTGGAGGGAGAGTAACAAAAAGAGGGAATCAACTACTAAACACCTTGTAACTTTGGACAATATTCACATGACTTGGACTGTTGAAACATCATGTTAGCTTCAAATACACTTTTTAATACACTACAGAGGGCAGTGGACAAGCATTACAATGCATTAGTAAGAGATCTGTCCATGGCCAGTATGAACAGGAGGAATGGGAACAGCAACCAGTGTTCATATGGCCACCTCACTGTCATGATTCTTAGGTAGACTTGAACAATTGTGAACCTGCCCTTTATGGTTAATTAGCTGTAAATAACAAAACGTTATTTGTAATGCTGAAAAAAACAAGACAATTATGGTCACTACAAAAAAAAATGATCTGAAGATAACTAGATGTTTAAAATGAAACTATGTAAGAAATACATAAATGGAAAGTTGAATTCATAAATATTGAGACACACTTTTGCTCAATTCTATACACTCAGGGGTTTGGTTTCTACCATCTTACTTGATCTAGTAAGAACAGTAGCTTTGCTCGCTCAATATTAGCTGCTGTTACAAACGTATTAGGTATTGCTTTACGAACACTAATGCTACGTTCACAAGCAGATTTTGTCAACGCTTTTGGTGTGAACGCAGCATAAGCCACTTTGCTGACTCGATGACTCTTCTCCAAGTGTCAATTATCCTGTAATTGTCAACTTTCCACTTCCCTGTTATACTTCACAATGCTGCATCTCTTCTTTGGTTCCACAATCTTTACGGACATATTATTATATTGTACACAGTTACTCCAAGAAATTTTCATTTTGTGTGGAATTTGGTGCTTTCAATGGACAAAAGCACCAGCAGCCCTTTAGAAAACCTCTCTGGTCAACCTGCATGATTTTGTCTGATTTGGTTTCTTTGTTTGTATTATACTCTGCTGTGTGCCACCCCAAATTATTTTTTGTTGTTATTTATTTTTATATACACGAAATCTTGCATCCCAACGGTCAAAGTCACCCGGGTCAAATGTATCATCGTGAACATGGATTTCATTGCATACTGTAGGTCTTGCTGTCGACTTCTTGAAGCTATATTGCCCAGAAATCAAACACACTGCGGCACCTGGTTATACCGAACTAGCATCAAAGAACTGATATTCATAAGAAGTGAAAGCTAATTGTCTCATTGCAACATCAGCGCGCAGCAGCAAAGCTACGGCTCCACCATTTTGGACTGAAGCCGACTACCGTATATCGAAGAATAGTTAGACGTCCTACAGAGTATTCTTTGTCATTATTTAATGTATCTACTGAAACAGTCTGTGGTGAAAAGTATACATATCATAAATATGAATACTATAACTATTTATTTATTTAACTTTGTTCCACCTCCCAGAGGATCATAAAGGAGAAATCCAGCAGTCTTGGGATTTTGAGAACAATCTCAAACTTTTTCATGTCAAGGACCTCCATGTCAAATAGACCACAGACCATGGATGTACTTAACAGGTTGTGGCCTTGCTTTTGCCTGCGTGTTGGTAAATGACCTACAACTGCGTTAAATTCAGTTTATGCTGTGCTACTTGGTACTAGTTACAAGGCTGACGTTAATACATCCATCACAGTACAGGGTTTACAGTTCAGCCAATATATCCATTTTTACAGCCACATACAGCGAGCAAGGAGCTGGCAGGACCGGATAAGTCATGAGCGTGCATGGACCTTAGAAAAAAAGATTCCTGGATTTACAGACGTATCTGTATACATTGACGACTCAGTGGCGTTTCCAGACCAAAATGGCCAACGCCATCTTATGCCTGTTGTCAAAACAGCACCACGGTCTCGTCTCTGCTTCTGTACTCTTTTTTTGTCAAGCTTTTCTGACCTCGCAACAGTAACTAAGGGGGGCGGGACAAAGGATCGATCCAATGCAACGTATGGCAACAGTGGCTACTGTTCCACAACTGTCACATAGTCTGGCTTTAAGTTGTTATGTTAAGATAATGTGCCCAAAGAAAGACAGCCGCCCTGTGCTTCCATATCTCACGTAGCATTCATATATGGCAATATACAACAATTTGAGGAGGTAGTTTCTACTCTTAAAGTAGCTACTTGCTGAATGTAGCACACACAACATGCAGGTAGTATTGAAATTAATACGCCAGGAATAGTTGGAAAAGTTGACTGATACCACTCTCATGTCTGTGTGTTCATTTGTGGTTCGCTAATTAGCTTAGCTTAGCATAAAGAACCTCCTTCCCGCCTGACAGTGTCTAACTGTTAAACATCCACTATAGCAGCACCTTCAAAGATTACAAATGAATGTTTTTTCACGTTTGTTTTATCTGGTGACCTCGTATTTTATCTCCTTTGTAAAGTGTCTTTGAGTTTTTTGAAAAGCGCTTCCTAAATAAAAATGTATAATTATTTTGTATTAGCACTAAGCAGCCACCTGACACATTGTCAGTTTGAAAGGTGACATTAGAACACCACTTTGCAGGTTGTTACATTTGTCAGGTAGCAAACACCTATCTCTATGCTATTTGGATTGGATTCTATAAATGTGACTCAAAGGAATACTTTACCCCCATTATGACCATCTTTATATTAATCACCCGCCTTACCTAGGATTCTTGAAGAAACGTTGTTTTCCCTCATCTTTTCACGGTGAACAGAGAATCAAACAATGGAGAAAAGTCTTGATGAATTGAAGTGAATGTGAAAAACGACACACAACTGGTGCAGTATAATTCAAGTGTCATGTATCTAGTCACATGCATCATAGCCTGTTTATGAGGAAGTGTTTTAAACAGTAAGGTTTTAGTGTAGATGCATGTGTCTCACCGTGGAGGCACGCAATAAAAACAAATTGTCATGTTGGGGGTCATGTATATCTATAATGAGTTGACTCTATTTAAACTAATTTAAATGTTTTTTTTTTAAGTTTTAACCCTGAGTATGAAATGACAGACTCAGAAAGCTGAAGGATTTTGGTCCCCCACCCACGCCCCCCCTTCTCCTCGCCTGTGCAGGCACAGTTAAGGAGTTAGTTCATGAAGAAAGTATAATTATACTGTTGCATTAAAAAGCACTTGAATGTTACAAAGCCAGCACACCGTGGTGAATACGGATTTTAAACTGTTTTGCTGTGAATGCCATCAGGCTGAGAGCACCACATGGCTTCCAGTCAAATCTGACAATAGAATGCTTGTACAGTGGTAATACAAGAAATGTGACAATTGTTTAATGATGAGCTTTGTGTGATTACACAATGATATGTAAAATAGTTACAGTTTGTATGTGTGACATACTGTGCATGCTTTGGAAGTGCTGATGTTGAAGTGCCTTCATTTAAGAACTCACACAAAGACAGAAAGTACCTTGTTGAAAAATCTGTTTTTTTGTCTTTAGACAGACTCGACAGAATATACAGCAGGTCCAATACAGTACAGAAATATTGGCCTTTTAAATTATTTTGCAGGGAATTAACATTATAGGCTTTGAGAGGTAGTATTTATTGTATCACATCAAAATGTACAGGTGCTGCTTGTATGGCGTCCACCTACTGAGTGATATTATTTATCAGTGGTTGATTATGGTCACAGCAGTATCATTACTTATTTTGTAGATGAAGAGGGAGCTTCATCAAAGTATTATCAATATAGATATATTTAATATATATATATATATATATATATATATATATATATAATCCAATGTATGAAGTAACAGATGTATATCATCTTTAGACCAAATGACCAGGCGGAATATGATTAAAAATAATTGTCCAGTGTAAATAACTTTTCTCAAAGTATTGTGTTCCATTTTGGGGGATTTCTGACTTGATTTGCATTGTTGTTTTGTTTTGTTGTTGTAAAGAATTAAAAACCATTAAAAATGTGAAATTCTGTTTGTGTTTCTGTTCTTGCACATTATTACACAATAGGAATTTGCTAAGAAAGCTCAAATAGATTCCTTGTATTTCCTTCGTTGTGATGAACTCGTCTCTGGGAGCAACTCCAGGACCACAGACTGGATGTTGGCTAACCAGCCATTTTGTGTGAATAAGCAGGAGGACAGTGATTTAACAAACATATAGGATTTATTTAACATTTAACAAAAACACATTTATTTACACTCAAATAATCAATATAAAAACATGAAAAATGAACAAAAAAGTGAACATAGAACTGCACTAAATTACAGCTAAACTATAAACAAGATCCTCCCCGGCCAAGCTACGAAGCGGAAGATGTCAGAAACAGAAGATATCAGAAACAGAAGATGAGACCGGACTCGTCCTCGTCCTCATCCTCCTCCTCCTCTTCTTCTTCTTCTCTTTTTCTTCTCCCCTCCTCCTCCTTCTTCTCTTCTTCTTCTTCTTCCCATCCTCTTCTTCTTTTCCCCGGCTGACCCCAGCTTGAGCTTGCTTCATCTGAGAAAGAAAAAACGAGGGTATAATTATTATAATTATTTTGACAACCAGTATGATGCTTTTCACCTTCCAGCCAGCCGCACTCACCACTTTTAGGACACGTTTATAACGGCGGAGCACTTTGGCCAGCTTCTGTGTGGTCCTTAATGACAGGAGAGACTCCCTCTCCAGCCTTGCCAGCCGCACTTTCAGTTTCTTCATCTCTTTAACCTTTTTTGCACAGCGACTTTTCCGGCAACCCCCCTTCTTCAGCATCTCCTCCACCTCTTGCGGGACCTGGTCGTCCTCCTCCTCCTGCAAGTCGAGGCGTGTCACCATTGGGACTGCAGGGTCCGATGCCCTCAGGTCTGAGAGAAGTTGGAGAGCTCTGGCTCTTTTGGCAATCTGCTTGTTAATAACAAAGCCCTCGTGGTCCAGCTCGGGATGGCCTCTGAGGAGATGACTATCCAACCTAGAGCTCTTGTGCCTACAGCCCGAGACTGGACAAGGCGATGATCGAATGTTCACTCGACCCGATGCCAGGTCGAGCAGGATCCTTCTTTCTTCTGAATTCAATATATGATGGTAGCGGTTAAGGTGACTGGCTAAGGCCCAATACACCTTGAAACACAAAGGACAGAAGGTGCTGGCTTTTGTGGGTGTCATATCTGAAAGAAAAAAAGAAAGAAAAAGAGACATCTTTACTCAAACAAGTCCAAAACTCCACTACACCTTGAGCCATGAGGCTGACATTTCAGCAGTGAACCCCTCCCCGACACGTGGAGGATGCAGTGGCGGCTGGTGGATTTTTTTTTGGGTGGGGCCAGCCAATCAATTTCAGCAAAAATCCTAGTATGATTCAATGCAAAAAAGGTATAAAAAACGCATTACTACTTTGCAGTTGAATATTTAAACATTTATTCCAACACTAACATAATAAGGACATTATTCATAAAATTCAGTATTTTTTCCATATATATATATATATATATATATATATATAAATAAACACACACACACACACTCTAATAGAACAAGTTTATATTTTAAGATTCCCCATATGAACCTTGTTTGTTGGGGAAACACAAATCAGCGTGGTGAGGAAACCTGCATGTTTTTTTGAGACAGATTATTTGTAAAGAAACTTTGCTCTTCTGTCCTTCTGAGTGGCAAACCTCTCAATGACCTTCTTATTGAAGTCAGGCATGTCCCTGACAAGTTTCTTCTCCATGGAGAGCATAGCCAGAGCATTAAGGCCATCCTGTGTCATGGTGTTTCTCAGGAAGGTCTGGATCCTCTTCAAAGTACAGAAACACCTCTGGATTCAGCTGTTGTCATGGTGATGAGGATCCTGAGAAGACTGACAGTCTCTGTGAAGAGGAGAACCGCTCCTTGGCTTCATCAGGATGGCATCACATACCTGTAAAAGATAAATCAACTTACATTATCAATAAAGCTATTTTGATGAAAGTGATTCTAAATGAACACTTATGTCAAAGTCAAGTATTTCTACAATACAATGTATGTAAAATCTTACAAATAACTTTACATGATGGGAAATTATAACTACGTCATCAAATTGTATCAGACGGTCAGTTACCAGCGTGTCCTCCCTTTCAGAAAACAGTCCACTATGTTATTGAATAGTTGCCAACTTGCCATCTTCAAAAACAACTAGGCCTCTTCTAGACATTGACTTGGTGGACACCTGAATAATCATGTTATTAACTACCCGTATTTTTAAAATATTTAAACAAATATCATTGTGATGTTTTCTATCATATTCATTCACTTTGATGACTAGGCCCATGTAGGCTTTTACAGACTGTGAGCAACTTATCACTCCCTCCAGGAAATACACGACCCCTTGGTTCTTCTGCTACTGATGGATTTATTCTTCAACGTGCGCCTCAGTCAACACCACCGTCATCAATCCACCGTCCAACTGTTTAATTACATTTCAACAGACAAAACAAGTTGGCGTTCACGTTACACAGTAAACTGTTTGCACGTAAATATGCGCGACGAATCATTAACATAACAACATACCTCGCTGCTGCACACAACTGAGAGGGAGATGGTCCACTTGGATAACAATATACGTCGACAAATCAACACGTTGTTGTCACTTTAACTTATATCTTTTAAACTAGCTTTTAGCAGAGTAAAAACTTCTACCACATGTTTTCAGGAGCTTGTCACAACTAAAAGTGTCCCAACACAAACATAGGACGTAAAGATGGTTCCTATCACATGTAAATACGAGACGTTAGCTTGCTTATTGTGTGTTTATTCGCTAACAACAGAACAGGCTACTGTGGGCTGTAGCCTAGCCCAGAACAACAGTCAAAACTTCGTAACATGCGTCACTCTGCTCCCGGTCATAGCCTCCTCTCCACAGGCTCCACAACAACAACAACAACCCACCTCACTCGCTCTGCCGATCATAGGTAGACAAGCTACAAGCTACAAGCTACACAGCTCATGAGACATTCACTGACCTCCTGAACCGAGTAATTACAATAAACAGTAATCTTATCTAGAACAACTTCTTCCTGTAAACACAATAACACTTTAAACATAACAGGTTAACATGACATGTCACTCAGTCCGTTACAGTATAGTTTAATACCTTTAATGAAGCAGGGTCGATGTTCCTCTTCTGCAGCTGGTTGAATAGCATGTCCACATTTGGGATGATGTTGTTCCGTCTGTAACTAAACAACCGTTTTCTCTTTGTGTAGCAGTGCTAGCGGGCTAACGTTAGTCCGCTAGCTAACGGTAGCACGTTAGTCCGCTAGCTAACGGTAGCCCGTTAGTCCGCTAGCTAACGGTAGCACGTTAGCCCGCTAGCTAACGGTAGCCCTGGCCTCTCCCTCCCCGTCGCCGCTGCTTAGTTCCGGAGGGCAATGCCAGGAATAAAGCTGCACTGTGGCTCCCCTCATGACAGCAGCCCGTCATAAGCGCTGGACCTATGGTGTCCGCGGCGTTCTGGATAGTGATGTACCGTTAGCGCCGATGTAGCTTAGCATGAGCATCAGCTGGAAATATCAGTTGACTCTTCTCGTCCACTTGGCGATACAAATCAGCGTTCTTTACTTCCTCCAGAATGTAATCCCTTATAACCGACAGCAGCATGCAGTCCAAGTATTGGAGGAGAGATTTGATCTAGTTAGGCTTGAGTCTTAGGGCTCCATTGTCATGACGTTAAAATGGCGCTGAGAGAGACGGGCAGACGAGAATACAAGCGAAGAGAACGAGAACACGCGAGATGAGAACGAGAGACTAGCTGTGAACGCACCCGGGGCCTGGCCCGGCAGAAGTCCTTTTTAGGGTGCGGATTGGATAAATGATATGTCCATCATTTATATCTTTAATCAGTGATTGGCTAAACTGCGTATTAGACCCGACTTTCTTGGGCCAAATGCTTCGTGGCCCCGGCATGTGCACGAGCATTAGAGACCAGCAGAGAAGTGCATGAGCAGCTCAGAGCAGAGAGGACGAGCAGGAAAAGCAGATATTTAGCGCAGATATCCTATTTTACAAATATTACTGGGTACATTCCATAGCTCAAACACATAAATATTGACAATTAGTATAAGTTATTAATATTTTTATAATTTTTTTTATAATTAAAATTATAAATAATGTTGTTTTTTTTGTTTTGTTTTCTGGCTCAAGGTGGGTGGGGCCAGGCCCCGCGGCCCTCTATTGGCCGGCCGCCACTGGGAGGATGTAAGGGAACTGGGAACCAAAGGCAAGGTAGTCAGGTGCAAAAAACTAAGTCTTCACTTTACGCAGGGTTCGGTACACGGGGACTCAATCAAGGCAGGCAGAGGAATCCAGATCGACAGGAAAAAACTCACAGGTGAACAAAACGACCACAGGAGGACGTCACAGAGGAGGGAAGAGTCTGAAGGAGACTAAGGGTGCATCCCAAGTCTCTAAATTGCATCCCCTTTTCCCTCACTTGTGTCTTAGTCCCTCCCACCAGGGATGCATAGAGAGACGCAAGGAAACCAAGCGAGGAGAGAAGACGCGAGGAAATATGTTTTAACAGACATGAGACGTTCTTTCCTCTGAAGCGTCACGTGAAGCGACGTCGGTTTCTGATGACTGCGGCCGCCTGACATCTGATCACATCTGATCAGCTGTCAGTCGCTTTAACAGCTGAGGAGTTTGTGTCTGTACACATGATCATCTGAACAGAGTTGTTTTCTGCTCCTGACAGTTTTAGCGAACATTGTAATAAAAATCCACTTAAAATATTGATTAAAAATGATCGTATAATGTTTGCAGTTGATTTAATGGTGTAAACTATTACTAATAAAGACAGTTATCATCACTGTCAGAGTGGAGATGTTTTCTCTGTAGTCTGTTAAACAAATTGCATTGAGTATTTATACACAGTCTGTGGTATTTATACACAGTGTGTGGTATTTATACTGTGTGCTGTGTCCTACTTATACGCGCAAGATCGATTTCTACTGGCGGAATGCGTCTTATTTATTTATTTATTATTTACGTCTGTATGTTTTAAATTCTTATTAAATTATTATAAATTATTAAATAACCCACAATATGATTATGGTTTCTATTCAACACTGGAATTATTTTTTAGGCTCAATGTTTCAGGTTAAATTTAAATTATATAACTCATCAAAACGACAGTCAGGAACGATCAGCCTCACGTGACTGAATGAAAGGACATACATGACGATACACTGTCAGAGTGGAGATGTTTTCTCTGTAGTCTGTTAAACTGCATTGAGTATTTATACACAGTGTGTGGTATTTATACACAGTGTGTGGTATTTATACTGTGTGCTGTGTCCTGCTTGAGTGACAGACAACACAAGAGAAACAGGCAGTCACATCAAAACTACCCAGAAGGTCTGGGCGTAACAGACCTTTATTCTGAATGTTTTAACTTAATTTATTTTTTATGTATTCATTTATAAAAAAGAAAAAGAAACACGAAATTCGACGTCTCTCACATTTAAACCAGGCAAATAAGTTAGTTAATTATTAATAATCAGTGAACCCCTCCATGACACATGGATGAATGCTTTGAAAATAAAGGTCTGAATATTTTAACTTAATTTCATATATTTATGAATGTATTAATTTATTTTAAAAAAAACATGAAATTCAATGTCTCTCACATTTAAACCAGGCAAACGAGTTAGTTAATTAACAGTGAAGTCCTCCCCAACACGTGGATATAGGAAAGTGAAAGTAACGTTTATTCACCACATCTTGAAATCCATGCAAAATTGGGAGATTTTTACAGGATTAATTTTTTATTTTTTCGTAATTTATTTTTCAAAAACACCTCGCCGAATTCGACGTATCTCACAGGAAAACAAGTTAGTTAATGAGTAATAAGCATTACCCCTTTTAAAAAACAGCCGACTTCAAGTTCTCTAACGCTTGAACCATGCATAGTTAACATACATAGAGACATTTACATATCTTATTTAATTACATTGAAACCAGGTTGAGATAAAGAGATAGAGTTCATACTTACTGTGTCGGAGACTCGGTGAAAAAGAGCTCTGAAAAGACGATGTTTTAATCTGCACACTCAAGCCCTATTGTGATTGGCTGATCAATCACAGGATGTTTATCTAGATATGCTTCTCATTGGTCAGTTCTGGAAATGCGGACTCCCGATTGGGGAACGGAAAATAACTCCCACCCTCATAGACAGCATCTACCTTTTCACCAGCAGTTTGCAACTTTTGGCATCGTCTTGGTGAGTTTTGGTGAGTCCGCTAGCATGCTAATTTAGGGTGACCAGATTTGAGTTTGTGAAAAAGAGGACACTTCGTTCCGGGGGGGGGGGGGGGGGGGGGGGGGGAGGAGAGAGGAGGAGGAGGAGGACACTTCGTCGCGGGGGGGGGGGGGGGGGGGGGGGGCTGCGCAAGAAGGTGGACCATGAGGGAGATACCATTTCCAAAACTTGTAAGGGGGTAATAACTATTTTCCCCGACGTAGCAAAATCCCGGACGTTTTTGGAATCCCTGCCGGACGCTTTTTTTAGGTCTCGAAAAGAGGACATGTCCGGGAAAAAGAGGACGTCTGGTCACCCTAGCTAACTGTATTAGCCCCGTGTCTGTCGATCCATAGGTGAAGCTGCTGTTAAAACTACAGCTGTGAAATAGTGTCACATGTTTAATTAGCCCTCCTGTTATTTTCGTTTATTGGGTACAGCAGTGATGTTCCCAGGTCAATGTGACTCAGTCCATGTTGAATAATCCAAAAGTCAGAAACAAATAAATTCTAATAAATATAGTTTGTAGCTCAATTCAATCAGTTTTTAGTGATATGGAGTTATTCACCCCTCCATAGATCAGAGTTCAATTAGGATAACTCACTCGTTTTAATGGAAAATACATGTTCATTAATAGTACACTTTATTTATGTTTATTCATAGTGTTACATTTTTTTAATTGTACATAATTAACCATTGACTTAAAAAAAACATTATATATGACATAAGCTATATTTTATGCAGTAATATTATAGGATATCTCAAGTAAACAATTTTTATATCTCATATGCTTGCCCTGGGCATTATTCACTAACAGTCATTCTCCTCACTTTTCTTTATGAGACTAAATTTGACAATGCATTTATGTATTCAAGATGCCAATTAACTGTAGGGTTGTCCAGCAGAGAGCACTTAAACCAGACAACAGCAAAGTTTAATTTTATATTTGATTAGTGTAATGAACATTGTTTTTATTAATAAACAACCAGTTCAGATACATTCTGAGCTGCATAAGGGAATGACTCACATTAGCGATGTTGTGTGCTGCTTTTGCGGGACGTTAATATTGTATTGATAAATTGCAGCCCCCTTGTCCTCACCCCCATCCCCTGGGCGAGTCATCCTGATGCTCTCCACATTGCCGATGCGTTCACACAGCTTGGGCCCAGTTAAAAACCGCTGCTCCTAAGCTGTATGCTGACGAGGAGCACCCTGCAGCAGGCGCTCTGCCTCCACTCAACATGCATTTGACTTTTACCCGTTGGCTAATATTTTGCAGACTTTACATGCGTTTATTGACTTTGGTTCCTCAAAGAACATTTCCATAGCACAGAATGGAAACACAAACATTGCATTGTCTTCCTTGTTCTCCAGGTCGCCACCATCCACAGAAGGATGTGGGAGAAAGAGGAGATCCTTGCTGTCCAGAAGCACATGATGTCCTTCATCACTTCATGCCGTGTTCCAGGACAAAGCCACTGTGATAAGTGCCTTGAACTTGAAAAAGATCCTCTCAAAAACAGAATTTGGTCGGCCCTGAAATTTTACATCAAGAATTGAATTACAGCTCTCAAGAGAAAGGTGATCATGGCTGTTGACACCTGTTGTGCTTTCCGTGTCACGCATTTAATCACATCTTTAGATCATGTTCAGTGTCTGTTGACCTCGTGTCATTTCTTTTCTCTTCTTTTCAGTTGTTCGTGGTAGTTAGTGGCCTCTCCAGATAGCAAACTGCTGCTTTAATGGCTGTTCTGTTATGGGATGTTAAAAGCATATCCTTTTGAGTTGGTGATCAAAAGACATTTAGAAACTAAGTTTAGTAAGTTTCTCTACCTTATTTCATCTCCTCTCATTTAATATTCCCTCATTATCTCCTCATATCTAATTGTATCTTATCTCAATCTTCTCTCATCATATCTTGTCTCCTACTGTCATCACTCCTCTCTCCTTCTCTCATCTTTATTCTCTACCGTCTGTTATTTCACTTCATTGCCTTTAATTTCCTGTCATTACCTCATCTAACCTCATTTATATCTTATGATTTCATCTCACAGTCATTTCTCATGTCGTCTAATTTTAACCATTTTATCTCCATTCATTTCAGTAAGCTCAGTTAATATTTACAATTTGGGAGAATTTCTCATTTTCTTATTTCATTTACTCCCATATTTTCATATTTGTTTGTTCCATTTGAAACAATTTATGTTGAATTCAACAACAACAAAATCTGCGATCTTCTGACCTTTTTCACTTATGATAACTTTTGTCTCGTCTAATATTATCGTCCTGCTGACCTTATTAATGATACCTTTTTTGATATATATATATATATACATATATATATATATATATATATATATATATATATATATATATATGTATATATATATATATATATATATATATATATATATATATATGTATATGTGTGTACTTAATATTAGCTTTCATCTTGTAGCAAATTCACAAATAGCATCCATATATTGATTAGGATTGTATTGCTCGAGTCACAATGATAAGACTATGGTTGACTTGTGTGGCTATTCATTTAGTTTATTTACAAAGTTTGATCACAAAATAGAAAATACCCTTGATACAATACCTTGATGGCCGCGCTCTAGCAGATGATATGCAGCTGAAACATAAACGCTTCTCTCATGAAGGGCTTTTCCTCTCACCTCCACTCTGACCTCATGCTGACATGTTGAGCCTCAGTTTAGACCCAGGTTTAGACCTCAAGCAGCAAGTGAGCAGCATGCAGCTCAAAGCAGCTGCTGCTTGTGTTCATGTCCTCTGCTTCTGTTGTGTTGACATGATGAGAGCTCTTGCTGCTGACGCTACACAACACATGTACTGTAGCTCTGAACAAAGAACGGAGACGGACCGACTGCTTCAATGTAACGATTATCAAACTGGTGGTCATCACAACACACAGGGAAGGCTGTTTAGTAACTTGATGGAGCATTACATGGTGTTGTATGATCTTAATAAGTCTCTTATTTTGCATTATTATTCTTTTGGCTTCAGGTTTGACAGGATGTGCTTCTACCAAACTTGTATAACGTCAGTACTTTTCCTCTGTATGAAATTGGTAATCTAAAGGAAAGTCAAAATAGTTTGCTTAATGATTATACATCATTCCTATTGTTCTGCTCAGCCTTTCTCTTTTTATTCTTAATGCTACAATATCACTTTCCAGACTGAGGTGACGTTGTTGAGCAGAAGACATGTCTGCTGGTTCCACCAGTGGAAATGCGTGTCCAGGTGGGCGCTCTGGTTTTACTGGAGCTGACTGTTTCTGTCCTGCTGGCTCATTCAGGTCGGCCCCTGGACCGGCTGGTCTCCATCCTCATGGAGGCCCTGTCCTTCATCGTCCTGGTGTTCACACTGCTGGGGATCGTGTGTCTCAGAAAGGAAGGGAGGCTGAAAGGATTTGTCCTCTGTGTCATTTGATTTGCCCGTTTTAAAGCTACACTTGTCAAGCTTTTTTTAAAACATGGTATGTTTGATAAGCTTTTCAGCACAAAGTATGACATTTCCCAGACTACATCATGCACAGTTGTAGCTAACGACATGAATGATGTCTCCTTTCCATTCAAACATCCTGATATGCCGAGATCTGATATCTGCAAATGGAATGCAGTCATTATTAAAGCAGTGTGAGACTACGGAAAATCTAAAAGGGTCTAACATTAACCACACAATAAAAACCAATCAGACCGAGAACTTAATTTGAACACTCGATCTGTCACTACAGTTAACTTCTATCTGCGAAATATATACCCCTAACCCTAACCCTAACCCAATAAGAAGGTGCTTCTCCACCAACTCAGGGTGAAGGCCAAGAAAATGTCTCTCATCATTCCAACGTCCAGCCTGAGGAAGTGCCAGCAGCTGTCAAAGGAGCGTATCCCGAGGATTCTGGGTAAGACAGGATATCTGAACGTGCAATACAAAGATATAGATGGATACAAACCTGTGTCTCTCTCCAAGGTGCTGAAAGTGCTTTTCTTTCCTTCTCTCTTTTGCCCTGTCCTCCTTTCAGACCAGATGGAGACTGGTGACAACAAAAGCCTGCGCTACACCTTTTATGGCTACTTCGCAGCCTCGGTCGCCTCCGTCTATGGACATCGCCCGGGGGTGCTGACAAACATGACAGTCAATGAGGTCGAGGCGGCCGAGGCTACAAGGACTTCAGATTGGCGTACGTCATTTCTGTATGTACCGAGCTCTACACTGAAGGGCCTCATCAACTGTGGGTTTCATTTTAAATGTTTAATGTTCTTTTCTTTTTTAACACTTTTTTTTTGCGTTTTCACCGCGAACAGAAAACATATATACAGAAATGTAAAACAAACCATAATAACTACAACAAAAGCGGTCTGGTTTGCTCTGTTCGCTCAACAACATGACAAATCCTGAGAAACATTCAAGTGTTTCTCATCTTGTTCTATTGTTGACTTGTAAACATCGTCCATTTCTCCCACTTGTCACGACATTGCTCCTCTTGAGCTCTTATCCTGTGAGTTAACAGTTCCATCTCATATATTTCACTCACAAATTTCAACCATCTTGTGATGGTGGTTCTATTGTGTGCCATCTCTTTGTAATAGCCTTTTTACTAGCTGCTAGCAGAATTTCCAGCAGATATCTGTCTTCCCTTAACACAGTATCTGTTGTCATATTACCAAAGTAAAGAAACATACAGGACTTAGGTGTGTCATAGCCCAGAATTTTGACAATAACCATATGGACATTTCCCCATTTGTAGATATCTGAAGTGGTCCTGATT
Organism: Myoxocephalus aenaeus; assembly: GCA_038501785.1. NCBI lineage: Eukaryota > Metazoa > Chordata > Actinopteri > Perciformes > Cottidae > Myoxocephalus > Myoxocephalus aenaeus. The sequence goes on along the minus strand of JBAMJR010000052.1, from coordinate 1,695,403 downwards.
ATTTAGTGATTTGTCTTTCAGCTCCTGGAAACTCACAACACGTCCATCTTTAATCACTGTGCATATTGCTGTTATTCCATATGGAATCCATTGTTTAAACCTCTGATCGAGAGTACCTGAAATAAAATGTCTATCGTAGGCTATCCATCGTAGAAGCCTGAGCTCTTCTTCTAATTTATATTTCTATACCAATTTGAACCACATCTCTAGTGTAAATCGAGTGACAGCATCCATCTGCTCAAGTAAATCGTTTGCTATATTTTTGTCTCCAATAAGGCTTTGAATTTCCCTTCCTTCTACATATCGTTCTAGGTTTTTCCATTTTGCTTTATAGTTGTTGGTACACCAATAAATTACTGGTCTAATGTGAGCTGCATAGAAATATGCCCTAAGGTTTGGTAGTGACAAGCCTCCTTTATTTTTCCCAATTTGTAATGTTTTATATTTGACTCTTGGCCTTTGGCCGTTCCATATAAACCTTGAAATAATTTTATCCCAGGCTCTGAATTGTTTCTCAGGGATCTCAATTGGTAGTGATTGAAAGAAATAGAGGAGTCTTGGAAGTATGCTCATTTTTATGGTATCTATCCGTGAACTGAACTCTAGTGGAGAACAGCCCATCTCTCATATCACTCCTCATGTCCGGATCTACTTTAATATAGTTGGCTTTATATAGATCCTCAGTACTTTTTGTTATAGTTACCCTGAGATATGTAATTCTTTTAGAACTCCAATTTAAATTAAGAGTTTGTTGTATAGTTTCAGATGGTTTGTAATTTAGTGTTAAAATCTCTGTTTTTAACTAATTCAATTTATATCCAGAGTAAAAGCCAAACGTCTCAAGTTGGTTGATTTAAAATAGACAGACATTTGTCAGGTTCCTCTAAGTAACAGATCACGTCATCTGCAAAAAGCCCAATGATGTGTTCTTCTCTTTCAACCTTTATCCCTTTAAGGTCTTTATTCTGCCTAATTGCTTGTGCCAGAGGCTCTATAAAAATGGCAAATAGAGTCGGTGAAAGACAACATCCTGCCTGGTGGACCGTTCTAGTGATATACTATCAGTCAGACTGACATTTATTTTTATCCTTGCTGTTGGATTTTGGTAAAATGTTTTAACACATTGAATAGCTTCTTCATTTAGTCCAATACAGAAAAGTCCAGTTTACACTGTCAAATGCCTTTTCTGCTTCAAGACTTATTAAGGCTGCGTTGATATTTTTATGGTTAATATGTAACCAGAGCAGGTGTCACTGTTCTTTCCCTTAGGAATCACTGTTATTACAGCCTCTTTCCAAGATGGTGGGAGTTCCCCACAGGCAAGTGTTTAGTTAAATGAGGGCTCAAGTATTGGTAGAAGTAGTTCACTAAACGTTTTGTACCACTCTGCTGGTAAACCATCAGTGCCTGGGGATTTATTTGTTTTCAGTCTGCCCATAGCCTTCTCTATTTCTATTTTTGTAATGGGTGAAGTCAAAAGGTCATTCTGATCTTTCCCAATTGCTGGTAGGTCCAGTGTCTCTAAGAAAATTCTAATGTGGTCCTTGTCAGCGGATGGGGGTTGGCTATACAAATTCATCTAATAGTTCCTGAAAATGTTTTCAATCTCCTGGGGTTCATCGGCTGTTTGATTAGTAGCTGTATCTCTTATTTTATGGATTGTCATGTCTGTTGTTTTCAGTCTTTTTGCCAGTAGTTTATTTGCTTTTGGTCCCACCTCATAATAAGATTGTTTAAGAAATCTTGTTTTCTTTTCTATCTCTGTAGTTAGTAGTTTATCTATGTTGTCTTTAATTTCTTTAACCTTTAGTAGCAATGTCGAGTCACAGGTATTTTTGTGTTGTCGTTCGATTTCAAGCAATTTTTCCTTTTCCTTCTTATATATTTCTTCTTTAGCGCTCTTAATAGCTGCTGTCTTAGCAATAAGTTTCCCTCTCATAACTGCTTTAAGAGCGTCCCACAAGATTGTAGGGTTAACCTCTCCATTATCATTTTATTTTTGGTATGTTTTAATCTGCTTTAATCTGCTCAACAACTGATTTGTAATTTAGTATTCCAACATTTAACCTCCAGAACGTTTCTTTCTCCTGTGGAGAAAGAAACGTTTTTTTTGGGGTGGGAAAAACGGCAAAATGTCTCTTTGGATAGGAAAGGTTGCAGACCCCTGCCCTAACCCGAGAACTGCACAATAAACAATTAACCAATTAATTAAATGAATTGACCATTAACTTAATAATGTTGACCTACTAGAGATAACTACTTATTAAGTCCACATTCTGAGATGGTCAGTCTGAGAAGGAGGACCCAAAAGATCTCATGGGCCTCCATAATAAACATCTGCAAAAACAAATAAACAATAGATCAGAGCGTCTCCTCACTTTGTGGCATGCAGTTGTTGTCCTCTGCCACTAGAGGTCAGCGTTGTACCATCTACAAACATCACATGTTGAACGATGAGACCGTTAAACAGCTTACTGTTTGGAATTTGATGTGGGAAACGTGGTTTTTAGTTGGAAAGCATTGTTCTGCTATACTAATAAAATAGTCTTCCATTACATTAGGGTTTTTTTCTGACTAACTGTCTGTCTTTATGGTTTGTAATATAGTGTCTTATTTGAAGGTACCTATACAAGTCCTTTGATGGAAGTGCATATTGCTCTTGCAGCTGGGAGAAGGATTTGAGTTCTGTTCTGTCAAATAATTGATTGATGGTTTCAAGACTTTTATCTGCCCATCTTCTAAATCCACTATCCCACATAGAGGGAGGGAATTCTATATTGCCTACAAGTGGCATAGCTCTTGAGAGTGAGTTTGGTCCTTCAAGTGTTTTTTTTTTATTATTGCCCAAATCTTCAAAGTGTGTTTTATCCTTTCGTTTTCAATTTTGATTTAATTTATTAAAGGATTATATGTCAATAAAGGGCAATGTTGATATATATATATATATATATATACCCTTAGCTGTGCTTTGTTCTATCTGGGTCCATCCTGTCTCCTGGTTGTTTCCAATCCATGCCACTATAGCTGTAAGTTGTGCTGCCCAATAATATAATTTAAGGTTTGGTAGGCCCAGGCCTCCTTTATCTTTAGGCAGAAGCAATGTTTTGAGCTTTATCCTGAGTCTCTTACTCTGCCAGATGAATTTTGAGATTAGTTTATTTAGCATGTTAAAGGTAGAAACCGGTACTGCCACAGGTAGGGACTGAAAGAGGTGTCTAGGTAACACATTCATTTGCACCGTCTCCGCTCTACCAAATAATGAGAGGAAGGATTTCCCAACGTGTCATGTCATTTTTTATTTGTTTGATTAACTTATTGTAATTGGCATCAAACATCTGTATGGAGCTAGGTGTAATATTAATTCCCAAATATCAAAATACTTGTTTTGACCAGTGAAAGGAAACATCTTCATTCAACTGTGTGGGCCAAATTCCAGATATCATCAGATAATTGATTTCTGAGGTGTTCTGGGCCGAGTAAAATAAAAAAGGTTTAGCGAAGTAAAAGTAAAAGTTTAGCGACCTGGTGGATTTCATCTGGCTTGATCGACAGATATAGTTGAGTATCATCGGCATAGCAGTGAAAGTTTATGGAGTGTTTTCTGATAATATTGCCTAAAGGAAGCATATATAATGTGAATAAAATTGGTCCAAGCACAGAACCTAGTGGAACTCCATGACGAACACCGGTGGTCATCGAGGCCTCATCGTTTACAAATACAAACTGAGATCGATCTGATAAAGACGACTTAAACTAGCTTAATGCTGTACCTTTAATACCAATCGACTGGTCTAGTCCAGTAATGTAATAAGATGTCATGGTCAATGGTGTTGAATGCTGCACTAAGGTCTAACAAGACAAGTACAGAGACAAGTCCCCTATTTGATGGAACTAGAAGGTCATTAGTAATTGTCACTAGTGCTGTCTCTGTGTATGATGCTTTCTAAATCCTGACTGAAACTCCTCAAATAAGCTATTGTTATGTAAAAAGTCACACAACTGATTTTCGACTACCTTCTCCAGTATCTTAGAGAGGAAGGGAAGGTCAGAGATAGGTCTGTAGTTAGCCAACACCTCTGGATCCAGAGTGGGCATCTTAAGAAGAGGTGTAATTACAGCTACTTTAAAAGACTGTGGTACATGACCCATTAGTAAAGACCCATTGATACTATCTAGTAGAGAGGCGCTAATTAAAGGTAAATCTTCCTTAAACAGCTTCGTCGGAACAGGGTCCAGGAGACTGGTAGAAGATTTAGAAGTAGGAACCATTGAAGACAGTTGGTCGAGGTTGATGGTCAAAAATCTATCCAGACACACAACAGGGCCCACAGCCTCCTCCATGGCCATCCCACCCGAGGATGGACCGGCAGTAGTCGAGGGCAGGAGATCACCGATCCTGTGTCTAATAGCCTGAATCTTACCATTGAAGAAGTTCATGAAGTCATTACTACTGAGGTCTATAGGAATACACGGATCCACCGAGCTATGACTCTCAGCTCCTCCAGACCGTTGGAACGCCATATGCCCTCAAGCTTCCGTGATGCTTGCTTCAATATGCGGGTCTGAGGGTTGTACCATGGAGCGAGCCTCCTTTGCTTAATGATCCTCTTTTTTAGAGAGGCTATCAAGTCCAGTGTGACTCTCAGTAAGCCAGTAGCACCATCAACGAACGGATCAATCTGGGAGGGAGTAAAGTTAGCACAGGAGTCTTCTGTTATTTTGAGACATGGTAATGAATCAAACACAGAAGGAATCACTTCCTTAAATCTAGCAACAGCACCATCAGTTAGACATCTGGTGTAAAAACTCTTGCCTAACGCTGTACAATCCTGTAGTATGAACTAAAAAGTTATAAGGCAATGGTCTGATAAAAGAGGGTTCTGTGGAAACACTACTAAATGCTCCATGTCAATGCCATATGTAAGAACAAGGTCGAGGGTGTGGTTAAAGCAGTGAGTCGGTTCCTGTACTCTTTCACAGAAGCCAATCGAATCCAACAATGAGCTAAATGCAACACTAAGGCTATCATTGCCGACATCCACATGAATATTAACATCACCTACAATAATAACCTTATCAGTCTTAAGGACCAAACTTGATAACAACTCAGAAAATTCAGATATAAATTCTGAATACGTACCTGGTGCCCGGTATACCACAACAAACATAATCGGCTGTACTGTTTTCCAGGTTGGATGTGAAAGACTAAGAACAAGGCTTTTAAATGAGTTGCAGTTCAATCCAGGTTTAGGACCCATTAACAGACCCGAGTCAAAGATGGCAGCTACTCCACCTCCTCGGCCGGTGTCTCGAGGAATGTGCATATATTAACATGACTTGGAGGAGTAGATTCATTTAGGCTGACATATTCCTCATGTCTCAGCCAGGTTTCAGTAAGACAGAACACATCAATATGATTGTCTGATATTAATTAATTTACAAATACAGCTTTAGAAGACAAATATCTAATATTTAGGAGTCCACATTTAATTCTCATATCGTGTTGAACTGTTGCAGTAGTGGTGTTAACCCTTATCAGGTTATTTTCTATAACTCCTCTTTTGGTTACTTTTGATTTAATTAATTTAAGTGGCCGTGGAATAGCCACAGTCTCTATAGAGTTAAAGGTGGGTAACTGTGCAGAGAATGCAGAGAAGGGTGTAAGACTACAACTCTGCTTCTGCTTCCTGGTCTGTCATGGATCAAGTCCGCTAATAAACTTGGTCATATTTGCAAAAAGAAGATCTGCTCCAACCAAAGTGGGATGAATGCCGTCTCCCTTAATCAGACTGGGGTTCCCCCAGAAAGTCTGCCAGTTATCTACGAAGCCCACATTGTTTGCTGGGCACCACCGCGACAGGCCCCATTGGAGGTGATGGTTTCTAGACCTCTGCAGTGAACACCCCTTTTAGAGGGAACTAAAAGCACTTGTGTAACCCATTGTCTTTATTGAGTGCACACAATTTAGATAGATGGAGTTGAGATGAGTGCTAACAGTTTCTGTCAGTTACCTGCAGGCGATGATCCTTTAAGGAGACTGGCTCGGGAGTGTCTCCTGTTCCATGGAGCGCTCATTGGAGTGTCTCCGGTTCCATGGAGTGCTCATTATGAGGGTCTCTTGCTTCATGGAGACCTCACTATGTTTGTCTATAACAGGGTTGTCCAAACTAAGGCCCGTGGGCCAACTGCGGCCCGCGGCAGATTCTAAAAATATAATGGAGAGAAAGTCAAGCAAACAGCAGCTAGCCTGCTAGCTCAACAATCGTATTTTTGCCGTCCGAACAAAACACGAGAAAAAGCCCCACTACCAGCTACGAGGTCGCTCAGCTCACAGCGCGACACTGAAACCTCTCAGACGAGACTTCATAACAAGAGCAGAAGACTTGTCAGCTAACTTAAAGCGGAGCTGAACAGGACCTCCTCTCTCTCTCTGAGGTGCGCAGCTCAGGCGCAGCTCCGCGCTGCAGTGGAATAAAACCGCTGCAGCGCTGAGCTGACCAGTTTTTTAAAGAGAAGGACGACCTCTTCATGAGCTGAGTGACACACTATGGTTGGCAGACCTGGTCTCTAGTTGATCTTATCATCTCACACTGAACAAGAGCCTGCAAGGCAAAGAGCAGGTACCAAACCTCACATATTGAACACCATGAGTAATATACAAGTGAAATATATGGTTTGGTACATGAAGAAATTCAAATGTCACAGATGTGCGCAAATGTGCCCCACTGCAAATTTTGGAGACCCCCGCCTGAATTCTCTCTGTACTAAACCCTCTCTAACTTTGTTCTGCTTCACTTTATCAAAGTCAACCTTTGCAGAGAGAATGTTCACATATTGAGCTATGATTTGGGTTAGAGCAGTGATTGTCAACCACTGTGCCGCGGCACACCAGTGTGCCGTGAGAGATCGTCAGGTGTGCCGTGGGAAAATGTCCAATTTCACTTAATTGGTCCAAAAAAATATTATTTAGTTGCCGCAAATGATTTTCCATTGTTGAGCGTCTGAGCTGCAATATAGTGGCTGGCAGAGTAATATAGAACAGGTCTGCACCTTGTTCTGCTATTAAACAAACTAAACGGCCGTATGTTATTGATCTTATCTACACAGCATGTCATTTCTGGGTCGCGTCTATACAACTCTTCTCTGCTCTGTGTCGCGCACGCGCAGTTCCGCCTGATGCGCTACAGAGGTGAGACACAGCGGAGAGAGAGACAGAGAGCGGCGAAAAATATGTCGCGTGCTTTTCACAATGGGATTTGCTGCTGAAGCTATCAGTATTTTAAGATATGAGCTCTCACTGTTAACTCACTGCACACTGGAGGTCATTTTCAGTCGATTTTCTCGATTTGACATAATTTTCTTAGATTCACCTTTTAAGGCACTTGCATATAAGATATATACCCATGTTTTACATCATAAATTGCAGAACAATCTCAGCTATCTATATAATGAGGCACCATTGTCGTAAGGCAAAAGTGTAAAGAAAAAAACTTTATAATATGACACTAAAGCTGAAAAATGGAATCTCGATTTTTGGAAATTCTTCATATCGCTTGAAAAAACCTAACTTTACTCAGGTGGTGACTCTGTTTAGGTGATGGCAATTGGTTTACCAAAGGTTTTAGGTTCACAAAAGCAGTGAAATATATGAATAAAATGTTAGATACATGTAAATAAATGTCTAAAACTAAAGTTTTTATTATCGTTTTTTGAGTAGAAATATGGTCTTTCACAGCTTTCACCAAAATGATAAAAATGGGACTGAGAAATGACTTCATAGTGCAGATAAAGCTTCAGGGAGTGTGTGCAAATGAAAAATGACCATCACAACAATTTTTTTTTTTTTTAAATAAAAATATGTATTATAAAAAAAAAAATATATATGTACAGAATATATATTCAGAAATATAAAACAGAACAAAGACTAGACCATTTACAATATACAAGTATATATGCTTCAATGGCATATCCTCATGCCATGGCATGCCAGTCATGCAAACAGTTTCTGTTCAGCTGCAGGCAGAGGGGAACGTTACACGCCTCGCACTTCCAAGCCGTGTCTTTGCTCACTTTCTTCATGCTGCAAAGCTCGCAAACCCTGCGACCCACCGTGGACTTAGTTGGAAGAACAGTTTGAAGAGTTCAATGGGTGTTGCTGTGGCACTGACATGTGGACCTGGTGTCCGGGCTAGAACTTGATGACGGGGGAGCAGTGTCCGGGTCTTCATCCGTCCTCCAGGACAGCGTAGGTGCAGGTGGTGCACGTGCTGCCGTCTTTCTTGATCTGGCCTGAGGTGAAAGCAGGCGCCGGGCAGCACGCGCCCTGTTTGCTGGAGATGGTGTTTTTAGTCGTCGGTCAACGCGCTGCCTCTTTGCTGGTCGTGGTAGTTGCCGTCCAACACGCTGCCTCTTTGCTGGCCAGGCTGGTCGGGGCGGATGGTGCTCCTCTCTGTAAAATAAATCAATACTAGTCAGTTGAAAGAAAGATGACGTAACGATTGAGCAGACTGTGGTAGTAATTTTAGCATAGTGCTCCGCATTGGATGTATAAATATTAGTGGTAGTAACGTGAACAGAGTATTGTACAAAGCAGACTGTGTGTAAACATTACTTAGATCATGACGTAGTAACGTGAACAGCAGTGTGCACCGCGTGGCTGGCTCTCGTGCTCTCCTGCAGTGTACACATTACTAGTTTGTACACATTACTAGTTTGTACACATTACTAGTTTGTACACATTACTAGTTTGCACCATGCAGCCTTACAGACACGTAACAAAGTTTAGTAACTACACTTACCCATCTTCCTCAGAAGAACTAAAGCCTTCGAGCTCTGACGACGACGCGTCGTCCTCCTCCTCGCTGCTCTCCAGAATCATGCGCTTTGCTTCGTCCGTGTTGAATCTCTTTGTCGTCATGATGTTGATTGTAAACTGTAGTGTGTACATGCTGTACAAGTGGGTAGTCCTTTTGAGATTTTCCTGAGTGTACATTGGTTGTTTAGTTCACGAAATGGCGACGGACATATGACTCAACTAATCACAGAGAAGGATTTTTTTTTTTTTTTTTTCCAGCGTCAGATGACACACTGCTGCCCTTTCGCTTGCCTGATGATGTTAAAATTATGCTGGGCTCTGCCTGGGCAGGCACCCGGAAGCAGGAAGCCGTCTCTTTCCGCCAGACGTAAAATTATATTTTTGCGATGTATTATCGGGGTGCTGTGAATATTTTAGAAACTTAGAGAAAAGTTTCAAGTGTCACCACGCGAAACCGCGGGCTCCGTGGACGAAGGGTTAAAGCCTAACAGTTCAAGTATTTGCAGGTCAAGACAAGCAGCCTGGAGCTCATCAATGACGTTTCTGACTCAGAGAGGCTCTGGAAATATTCTTCCAAAAGCCTGAAAAACACCCTGCAGTGATAAAGCCTGCTCACATTGTGGTCGTCATTAAAATAATGAACACCATGTTTCCTTTAAGTCAGTATTTATCAAACTGGGGCGGTATTTATTACAGGTGGGGCGCAAGAGGAAATGCTCACCGTCCGCCGTTAACAGGTTACGCATGCGCATGCGCCGATTCTTGGCATTTCGCCAAAAGCCGATCTTTATGAGATCTCCGTGAGGTCGGCTTTCTGCTGTTGTGTCTCTCATCATTGAGCATGAATTGAGAGCCGTATCAAATCTACAACCCCGTTTTAAAAAGATGTGTAGAGGAAAGCAGCTCTAATACTGATACAACCTGATGCTCACACATCTGCACTCATTCCATTTTGTTTTGCAATAGCTTATTGTTTTCCACAATAAGCTATTTAGTAGTAACTAAATATTAGTTCTTTTTTTGCATAACTTTATTTTCATTTTTCTAACAAAGTGATAACACTTTTTTTTTTGTCTGATGGAGCAATCTGGTTTACTTGAACCACTGAATACTCTTCCATGCCAGTAGGTAGTGCAATAATGATGCTGTATTATGCTACAATGTGACATTTTGTAACTTTTTAGGTTGTTGGTGTGCCGCGGGATTTTTTTATTGTAGAAAATGTGCCGCGGCTCAAAAAAGGTTGAAAAACACTGGGTTAGAGAATGTTCACATATTGTGCTATGATTTGGGTTAGAGTTGGACCTTACAGCTGCATCATTTCAAGGAAATAATCATCCTGAAAGCTCTTTTTTCTAGGCGGACCTGAAACCGTTTAATTGTTGCTGTGTTATCTTCATTTACTCTTAACCAGTAACATATACACTTATATTTACACTTCTGAACAAAATCTCACATGTGTAGCCTTTTATTATAACACCAAAATTATTCAAATAGCCCTAGTGGTTGCAGAGATACACTCTTTTTAGTTTGGGTATGCAATTTTCGAGGAAAGGGCCTAAAAATAGGTTGGTTTTTAAAAGGAAATCTGCTTGCTGACAGTTGAGTAATTGCATTGACAAGATATGATACTTTCTCTGAGCGGTTTATAAGTATGCGTTTGACAAAATATCCATCTTTTGATCAGTTGATAAATAATAACAAAGCAACACCTCATATTTCTCCGTTTGTGCTCTCAGGCTTCCTTACAGTTTCTTTCCAATTCAGTAATACAAGTTAAGGGAAGTTTATGATCAGGAATTGTCATGGGGCTTATTACTTTCAGATTAGGTAAGAAGAGGATGGGACTTTCAATTCACATTTCGGACCTTATTAAACCTAATTAATCATTTTCAACCTGAACACTTCCGTATCGTCCAGTATACATTACACCACACACTGTCGCAATCTTCTCCTGCCCTCTTGACAAAGTGGCCTTGAACAAGATGCTGAACCACACATTGCAACTGGCCAATCAGAGCTCCTCCTTGTGCTTTGTGGGTTGCATTTAATTGACCTGCTTGTTTTGGCTGGGAAAACGGCCTGATTCAAATCGACAACTTTATATTGAGAGTTGTAAATTTGCATTATACGTATATACTTATTTATACTTAATATAAGAAACACCTCAGAATATAATGTGGTCCAGTACAAAGGCAGTGGTAAAACATATAATTGAATTGCCATCTCTACGACAGTGTTTTGTATTGTACCTTAGTGCAGACACATTGGTGAAAGTAAAAACTACATTTTATTTAAAATATGTTTTTGGATTAAAGTATTAGTTTATGATTTACAGACTATGGAAATAGCATTAATGTGGAATGATTGAATTACAATTAAAAATGTTATCTTTTTACATTTCCAATTATTTGTGTATTCTTTTATACTTTGAGCTTTATTATGCATAATCAATTCAAACTCTTTTTTTAAGTACATTTCTTATAGTCACATTTGTTCATCTCTGTGACATTAAGCTTGTCTTTGTTATTATCCACAACAGATTGCTATTTCCAAGAAGGCTGGGTCTATCTACGGCCCAGTATCTATTTAATTTCGTCTGACAATAAATCCTGGCAAGAAAGCAGAGATGACTGTCTGCAAAGAGGTGCAGACCTGGTGGTTATCAACAGCAAAGAAGAGCAGGTATTAATGCATGAATGACTTTGAGGTTAAAAGATGCCATAAAGAGTCAAACGTGTAATGAATGTGACACAACTATTGTGAGGTGGATTTAAATCAGCTCCATTTTTATTGTGATTATTGTTTTTCTGTGTCAAAAAAAGGATTTCACAAGAAAATTCAACAAGCTCACATGGATTGGACTGTTGGAGGGAGAAACCAATGGGACGTGGATATGGGTGGATGGCACTCCACTGACCGAAAGGTTCACACATTTCTCTTTTATTCAAGAGCTTCTTTTAGATGTTTATCTTAAAATTAATAAATCAGAGGAAACATTTTAATTTTGCAACTTAAACCTGGTCACATTCCATCATCTTGCTGTCTTAAAATATGATTTGTTTTTGTTTCAGCTACTGGCACCCTGGGGAGCCAAACAGTTTTGAAGGCAAACATAAAGGCTGTGTAGAAATAAGGTTTCATGAAACGGAGAACAGCTGGAATAATATACAATGTAGAGAACACAACTTCTGGATCTGTGAACTCAGCATATAAACGAGTCAATTTACCTTGTGTTTATTCTTAACTCACATTTCATAATCCTGTGACGGTGCTCAAGGTGAATTGGATTTGAGACAGAATAATGATGTCATGACTCATGAGGAAGGAAATGTACTCAACACATTTGTTGTTTCTGTGGTCACACAACACATTGAGTCATTTCCAACAGAAGAGGGGGCCTGAAGCGCTACAAAAGGTTGAGCTGGTATTCACTTTTTTTCCGCACTCCAATGAAGCATACCTTATTTTGTGGCGGTGCTACTGTATTTGACTGAATCATTACCCTGGCTTATTAGCATGTACATTGCTCGTGAAAATTGAAAGCAATGCGTGGAACGACTTGAGCTGTTTGTCAACAGGTCCACAACTAATAATAAACCTTTTGTTTTTTGATATGAGTGAGATATTGGCTGGCATGAAGCAAGGGGAGGAGAGGAATACTAAAAGAAAAGATCTAATGTAGCATCTGGGACAATAAATGGCTTGTTAAATTGTGCGACTGAAATTAATTAATAAGCCATCATGTAACGATTCAGATGAGGTAGGGTACACCTATACAAGAGTTTGGGCTTTTAATTAAAAATAAAAATGCACTGACAACTTTTATTGAGGCTATACTTTAACAGAGTTCACTTTTTTTAACTTGGGTAAGAGTTTACCTGGTTGTGTGGTAAAGCAAAAGATTATTCTACATTACAGTGTAATGACGAAAAAATATAATAATGAAAAAGTCAGTGCTGTAGCTGAATACTGGCCTAACCATATAGATCAGGGGTGTCCAAACTACGGCCCGCGGGCCAAATGCGGCCCGCGGCCCCTTTTTTATTGGCCCGTGGCAGATTCTAAAAATATAATGGAGAGAAAGTCAAGCAAACAGCAGCTAGCCTGCTAGCTCAACAATCGTATTTTTGCCGTCCGAACAAAACACGAGAAAATGCCTCATAACAGCTACGAGGTCGCTCAGCTCACAGTGACACTGAAACCTCTCAGACGAGACTTCATAACAAGAGCAGAAGACTTGTCAGCTAACTTAAAGTGGAGCTGAACACGGACCTCCTCTCTCTCTCTGGCGCAGCTCAGCGTGCAGTGTTTTATTCCCTGAGTCTGACCTCTCAGGGTTTTATTCCCTGAGTCTGACCTCAGGGAATAAAACTACTGCAGTACTGAGCTGACCAGTTTTTGAAAGAGAAGGATGACCTCTTCATGAGCTGAGTGACACACTATGGTTGGCAGACCTGGCCTCTAGTTGATCTTATTATCATCTCACACTGAGCAAGAGCCTGCAAGGCACAGAACAGGTAGTAAACCTCACGTACACATGAACCCGTTCTGTGTGAAGCTCCGTCTCTATGAGACACAACTACACAACGTCAACGCTGCTCTTCCCCACGCTGTCTGACATCAAAGTAGCTTTTCCAGAGGTCAACCTTTCTGCTAAAAAGGGGAAATATGTTTCTGTCATCACGTCTCATGACATAATTCAGTCACCGCTTCCAAGATTTGTCTGCATTGAGAAATAAATGAAGTTGTTCTCGACTCCCTTCCTGATGATGCAGAAGAAGTGAAGAGAGTCTGAACTAGAACTGATGGAGATTCAGTGATGATTCTCTGAAGAACCAGCTTCAGCTTCTCTCTCTACCCGACTTCTACTCGAGCTTGGAAAAGGCCAAATTTCCTCTGATGTAATTTTTTTAATATATATATATTATATATTAAAAAAAGAATATATATATATATAAAAGCATAATTGACCTCATTTGATTCATTTTGTGATATACCTCACCTGAGCGGCCCAGACCTTCGTATATTTTTCTGTTTGTGGCCCTCGGTGAAAAAAGTTTGGACACCCCTGATATAGATAGATAGATAGATATTGTAACTTTGACATTCAAGATATTTGCACAAACCAAAATGGAAAGCACCATCATGCAGCTGTAACTAATAGGCCAAATGGGTAAAGTTAGACAACTGAAATCGTTCACGCCACCGTCAGTTTCCTGATGATGTGAGAAAGACATCAAGAGCAACTCTTTTAGACGTTACACACAGTTGAAAACAATACATTTCAAAAGCATGCTCACATGCTCTGATGGCTTCAGCACCACAGGACCAAACTGCACCATCAGAACAGCTGAACATCATGGATGACAGGATGGATATCTACATGAATGTAGAGAGACCCTCAGCACATCCCAGCAGGACAGAAAGAGACAGGAAAATGTCTGAAAATATTTATGGGAATCTGTTGATCCACACTCTGGGGCCAAACAGAAGTGAACGTGCATTCTCAGGTAATAAACACATTACATGTACATTGTATTGTACACATGGGCACACACATTCAGAAAAGAAAAGAAAAAAAGTGTCTTAAAGAAAGATAAAAACTAAAAGATGTGTGTGAGAGACAATAATGTTGAAATAGTCAAGCAGCAAGGGATTATCAATACCCAGTGCATGAAGACAATTCATACATACAGTATATTAAAAAAGGGAGGAAGAATAATGCCATCAAGGCTTTAATTGCTGCACAGCGCTTTCAAAGTCATCAAACAGGAACGCTTAAAATATATAAATTTTTCATCCCGAAGCCCTTTTTATAACCAGTATCATACTAGTGTTATGAGACGGAAAACAATCTAACCATCCAATGTCAGTAAAACTCTGTTCACTTTAACTTGGCCACCACAGAGAGCAACATATGAATCAAGCAGCAGACTGGTCTACTTGCTAACTGGTCTACATACTCACTGGTCTACATGATAACTGGTCTACATGCTAACTGGTCTACATGCTCACTGTGCAGCCAGCTCTGATGCTGACCCTGAGGTCACTGAGACGGACCTGGTTTTCCTTCCTGGTGCACAAGGAAATGACAAAATCACCAAACGGGCATGTTTTGTGGAGCCAAGTGAGCATGAGCACCAAGAAGGTCACACATACACGTCCTATCTACCAGCCTTGGAAAAACCATGTCTCCGAGCATTCAGTGACTATTTTGAGAGAATGCTTATCTTTGCCGGTTGGAGCTGTTCAGGGTGGAAAACTAGGCCTTCTGGACTGAAACAAATGTATTTTTTTTCCGCCATTGTATTATACTTGCATTCACCCACACATCTCAAATAGCCCAGGAAATAAGGAGTAGTAATCTGACATTATTCATGATGCATCCACTTTAATGAGTCATTACAGCTGGAGCTGGAGTAAAGGGTGTGTCGTCAGCAGCGCTGTCCAAGGTACTGAAACGAAGAGCAGGAGATCTATTGATCAACAAAGCTCTTTTATTGATTCATTAGATTTTAGGCCTACACATGAGTACATGTTATATTATGGGCTACATCCTTAAATCATTTGACATGATTAAGACCTTTTCACCGGTGGATTGCTCCCTCCAGGTGGGGACAAACTGCCTACCCCAAGCGAAGGAGTTCAAGTATCTCGGTGAGGGTAAGGTGGAGCGGGAGATCGACAGGCGGATCGGTGCGGCTGAGCAGTAAAACAGGCGCTGTACCGGTCCGTCTTGGTGAAGAGGGAGCTGAGCCGGAAGGCGAAGCTCTCCATTTACTGGTGGGTCTACGTTCCAACCCTCACCTATGGTCAGGAACTCTGGGTCGTGACCGAAAGAACGAGGTCTCGGATACAAGCGGCCGAAATGAGCTTCCTCTGTAGGGTGGCCGGGCTCAGCCTTAGAGATAGGGTAAGGAGCTCGGACATCAGGAGGGAGCTTGGAGTCGAGTCGCTGCTCCTACGTGTCGAAAGGAGTCAGCTGAGGTGGTTCAGCATCTAATCAGGATGCCTCCTGGACGCCTCCCCACGCTGAAGGGATTATATCTCCCGGCTGGCCTTGGAATGCCTCGGGATCCCCCAGAATGAGCTGGAAAGTGTTGCGGGTGAGAGGGAAGCCTGGGTCGGCCACCGCGACCCGTCCCCGGATAAGCGGCTGATAATGGATGGATGGACCTTTTCAATTCAATAAAAATGAAAATCTTGAAGTGCGATTTTTGTTTGTGGAAAGCTTTTAATATCCTCCAATATTTCTCACAGATTTTGAAACGGCACTAGTATTAATGTGATATTAATTGAGACATCTATGCAACATCAGTAAATCACAGCACGTGACGTCAGCCAAAAAGTATGACAAAAACAAAATAATTACAACTCGTACTTTAATCATTTTAAATGAAAGCCATAGCAGAGCACACAGTGCTGCTACAGCCAGAGTCACTGAAGCAGGGAAAGAACAACGTCGCCACAGGACACAAATAACAACAATTTCCCGCCCGGTGAACTTCACCTCGTGCCGCTGGACCAGAAACAGGAAACCAGCGCTGCTCAAAATATATTTTGGAAAAAGGGGAAACACATATTTATCACTGGCAGCAGGGAGCAGAAAGGGTGGTGTGCAATATGAGATCAAATAAAATAAAAACATAAAATATAGCATGCCTCTGGAGGGCTGTACTTCCTGCTGCTATGGAAACCCCTCCAGCGCACAGGAAGAGATGTTGTTTTTATGTTTTTGGTTTGTTTGACAAAGAATTGGGGAGTCGGCACAGGTAGCAATAGCTGAACTGACAAAGAGTCCCACCTGCAGTATGCCAAAAGGTAGTCTTTGTTCACAGGACATCCAAGAAAAATTAGTCACAGAAGGCAACAGTTTGATGAAAGTAAACCACGCAGAGAGGTCGTAACCTTGGTAGTGTTGTTTGTTCATGTCTTACCACACTGCAGTCACTCTATTTAGTGTCAACTTATGAGGATCTCAATATATTCATAACACACGCACACCAAGCACTTTCTCTCCTGCAACATTAATGCAACAGAAATGACCCTTGCTTGAACTCTGCAGTAAAATGTGTGCGTATGTTTGTGTGCGTGTCAAGGGTTGTACAAGGTGCCCTCCATAGCCTCGTCATGTCTCTTAAACCTCCCCAGCCAGCCGAAGGGAGACATGTCTCCCATCAATTATTAAGCCTCAGAAAGAAAAAGAGGGAGGGGGAGGGATGCTTTATTTGTAATTATTTAAAAGTGCATACTTGTTTTAGAATAAGCACATTAGATTTGCATCAAGTTTATCAATGGGAAAACTTCATCCAAACTTCATCCAACTGAGGTCTGTTGAAGGAGATGTAGATGTCCCGTCCAAAAGAAGAGGAATCGACGGTGGGGTTTACTTTCTGCACTGCGACAAGACCTTCAGCTGACAAGGGGCATACAGTGACCCCATGCTCTGGATCAGCACCATCAGGTTCCTCTTCTTGCAAGTGTTCTGCTTGCAGGATCTGAGATGGACCAAACACATACATTAATTACAATTATAGCCATTGCCTCGTTTTGTTCACATACTGTAGACAATCTAATGTTAACACTTATTCATTTAGGTTAGAGTGATATAACAAATAAATGAATACCATACTTCAAATTGCATGTCTTTGTTCTATAATACACACTACCTCCTGCAGAATTGCTAACCTTAGCTAACGTAGTCATGCATCAGGTGCATGTAATGTTAGCTCTTAGCTCATTGTGGGCTAACGTTACATGCAGGCAGAACGTGGGGCTGCATGTCAACACAGCACCCCTCCATGTCGTTCTTTATAGAAAGAGAAGTGCTGCTACATTTAAAATAATGTTGACGAACAGAGCAATATAATGTCAACTTACCTCTGTGTCCTCCTCACATAACCTCCCGTTAGTGTGTGTGCCAAGAGCCCAGTCGAGCCCACCAATAGAAACTCCTGCCTCATTCAGCGGCGTATGCCCCGCCCACTATGTCCAAAACTCAACTCGTAACTTTTGGGATTGAGAGCGCAGGGTTTTTTTTTTTTAGAGTGAAGTTGTTGTTTTTGAGAGTGAAGGTTTTGTTTTT